>VZRH01002375.1:1891704-1988534 GCA_013397555.1 Urocynchramus pylzowi
TTTTTTTTTTTTTTTTTTTTTTTTTTTTTTTTTTTTTTCCCAAGGTAAGTGTGGTATATTGATTTTTTTCTTTTACCACTATATTTTATGAAATTCCTTTCATATTTACCCTGGTAAATCTTCCATTAAGCAAGGTTCTTGAGATGCCCTGCATATCAATTTTTACTTAAAATTAGGTGTATCGTTTCATCCTTCTTGCCTTGCAGTCTTTGTAAGATTGCTATGAGAACATACATATGCTATGGCTATGGTCTTGTTCCTTTTAAAGAAGTTTTTTGTTAATCTCTCAGGACTACAGGATTTGTAAAGCTCCAGGCAGTTTATTTGTCTTCATCTTGTCTTCATCTCTTAACAGTAGCATCATTTGCAGACTCTCAGTCTTAAGTGATTACTGCAGGATTCCCTGATGTTTTGGATAGATCCCTTTCTGCACATTGCTGCCTTCTCTCCACATGTTGCTGGTGCTCATATGGACCCCAGCCAGCAGCTCTCTCTCTCTGTGGGGCCATCACCTACTGTCAGAGGGAAAATCAGCATTCAACTCCCACTTACTTGGTATCTGACAAAAACATTTTTCATGAGGATGTAGCGGTTTCATGGGGTGGCTGAGTCGGATTCTCATCATTTATATGATGATCTGATCTTCACACAAAGTCCCATTTGTAGTTTGGGGGTTTTTAAACTTGCCAGGAGTTAATGCTTTGATGGCTTAAAGTCCTTCCTTCTTTAGCTTAGTTTAGTTTGTTTTTTTTTTTGTTTTTTTGTTTTGTTTGTTTTTGTTTTTTTTTATTTTGTGCCCAGTTCAATCAATCTGACTGCAAGTCAAAGTGCTTAGGATTTGAAGACGATGAGCTCTTTGGCTTCTGTACACATTTCTTGCTTGCTTGAGGCAGTCACACCTACTGCACTCAGTAATACTGAAATGAAACTTTTAGCTTCTGGTTGCTTGAAAATTTTTGGTTTTCTTTGTTCCACCTCTAAAATTTGATGTTTGTTTTCCTATACCCCAAATCAAGACATAGAATCCCATAACCTCCTCACAGCTCATAGTTTATTTCCATTGCAATCTGCTTCTCCTTTTCCACGCTGACTTATGCTCATTTTGCAGTTTGCTTGGTCTGGCACCTCTTCTTGCTCAAAGGTTTCATTTCTTGCTCTGATGGGTTTTGCTATTTTGATTTAACATTATGTGATATACAAAAATACCAGATTTTCAGAAAATGCAGCACTTAGTGGTGATGGTTTACTCTGATGCAGAAGACACATGATGAATTTAAGCCAAATAGAGGATGAGATGTTTTTCATAAGAGCATTTTTCACACCAAAGAATATTTATGCAAATCAACAGCATTTTTTCTACTTTTACCCAATTAGTGGGGAGTTTTTTTCCACAAAAGCGCTTCACTGTTTCTTTTTGTATGACTTTTTACTGATTTTCTTAGTGGTGTTTATTTTTTCAAGGAGCTTTTATTCATGATAGCTGTAGGGTGGATTTGTTTGACACAACACATTGCTGCTAATATCTTTTGTTCAATGGGTAACATTTAATTCTTCTTTCACATTTGTGCATGTTCTGCACAAAGATGTTTCATTTTCTCTATATTGGTGATATATATTTTGTTTTGCCATACTGATAATTCCCATGGATTGAAGGTATCTGTTTATTAATGGTAACAAAGGTACAAATATACAGTCACATCATCTCTTTCATTAGTAAGAAAAGGAAGTTCTTTTCTTACTAATGTTTTGATAGCAATAGTTACCAGTCAACAAAATTTATCACCATCAGTAAATTCTTGTCTCTGAGAGGTTGCTGTGGTAAGTTTATCAATTGAACAGTTCTTACCCAAGCTTTCATCCTATGGATGACTCTCACAGTAGGGAGGCTGGTGATTTGCAGTTGTGCATAATTATTTCCTGCTGCCTTCTCTAAGTCTCTAATGTCTGGAAAATTATGTTTGGGAACATAAATTCAGAATCTGCTCTGTACTAATGACTGCTGATTGTTCTTTCAGGATTTTCGTGCAACTTAAAAGTGCTCCCTGTCTTTCAGACATCTGTTCAGTGTCTAATCATCTAAACTTAAGCAAGTTTTAACCTTTATTTGTTTAATTATTCTGGCCAAGCTGCTATATTCTCATCCATCCCTTATTGCTCAATTTTCCCTTTTCTCAGGATCTTCATATCTGCCCAGCATTTCAAAATAGCTGATTCTGTTTAGGAAGTAACTTTCAGATGCAGACTTTCTCAATAAAAGGTGCACAGCTACAATGTGTTGCAATTGCAAAATCTCTTTCTCTGCTCTTGATAAATACAATCTCACCCAGTTTGAGGCTATTCAAAATACTGATGAAAGGTTGTTTTCTAGCTTGTTGCTCTCTTGTTCTTGAGTCTACCTTCTTAGTGGTGTAGAATACAAAGCTGTTGTTTTTTCCCAGAGCCCTTTTTGAATTATTGAATGTTGCTTTTTTTTGAATTTTAAATGGTGTTCAGATGTCAGCTCTTGTTTTCTTTGCCCATCTATTATTGTTCACAGCTTTCTTCTGAGTGATCTCGCTTCTTCGATGATTTTCCCTTGCACATGGAAAGAGCACATTACTAATTCACACTAAACCAATTCATTATCCTGCTTCTGACCTTTCCTCCAAACTCTTTTGTCACCTCTCCTATGATTAACTGTACAGTGTACAGGCAGCTGTTATGCTGAGACAACTGCCTACTGTGGTGACTAATATTCCCTTTCATCTTTGTTCCTCTTTCTCTTGTCTACCTATCACTCTGTCTACCTCCTTAACTGATCTGGCTTGTTTTTACACTTCAGATACCAACTTTCAGAAGGCAGGATCTCTCTCATCTTTATCCATGTGCCCAGTAGGTTTTGACCCACAGGACTTCCTTGTGGAATGTGCAATGCTATTAAGGATTTATTTGTGCTGAGGGCCCACACTCTCATAATTTCCTGTCTGCTGTGGTTTCTCCCTTCCCCCTTGCATGTTGTAGCACCTCTATGCCAACTCTTTCATTTGTTCAACTGTTTGCTTAGTTGTGAAATGTTTGCTTTACTGATACGATTCTATGATTCTAACCCCATTTTCATGTAAGATAGCTACAATGTTTCTTTCCATTAAAAGTCTTCCAATAAATGTAATGCCTTTTTTTACTGCATCTGTATGGCCATTAAAACTTGAAATATGAAGTGGTTTTTTTGAAGTCATAAAGCCATGATATAATATTATTTGGCTTTAGTATTAATTGGTCAGTACAACAAGTTGTTAAAATGGATGTAAAAGTCACAAACTAAATTATTACTGAAACTCTTATAAATAAACTTGATAATCAAAAAACATATTGGGTAACACAAAATATGACAAATATCATTGCAGTTAAAATGCAAGGGAATTCCAATGTAACTATCAGATGAAATTATTTTACTATTGTGAAGGAAGAATGAGGTTTCAGTTCCCATAGTTAATTCATTCATTGTAACATAAGTTACAGTGGAGGAGCTGAGTAGCTCTGAATGCACAAGTAAGTACAGTTGTACTGACTGCATCCACAATTTACATGCTTTGTAATGTACTAGGGTTTTATTTCACTGACTCTTATTTCACTGATACCTGACCTGCTCATATCTTATTGTCTTCCAAGAGCATATACTGTCAACTTTGTTCGCTCTGGAATTTCAAATGCAGTGTTTGTGGACTAGTCCTTCTGAGTGCCCACTGTTATTAGATACTGTAAAAGACAGGAGGGATAAAACACCTCTGCTCTAAGACTTAGCTCAATATTCAGTCCAAATGAGGGTTTGCCTCATTTGTACTCATCAGAACACCATATCTGAATTTAAACTGTTACTCAGTGTGTGAGCGTCCTAATTTAATTTCTTGTGCTGTTTTACAGCCATAGTCATTCAGATGAAAAATTGTTGTCTACATCTTCTTTCTATACATTGTGATTACGGAAATGAAAAAAAAAAAGAAAGTCCATAAAAACTTGTTGGGATTAAATCCTAGGTGTTCTTCATAAACACAGCTATCGTTGAGAGTTTCTTAAGTCATCGGTAAAAGTAACAACATCCAATTTTCTGCAGTTTGAGCACATTGGCTTTTTTCTATTGTTAGTCTCCTGTAGATAGTTGCATACATTTGATTTATCTAGTGCAACATTACCTCCACAGTTGGCCTTCTGTGTAATACATTCTCTGGAAAGAGAAATTAGCCTTTTGTGCTCTCCCTTTTCACATTCTCCAAAAATGAGTGTGTCCTTCAATATTTGTATATTCCTCTAAATAAAAAGCAGCGTTTCTCTGGCTCTAAGGTTGAGGTTTCTTTCCTCTTTGATCCCAGAGGAATTGTTTGACATTTCCAGTTTTGGTAATGATGGAGCCACAAATCTTTCATTTTTAAAGATCAAATTATCCATAGCAATTAGTTCCCTGTAGAATGTCAGGAACACTGTTTCGTGTGACTGATGGATAAATATTTTCCTTTGGTTAACCAAGAACAAATGTTTCTGATAGTGTGCAGTGCTAGGGAATCATTTAATTACAGTCTTTAAATCAAACACTTTTGAGACATATATTTATTTCATCTTTGTTAAACCTGCTATACTGTTTCCATCCAATGTACAGGGTGGAAATGTCATAGCAAGAAGGCAGCAAAAAATTTCAGAACTAGTAAGATGTTAAAGGACCTTAGGTGTCACTTGAAATGTGACAGGCATTTCTCCTTGTAAACTTCAGCAATGCTGAAGTAGACTGACCATCTCAAATACTAAAATCACTCTGGGGGAGATCAGAGGTGGGCATCAGTATCACAAGCCACTGGACATTGACATGCCAAAGCAGAGGGCCATTTTCTCTCACACTGCAGTTTCCACTAGTGCAGCAGAATGTTTTTCATTTTTATAAACAATTTTCTTACATGCACACATAATCCCCAAACAGCTTAACAGTAATTATGGAATTATTTTCAAAGAATGTGCCTTTGTTTTCAGTAGCAATTAAGTGCTTTCATGTTATATCATTCTTGATAATGTTAAAGCAGTTTCCTTTTTTAGGTAGGACAGTACATTCTGAAATTAATGTATTAATTAAACATTTTAGTAATACCAAGCCATACATAACAAAAAAGAGAGAGAACAAAGTAAGCCTGTGAAGTTCAGGTAGCATGTGTGGCTTCATGCTGGCTCTTTACCAAAAAAAAATATTTCTCTCAAGGACACGGCGGTGAACTGACTTTGCTGAAGGTGCTCCCGCACTGTTCACTGACAAGAAATCACACAGTTCTTTTGCTGCTGCAAACTTGAAGCTGTGTTAACATATGCCCATTCACACTGAAGAGGTGACTGCTATTTCTGGCACTAGTTTGTGCCTGTTAGTGTCTGACACAGGCAGCCCTTAAGCTGAGGAGGTTATTCAGACAGTGGCCATCTCTTGGAGAGTGAGAGTTTGGGTTATTGTGTCCTGTGACACTTGAACTGCTTTTGTTACCTGTGCAGGTCTAAGCACAAGCTTGACAAAGGTTGTAATTTTACCTAGTGATTTCACGATGTCTGTCTCTTTTGAAGCAACTGGATCTACAATAAGAAAATATCTTTTTTACCTATTGGTAATATTCCTTGTCCTTTCATTACTTTTAGTAAGATCAATTTCTATATCCTTGGCCTTTTGCATTTTCAGAGCACTTCACAAACATTGGTATTTTAACTAAGAAATACAGTGTTTGCATTGCTGTCCTAGCAGCTTTCTTGCTGTATAATGGAAATTGATTTTAGAGACAATGGGGAAAAAAGTAAAAAGAGAGCAAGAACAAGTGACACAGCTACTTAGAAAATGAAAAGTTCATTTTAAAAGCAGCAAACATTCCCATTGTTTCGAATATGTTAGCTCAGAATTGTATCAAATTACCTTGTCTTGCTAATTGAACCAGTAAAAAAGACCTCACGATAACAACAGTAAATTGTACCCATTATCTTGTATTAGACACATATAATCTCCAGGCTGGAGCTCAGACTTTCCAATTTTGTTTTTTAGCTGCTGCAGAGTGGATTTGGGGAACAATTAAATTACAATGTCTTTTAAATTTTTCAGAGTTGTTTTTTTTTTTTTTTATAAGTCTGACATAATATCAAAGAGAGCTTTGCACATAAGTCTGTTTGAAATACTTATGGAGGAGGTTACTCTGGCAGGTCTCAGGCTGTATGTGGTATTTCATAAAGACATTCCTGCAGTTTTCTTTGCTGAAGCACATTGCTCATTACTTGTCACTAAGTTCCAGCTTCTCTTGTTTCTTTTTTATGCTCAGATACCACATACAAACATACACAATCTAAATAGTAAGCAAATGCAAAATGGTGTCTGTTTTGATTAATATAGATTAGAACTAGCTCATGAATTAGTTTATTTGAATTCTAATAATTGTACTTTACCCTTCATATAACTGTACTGCAACACACTTAAAATTTGCTAAGTGTTAAACATGACACTTAAAGAAGTACTGAAGTGTGTCCTCCTGAGATCAGGTCTATTGCTCTGAGAGGTGTCATGTAGGAGAAAGTCAGAAATATTATGATTGGTTTAAGTTGTACAGCAAAAGCATAGAGATTCAAACTCAAATTTGACATCAAAATTAATGAACCTATGAGAATGAGGCATCAAATTACCACTGAAATTGGGAATTTATCAGTAAGTGCTTGGGGTTCTTAGAAGAATCTGTTCTTCACCGTTGGAAATTATGAAGATCTCTGTCACATGTCTCATTCATATGATTTTATGTACATTATTTGTAATTTGTTTAGAAAAAAAAAGACTCATTATAAAATGTCAGACAATTAATTCAACAAGCTATTATTTGGCAATAGGAAAATCAAGACAGGTCATGCTTTTAATTTAAGCATCAAAAAAAGGGCAAACTATATTCTTTCATATATTTGTCTCAGAGAGCAATGGGCCTTCCAGTATCAGTGTTGTCAGTCCTTAAGGTCTACAATGCAGGCAAGGAATTAAGCCTTGAATCTAAATTTAGATACCCATGGTTGGCTCCTGACATTATGAAATGGAAATACTCCATTAAGTTATTCATATAGATTAGACTAAATCATCAACTTGCAGAATCTGAAAGCAAAATGACTTGAGATGTGTGCCAGCATTCAGTTTAAATTCTTAAGCATATTGAACATAAAAAGTGTTATTAAATCTATATTGATGCCTGAAAATCTATCACTGACATGTAGGGAGGTTAAACATATAAAATTTCCTTTGATTTTTAATCCACATTTTTTCCTCAGGAGAAATTTATGTAATGTAGACCTTTTGGCATCCCAGCAGGTGCATTAGTGTTCAAGTGAGTGCTTGGGTATTGCTGTAATTACATTCTTGAAAATGTTGGCTTTATGGTACAATATTCTGATGCCCATAAAATATCACACATACCTTAGGAACCTCTTAAATATATGTGTTTTATTTGGTGTATCTAAGTCTTCTAAATGTATCATACATATATGTTATATTAATGACACAATCACTATTGAAAATTCATGTAATGTAGGTATGAAATCCAAGGGTTAACAGCTCTCAAGTCAGAAGGACAGATGTTCAAACTTCCACTGTTTGAACAGTAGAAGAGATGGCAGAGACTGGAGAGATGAAAAATGCTCCTCAAATAATAATAGGCAAGTTCAGCTATCTGCATTATAAATTACTCATCCAGAATATCTGACAGTTCCATTACACAATTAAGTGTATATAAGGAAGCTAAAATTTTCAACTTTTGCAGTAAAAGTACTTGATCAGAAGAGATAAATCTTGAGCCCTCTGAATTTTAATGAGCTGCAGTGAAAAGCCAGCATTTGAAAGTTTATTTTGGAATGTAAAGTTCAGAAAAAAAAAGCTTCTGTAGCATTTTCTTCTCAAGATGCTTAAACAGAACTATAAATACAATATAATAATAACTATAATAATAATGATGAGAAAAATAACAATGATATTATGCAGGCATAAAATCATAAATCCCTACCAATAGCAATATCAAGAAGTTAGGATGTGGCTGAAATGAGAAAGTAAAATTAAATTGTCCTGGAATTTCACTAGAGAGAGCATATTACAACTAGCACGTTCTCATAAACCTGTGAGTTCACACACATGGACCAATTTTGGCAATGCAGGTGAAAGGTTTGACTTTGTCTTTGGGGTGGGAAGTTGGTAAGAGATGAATTTCCAATGGGTTGTGCCTATGGAATACATTTTAGGCAGACACAAGCTTTCTTTGTCCACAGTTGGAGTGGGTGTGAAACTAGCCGAGCTCAGGTGTTACAATGCTGAACATCACTCAATTATCTCTGCTGACAGGAAGCTTTATGTCAATATGGAGTTGTGCTTCTCCTGACTTTCACTCAGGTCTATGCGTGGCTGGAGCCAGCTCATATTTGTTCATAATATGTTGTGCAGATGCAAAACCAGAAATCAACTAAAGTAGCATTTGGAGCTACTGCTAGAGTGCACGTGGCTTTGGGTTACTGGTGGTATGATCAGATCAAATGGATTGTTAAATAGTTAATTTATTTTTCAAGAGAGGTAAAAATTTGATCACAATTCCTCCAGGATTTTAAATCTCTCTTCTGGGTATAAGAAGTATATTTATAATGGGTATTTCAGTGGCATTTTTCAGGAGTAGAATATTTTATGTGTCTTGATTTTTGTAATACATATTCATCCATATTTACAGAAAAGATTGTAGTCTTGGGAGGTAATTTGTTGTAAGAGAAAGTACATTTCCTCATTTGGTTCCTTTTTCTATTTATTTTTGAATATGTTCTAAAGCTGCTCTCAGAATTCTTTTATCTCCTTAAGAGCCATGATCTACTCTCCTCATCTCTTTGTTGGACATACACACTTTTCCTTTTTTTTTTTCTTGACTTCTAAGTATTAATATTTTAAAGAGAGACATTTGGAGGAGAGAAGGAAGGTCACTAACTATTCAGCAAAGCTTAGGGAAACACCAAATCAGTTTCAAGGCTTCAGAGAACACAAACCATGCACTATAGTTTAAGTCTTTATAAAGTAGGTAAATTGGATTTTCATGGAAATTTCACAGAAAGGCTCATATTTCCAAACACCAATATAATGTCTGAATTGAGATGAAATCCGCATGAGATTTGCAGACTTTAAAATTCAGCACTTTCATTTTATGCCATTGAGGAAAAAAGCTATTTTTTTTATTCATATTTCATAAATAGCAGAATGAAATTTTACCCTCTGTTGACTGGCAATACCTTGCTTTCACCAGGATGAAATCATTAGAGATACATTATCACTTTGCTGCATTTCAGGGTCTGCTGATATTTCCATTTACAAGACCTGTCTTGCAGACTTACATAAAACCAGAAGTTAAAATTTATTTCCAAGGAAAATTGAAAACTTCTGTTATCATGAAAACAGGGGATTTTAATAGTGAAATATTAATAAAAAAGAAACCTTTAAGGTATTTGATAACTTCTTGCAGTTATTGTAGGGGACAGTAATCTATACTCCTATATTTGCTAGTTACTTGATCACAAAAGGTGGCCAAGTCTCTTCACTCCTTGCCACAGCTTCACCTCTTTGAAATTCAAATATTTGGGAAAGGATCCTTTAGCTATGGATTTTAGCCTCTTAGCTTAGTTAGCCCAGTAATATGACCCAATGACAAAGTTATTAAGTGCCATGAAATGCAGGAGCAGGCTTCTGTTTTCAAGGGTAATTGAAGGTGTGGAAGGTAGATTGATCTTAAATGACATTTGCTTGAGTCATTTAAAATTGGGCTGTATCCAAACCCATCAAAGACAAGACCCTCAGCTGCCTCTCCCACTGAATAAGCTGTGTTGACATAGGTGACTTACCCAATTTTTTGTCATGCAGAAGAAACCAGACCAAGATTAATGCTGAACCTGTTTTACATTCCAGCAAAGTGTCCTTGTATTATGTTTCACTTTCAAGTGTTTGAATAATACAAACAGGAAATATAATTGGTCTTGAGATAACTTATCTGGCACCTTTTTCTCATGCAGTTTTGAAGATTTGTGCTTCAAATGAGACAATTTACTGATATACAATCTTTATCACTTCAGATACCTAAACAGTATTTGGAACAGTCAAGAAAACAAAACTGTTTAAGAACTTTGTGGTCCAAATGCACCAGTAATTGTTTCTTCTAGCCAGAAGACAGTACAATCATTTGTTGTTTTGAAAGTTACTGAATAGCTGCTTCAACAGGTTTAAGTCAACACTGTAATTTAGGGACTTTTCTAGCATCTTAACAAACTCCCAGAGGAAAGTCTCATTAACCTAGTGACTGAAATTGATTTTATGACGTGTACAGCATTTGAAATATTTACTTGGTGATTCAGGCTGGAATGCTGCAGAAATGAAGTTGTTTTGCTCTAATGTGTTCTAGAGGCTACAGAGTGAGGAAAGAAGTCCTGCACTTCTGTGGAAAGGTCCCTTCCAATTCTTTCTCTTCCTTTCCTCTTGATTAGCATGTCTCCTACATTATAGAGCAAGTAGAAAATTGGGAGAAATTGGTCCTAAGCTCTGTTCTGGCAATTCTTTTGTGTTCCCATTTCTGGTTTTGTACAGGTAGAACACAGGGCTCATGCTCCTATAAATAATTGAAAGGTCCTCTCAGAAACAGCAGTAACTAGAAGATGGAGAGCTGCCTTTTTGGTAGAGGTCTAATGTTTTAGAGGAAATACCAGAGTTCAGACCTGAGTTCCTGGCAGTGCCAGTGCCAGCAGCTTAACTGTTTTTCTATATAATGCTGTTTCCATCTTAAAAAAATGCTGATGTGCAGCACTGGAAAGTCCAGGTGAAGGAAAGCCCTGGGGTGCCTTTATCTGATAGATGGCTGCTTACAGTGAAGAGCTAAGCAAGCAGGGGAAGGTCTTCTTGGTCTCCCCTCCCTTTTATGTGATTGTAGCGAGCACAGTTGGCTGCAAGAAATGGTCATGACATGCTCAGACACTGGAGATGAGACACAAGCATGAGCCTGGCATGGGCAGAGGAGTCCCTGCTGTCCTTGCCTAAACAAAAGGTGGAGACACTCCCAGTAAGTTATCATTACTTTTGAAGGGTTCTCTTTTATTGTTTGCTTTGTTGTGTGTTGTTTAGGAGAGGGGGATAAGTTAGACTAGAAATTAAAACAGTCCTTGTTTCTTACTGATGTCAAATACTCTGGATAAGCTTTTAGAATTTCCTCCTGTCTTTTATACTATCAAAGCAAAGGTCATGCTACTGCCACTGTGTGCATTAAAGGGGGAGAAGAAGGAAGTGCAGAGGTCCTTCTTTCTTCTTTTATCCAGGCTGTGTTGAAGGAACAGAGGTCTGTGAGCTGAAACAGTTCCTTTAGTATAAGTCTTATGCTCATCTTATTTCTTCTGTATCTCCTGCATTTTCCATTCTCTGCATTAGTGGATTGTTCAATCTGGCTGTTCATGGTGGGTAATATCATTAACTATTATTTTGCTGCTGCTTCTAGCAAGTCTAGCTAAGCAAAAGTAAAAAGCTGAGTGGTTATGCACTTTATTTCTGAGTATAATCAAAATTTCTACCATTACTGATATTGTTTGCATACTAAATACCCTGAAGAAATCCTGTAAACTGATGATGAATGTCATGGAAAGAAGTTTTCGTTGATGGTACCTTGGAGAAAACAGAACAGAAATCCAGAGCAAGAAATTAATCCCCTTGCTAATAGTCACATAAGAAACTTTTGCAAGCTGAAAGCTACTAAGATACTATCAATACACATTTTTCTAAGATTCCTATATTCCTATAGTACACGTTATATTTTACCCCAGAAATCATCCTATAATAAGTATTCAAAAAATAAAGAGATTATACTATATATAGAATATATATATATAGAATCTATACTGTTGAAAAGTCAATATACTGCCAGCTGAAGCAATAGCTTTGCATGGAGTACTGATGTATATATTGCCATTTTTTCTCACAAACTCAGCAGGTGGATTTAGGAGAAGTCAGACATACAGTTGTCTTCCTCTCTGGAGAATACAAGTTAACCATATATGGCATTTACAGAAAACAATGTATTTATCCTGGAAAAAAATATCTTAAAAAAAAAAAAAAAATACAGAAGCAACCTATTCTGCCCCAGGAAAGGTTTTATTGTGATTGGTTTTGTTATGATTTACACTTTAAGCTCAGTTATTGGCAAATTGGGCAGTGGAGAGAGAGGAACTGAACCAACAACCAGACACCTTGAGGAGACTGACACTACGTCTTACTTTTTCATATTTCATTCAAATAATTTTGGGGACTAAGATGTAAAGAGAAAAATATAGATGCAAATGGCCATTTGAAAGTTGGGATTTCTGTTTTCTTTGAATTAAACCTGTCCTTAGATTCTTAAAAAAGATTTATCAGCAGAATTGTTCTGCATGTCAAGGGGAAAAATAATCTTTTGCACAGATCTGGACATAATGGATTTTTACTGGTATCAGAACGTCAGGTTTATATAACTGTCTTTTTTAATTGTTGATAAGCTGGGAATGATTGTATTGCAGTAGAAATTAGTTAACAGGTTTCCTTTCACAAGGTTTCCTTATTTCAGCTAGGGGCAATTCAGGTGGTACAAGCAGCTTTCTGCATTCACCAAACAGATAAAATTTCTCTTCCTCTCTAGTAATCCAAGAGTTTCTAAATATCATTTGAAAAATAGTTGGTTGTCAGATTCTCGAGAGAGAAATGCCAAAATTAATGCATCTTCCTTCAGGATCTCTCAAGGATACACTTGAGACACCCAAGCTAAGCAGTGGCTTAAATTATTGCCCAGAATTTGGCAATGCTTGACATGAAAATATCAGCAGAAATTAAAATTTATATAGTGAACACCTCGTGAGAGAGTAGATGTGAATCACTTCAAAACACTTGACTAGAGGAATTTGAAAATTTCTTTGTAATGAAAAGTACCAAGACTAGAGAATGAGTTGCTGCATTAAACCATTAGAAATACCTTGTGCAAAACATTCTGAGCTTAATTAAAAAATGTAGCCACCCCCTTAAATAGTGATGTAAAGAAGTATTACCTTTAGGAAATGAGCACTCTTGATTTTACCATCATTGTCAGGCTACCATCCTAAGAAGTCAACATGGTTGATTTCTTACTGTCCCTTTGTAAATTCTATATTGTGATAAGAGTGGGCAGAACAGAGCAGGGTTTGGCGGTTTTAGCTTTTTTGGTGGTTTTTTTTTTTGTTTGTTTTGGGATTTTTTTGTTTTGGTTTGGGTTTTTGGGGGGTTTTGTTTTGTTTTTGTTTTTTTTCTTGGAAAAATATGGATATGACTTTGGGAAAAAAAATATAAAAGTGCACAAGCAGGAGATTTACTCCAGATCTAAATAGGCAGACGTCTATGAGCTGTAAAATGATATTGTGCCTGATGGAAATAAGATACTGTCCTGGGATATTTTGTTCAGCCCCCATGCTCTCCACATCTCACTCTCTCTCCCTGGACATCAGCTCAGTCAAGTAAATTCAAGAGCACCTGGAGTACCCTTTTCACCATTCTGAGTTTGTGTCTGATTGACAAAGAAATGCTCTGGGATTTGTCAAAACCCTACAGAAGTTACAATTCCTTCTTGTCTTCTCTTTCTTCCCCTCATCTTTCTTATCTATTTCTATAGGTATAGTTAAAGCTCATACTTCTGACAGGCACATTCTGTATTTTTTCCTCTTGTCATTGATGTCTGATGCCACTCTGCTTAGTTTTACTTTGATATTTCATATTTTTTCTCAGTTGAGAGTAAAAATGGGACAAAGTAAGGTAGTGTAATAGTTTATATGAAAGAAAAATGAGGATTTTTTGATCTATATTGTTGCTCCAGAAAAGCTATTCCAGAATGATTGCTCTACCACCTACTTTTTCACTTGGAGCGGAATGTTTTATTCTGTCAAAAATTAATTCTCTTGGAAAGCAAAGGTTTCTGATGAACCAAAGATGAAGACGTATCACAGGCTTAACTCTTAGAGCTGTGCTGAGATATAGTATCTGTTGTGATTTTTATGAAAATATAGAACTCATTATTAGTAGATTTTGAGATTTAATGGCACTAATTTTTATTTTCCTGAAACTCACTTTCGTTCATGGTTGGCTATTTCATTACATTGAACTGGGTCAACTTACCTTAAACTGGAAGGAACTTTAATTTTAGGTCACTTTAGGACTTTGGCTGTGGAAACAAATTCGAGTCTTAGAGCATATGAGAAACTAATGCCTACACATAAACCAACTTTATCAGTGTAACTGCACATGAAATTATCTCATCCTATATGAAAGTTTAATGTCATTTCCAAACTTTTCTTAGCATTCTCTTAATAGTGCTTTTCAAAATACTGTCTTCCTCTTCTTATCATTTGTGGCTGGTACTTGTGCTCCTAAACTGCTTCTTTCCTTCTGACACTGGTCTCCTTTCTGAAATCTGAGTTCTTTCCACTCAGCTTTCTAAGCATTTTATAAAAGTTCTTCCCAGCTTGCTTTCACTGCAAAAAAGCTAGGACTTAGTGAAATGAACTTCTTAGGAATATGGGAACAGACTTTGACAATTCCTTTAAATTGGCCAGGAAACTGAGCTTCTGAAGTGCCCTGTCCTTAAGATAGAGTTTAAAGAAGCATCACACAATTAAACAGAATAAACTCTTTGCAAGTTTTTGTTTGCTATTATTTTCTTCAAAATTCTAATAGCTTATGGCTTTTGATAATAGAAGGTCCCAGAAATCACTCTTAATTCCAACAGCAGACTGTGTGGGAATTGGTCACATGTAGCCTTCAAGGCACCTCATTAACTGGTGTTACAGCAGCTCTGCCATCATTTATTTTAAACTCTCTCCTTTTAGACATTCTTCTGGACAGAGTCTATGGGTATTCAGAAAAAATATTAATGAGTCAGAGAAATCACTCTTGGTATGGAGGATTCCTCCTTGTTTCTTGGAATAATAATTTTTCTTCTTGCTGACATTTATGATTCAAACAGCATATAAGAAAGAGATAGGAGAGAATGGGAATTAAGGTGAATTTTCACAAACATACATTAGAAGCAGAAATTTTGCTGGTCCCTTGAAGTTGCATGACCTCTTTTTATCCCCAACTGTTGTTCTGTGTGTTTTCCTGGTATCTTAAGACAATTTAGCATTAATATGGATTGCATCAGCAGCTTTATTAGGAATGTGTCAGCTGAGAGAAGGAAGGTACAAGATGTATATTATCTCTAAAAGATCGTAACAGAAAATTAAAAGAAGTGTTTTAAAATTGATATTGCAGATGTGGAGTAGGTTTGGTTTTCGTTGGCTTGTGTGTTTGGTCTTTAACAGGAGAGGTTATTGTTATGATGAGGCTTTTGACAGCAGGTAGTTTTCAACATCCTCTCCCTGTCCTTGTACTTAATTTACTGCCAACTTCAGGTTTTTTCAAGATGCAAAGAATGGCATAGTCTCTGCACTGGTACAGCCTTTTAACCTTAAAAATACAAGCAATGTTTAAAGTAAGAGACTGAAATCAGTCACCAAGCAGGCTGTGCTCTGCAGTGGCTGGTGTGTCTGGTGCTATTAACTCAGTGAAGGGAAAGGAGATGCTCAGCTGCTCAGCTGTCATTTTGTGTCATAGATTTGATGCTACATTTGATTCTTGGAAAATACAAACAGTCCTGAGAGCAGGCAGTCGAGTAAGCAGGTCTTTGTCACTTCATTGTCCCCTTGCCCTCTCAAGGAGGGCCATATTTCCAAGAGAGTGTCACAGCCCTCAGAGGGACAGAGCCATGCACCAGGGATTTTGCATTGGAGGACCAGGAATGGTTCCTTTCTTACAGGTGAAGAAAAAGAAACCATGGCTTTCTTTTTAAAGGAGATGTGGGTTACCGGGAAATTTTGTTCTTTTTCCACATTACAGTGCTGCTGGGTAGACCTCCAAGAGCAGCATTTTTGACACTGATATTTGGAGTTGGGGGGGGTGGTGCCAACTCAGACTGCTTAAAGGATTTGAAGGTAGGTAACCTGGCACAGAACAATGTTTCAATCTCAACATGGCAAGCTTGTCTTAAAAGAAAAAAATTAATTCTTCAGACTTAATCCTGATTTATTTACTTAGTTGTTTTGTTTTTTTTTTTAATAAGGAATGACAGATTTGGCACTCTGGCTCTTTTCCCTACTCTGAGATCTAGCACTTATTCTGTCATTTTTAAAGTGTGAAGGGACTTGCCCTCTTGTCTACAACATGTACAGCAAGCCAGAAAAACAGGAATGCTGCTCCTCATTAGCAGTTTGTCCCTGGTTTGGGGATTTTGTCTTTGTTCACCAGGCAGCAGAGATGCTTCACTAACAAAGGTGCGTCTGTGTATTTCAAAGCAGAACAGTAAACAAGTTCCTTAGTGGGGCAACCTCTTTTGAAGGGAATTTAGGGACATACAGATTAATTGAAAAAAAAAAAACAAAAGGGAGAAAATAATCTATATCTGAAAAGGTTTCATTCATTTGTGACTAATGATCACAAAAATTGGTTTTATTCTGTTTCTTGTTTCAACTTGAAAAGCTGTGGCATAGAGAAATACATGAAGAAACTCTCACTTATTCCAGATGGACAGGCTTATCTATTGCTGGATCCCTGCTTTTGATTTACTCCATTTCTCATAGTGCTATGTGTTCATGGAATAATAAAAGTTGATATGACCTTGTATATAATGTAGATCTGTACAGGGAAATCTGTGTGTACTGGGCTTGTCTGCTCTTCCCTTTACTCCTGACTTCTGCTGCCTCTGCAAGCACCTCTTGTGTAGGGAAATGGTGTAAAAATCCACTGCAACAATAAGGAAAGATTGCTTAGGAATTGCACACAAAGAGTTCTGTAATAATTTTAAACCTGAATCAGTTTTTGTGCCTGTTCCCCAGAGTAGGGTGGGGGAGGCACTGTAGGAGGGTCTTTCTCACAGGTCAACGAGGTCTGTTCAAGGGCAGGTGGTGTTACCAAGGCAGAGCAGCCAGGTGAGATCCTCCACATCCCATAATTGTCAAATAGCAGCAGGATATGTGTGGGTGTGAGGAATGATCGAGAACTTTCCACCGACCACCAGAAATGTCCATTCTTCAGAGAGGGAGAAAAAAAAATACTTCTTACTTTAGGCAAGTTGTGTTGAGTGCCTAAAGCAAAGCACAAGGAATAATTTTTCATGATTTTCTAGTCCAGCAAACAACATTATATTTAAGCATTTGAATTGTACCTGCTATTATTTAGATAAGGTTTAGGTTTTTTAAGTAACCTCCTAATAACCATTCTATTCTTTCCATGTTTCTCCACTGAATACCAACTATGATATAGAACTGGTGATGCAGATTGTACATTAATATGGACTGTGAGCTGAATGAATATGGACATAATTGATTCCTACCCTGAACTGGAGCTATTAATTACCTAAAACAATAAAGCCATAATAACATTTTCTGTGTGTATATATTTTGGAGGGAAAAAAAATGAAGAGAGATAAAGATATGGTTATTGCCTTGACATTTTGGTAATGAGATTTTATGCTGAGCAGGAGTTCAGGAAAAGCACAGCAAGGGAAACTAATAGAAAATAGTAGGGAAAAGAGCAGAGGTTGGAAGGTACTAAGGGCATCTTTGAGGTGCCACACAATTATGCTCATCTCCTCTGTTGAACTTCCCCTGCTTGCCTGTCTGTTCCTAACATCAGCTCTGAGGTGGAGGGAGAGCATTGCTGCAGTGATTAAAAGCATCTAGCAGTCAGCAGTTATCTCCATAAACAGAAAAGCATGTGTCTCTGTGGACTGCCTAACAATATTGTTGTTTATTAACAGATATTGCATAGGAGTAGATAATAAAAGTGGAAGCTGATCCTCCTCTTTTTAGTTGGTCAGTGTCACAGATGTCTCATATCTTGCTTTCTTGTCAGTTGTTGCTTTGTTTCCTCTTTTCTGAGTCTTCATATTTGATTTTGTTTAGGCTAGCTGAAGGGGCAAGGGCTCCTTTTTTTTACCCCTGTAGCTGAAAAGTTTTCTTTACAATCATACAGCTATAAAATTAATATTAAATAGTTATGATTTATCCTGGGAAAAGGTCAGCTTCTCTGTATTACCTAGAAACATAATACTTTGGTTTATAAGACAAAACACTTTTTCAAACATAGTTTTCCAGAACCATTGTACATACTTTCTATGAACAGGTTCTGAAAACATATTCTTGTGGCAGCAAATATAATTATTGTTAATATGTTCAGTAGTATTTAGTTGGGCTATCTTAGGTACTTCTCTGTAGCCTGATATTTTTGCTTTAATTATTTTTTCCCATGAATAATGAACATTACAGATTTTAAATGGAATGGGTTGTTGAAACGAATCATAAAAAAGAATTTTATTAGAAGAACTGTTGATTGTCTGCTTATTGGATTCATTAGTGTTATTTGAAAGTAGTAACTGAGAAAGAGGTAAATAAAAAAACCCCTATTATCCAAATAAAGTTAATGATTTCCTCACCAGGACTATGTACAGTGGTTTAGTCTTGGTTACATTTATGTCTATAGCTCATTTTGTACTTGAAATATAAAATTTCCTCAGTAAGTTATTCATAGCCGAGTTTTAGATCTGGTTATAAAATTTCATGCTTTGTATAAATTAAAAGGAAAAACTGTCTTAATAGTGGGAGTGAAATGAGGCTAGCCACTGGCTGATGTGCTAATATGCTGGGGGGGAAAATAAAAGGAGGGGGGGAATTAATTTGTCACTGTGATAAATTGTTAATTTGAAAGCAAGACAGATTATAGAAGTTCCATAATTAACTGTAAATGTTTCACCCCAAGGACTTTGTTTAGCACAAGAACTGATTGAACAGGAAAGATGGAATAACTTCAAGTAAATCAGGTCTTAAAGCATCTTTTGCCCAAACCTCTCCTCTCCTTGTGTCTCCCAAGCCATGTTCCAGCAGTAATTAACATCCTCAGAAGCAGAAGGTGTAATCTTGATTTATTTTGTAAGATGTGAACTGGTGTGTCAATACTGTTCTGGGCTCTGATGTGGGACTTCCCACAATCCATGAGTCAGAGAGTTTGCTCATTGACTTCCAAGTTCACATCCAGCTTCAGCCCTTATTGAGAAATGGTTCACAGGAAATATCATATTCAGTCTGGGGTCTTAACTTCAGGCTAATTTTGATCACTGTGAGACAGCTGCCTTTTTCACTGTAGCACTTACAGGTGGTCTGATTTACATATAGACATATTTACATACATTTACATAAGTTTTCATGATTTTCACGATGTTTTTATGGGAAGGTGGGGAGGGGTGAAGTTATACCACCATTTGTGTCAGTGCATTGGACCACAGGAATTTGGTACCTTCTACATGAAACTGGATGAACTGTGAAAAAGCAAAAAAACCTAATAAATTGAGGCAGGGTCATGTGGGGATGTGTATGCCTGGGACTGGACTTTTACTTACTTATTTACTTAAAATGAGCTCAGTAGAGTCTCACTTCTCTTTGTTAGTATTTTTTACATGCTTTACCTGCCTTAATTACAGAGCTAGAGACACTTCAAGAAATTTATTCCTTGTAGTCCCTTCTGTCCTTAGTCATCTGCATTAATATTCATCTAGGAAGAAAAGACACACTAACACAAGGAAGGTATGTTTCTTAGAATGGGAAAATGTCACTGTCACCAAAGCAAGGTTAGAAAAGAGGCCTTCACACTGAATCTATTTTTTATAAGATAACTCAAAAAAGTCTTTTTAAGTATCTCTGCATCATTATTTTAGAGACACTGTTGCTTCATTCCCATCGAAGTTGTGCTTCTGCCCTGATAAATCCCTAAAATCATCCTATTATTCTGGAAACTAAGTGAGAGCACTGGCAAATAACAGCAAGTTCCTGAAAACAGCTTTCCCTGCAGGAAGCTGGGCCAGAGGTCCTGAGGCTGTAGATAAAAGTTTGTTTCTACCTTTGGGATTGAGGAAGCAAATGGAGCTTTAAGGGAAGTACTTTCTTGTATGTACTTTCAAAAACATTAAGTAAAAAATAAAATCTTAACTCATTTTAACAGCACGTATAAAAACTGAGGTGTCAAAGACCAATAAGTATAAATTGGCAAAGGGCTGCTAACTCAGCTCTTTTTTAGGGGATCAGAATCTCAGATAGAAAAACATTAGTTTATTGGACCTGTTCTACAGCATAGTACTGTGGTAATGATTAAATGAACATTACACAGCAGTTTTCCAAATTATTTAAGACAAAAGCTAAATCAGTTTATATTGGCTTCATTATCTCACTAGCCAACCCTTCACTTCTAAGTTTTGGACACTGTCATAAATAATGCACATAAACTCCTTTCACTTGGATTTTTTAGGGTTTTTTTTGTGCTGTCATGGAAAGAACATTTTATTAGTGTAAATAAAAGCTTTGTAAAATCATATTTATAAGGGATGTGATTTAGGACCAAATTTACTATGGTCATGTACCTGTTTTCTATTGTATTTATATCATCATTTTGAGCAAAGAGGAAGGCAGAGGTTTGAAAAAGAAGGTGCAGACTTAAAAGGTTTGTGTTCCCTTAGTGAGCTTGAAACACAAAATAAGCCAAGTAGATGTAAACTACAAATTCTTCTCCGAAGGTTTTTGTTGTCTGAGTCTCAGGGCTCTGCAATTCAATATCCACAGAATTTTCCTGTCATTTCCTTCCCTTTAGGAGGATGCCCTTTTTACTTCATTTTATAGGTGACAATTCTAAATGCTGGTAAATTTTTTGATGTATTATTTCATATCTCCAGCTAGTGGCACTTGCTACAGATACTGAATAATGGTATTTCAATTGTGCTTATAGAGCACAGCTGTTGGCTTCATTAGTGTGTCCTTTTAATCCAGAGGCAGCTTGATAACTCTGTGGTCATTTTCTTCCTTGTCCTTTTTTTTATAGCTTTCTTCAGTTTTTCTACATGCTCATACAGCAGAGATGGCAAAATTAGAGCTAATTAATGTGCTTGAGATTATAAAGGAAGCCTTTCAGAGTAAAGTGAAGAAATGTGTTACAGTTGCATCAGATTGGTCATTTTATTATCTGATTCAGTGCTTTTGTAGGTGCATTCTAAGAACAAAACTTGCTCTGATGTAAGCAGGCCTCAGACAGTGTTCAGTCACCATTAATAAGGTTTGAGTGCTGTTTAAGTGCTCACATGCACCCAACCAGCTCAGCTGCACAAGTGTTGGATTAAATCTAGGACCAGAAGCCCATTGAGGAAAAAAAAAAAATTGCATTCAAAATTATTTTTAAAATTTCCTGTTGCATTGTATTCCATGGAACTGTTGTAGCACATTTCATCATTTTCCCTTTCAATATTACCTGCTCCTGGCAAGGAAGGTAGAGCCATACAACCTCCTTCCTCTTACCCATTTAAGGTGTTGACATCCTCCACATCTCCCTAGGACCAGAAGAACAGCATTAAAAAATGTGATCACAGTATTTTTACTAGTAGATACTTCGCCTCCCAGGTCTGATTTGCCTTTTCAGTGCCTTCATCTGCCTGACTATGCATGCAGTTGCCAAAAAACAAGAAACACACACCCACAGGTTGAACAAAACAGACCTCCAAAGGAGGCTTTTTTTCAGCTAGGTGATGCCAAAAGTATTTTTGCTTTAAATGGCCTTTGAACAAGTGAAACACAGCTGTGGGGAGCCTTGGTGTGTGTCTGAGGGAATACTACAAATGGGGCATAATGAAAAGCCTGCTTCCTCCAAAAAGAGGTTTTGTGCTTAGAACATGAAATATCCCAAGACGACAACACTTATTTTGATTTCATTTGTGAGGGCCTATGAGTTTTCTTTCTTTTCTATGTGTCCCTTCTCACACTGAACCAAAGCAGTAGTTTTTGTTATGACACATCTAATCCTAGCTACTCTCAGATCAAGCTTGGTTTTGGGGTTGGGAGATAGTGTACCATGTATTTAATTCCAAGTTTTTTGTTGCATTTGTTCTCATAATGAAGGCAAAATTATAGTAATTTCTTTAAAATGTCCAAGTATACTCATAAAAACAGTGATAACTCCTTGCTGGAGAAGGTACCCCACTTGGTTCAGTTATTGCTCTGTCATGTGCCAGGATGCTGCTGTTAGACGTCATACAAGTGCAGAACTACAGTGATAAAAATGTCTTTTATTGTCATAAATGCTAAAAAACAAGCACCATCTATTAGATATTGTAACATATATCCAGGAAGATTCATATTCTGACAGCACCGTGGTATTGCTCTGCTTTTATCTTCTTTTGCCCAGGGGAGAGTGAAACAGATACACATTAAGCAATTTCTATGGCACCTCTTCCATTTTGGAGACAGGATATCGTGTGCAGAGGGTCATGGATCAAAGTTAGAATCTTCTTCAGTAGAATGAATTTTCTATGATGTTACCAAGAAAATTTTCACTTTTGCAGGATCCTGTAAAATGCCTGGTTTGGGAAACAAATTCAAAGCCTGGATTATAACTCACACAGAGGACATTTTCACATCTACAGAGATAGATTCCTGATCTCTTAGGAAAAGCTGACAGTGTATAGGATAAGATATGGTAGATGAAAAAAATAGGAACAAATTTGTGGTGCATGCATATATGTATACACAAACTGTGTGTAGTGGGACAAGAGGAAAATAAGCTCATTTTGTTAGTTTTCAGATAGCTGTATTTGTAGCCAATATTACAAGTATCAGACACTGCAGTAATAAAGGGTTTTAATATGTTTGCAGGATGCTAGTGCAGAAAATTATCTGAACATGAATTTCTCATGATTTCTTAGAGCTCTTTTCTCTCACGCTGAGCTTTAATTCATATTTGTCTCATGAACATTAACACAAAACTATAGAAGTCCCTTCCTTTCCCTTCTCTGAATTTCTGGTTGTTTGCAGATGAGATTTTACTGTGGATTTTTTATCTTTTTTACATTTTTAAAATAATTCACTTTACTTCTCTAGACAAAATTCTTAGTGTGCACATGAGAAGTGCCATGAAAAGATGTGATACTAAAGTACTGCCTACCTAAGTGGCAAGAAGTGTGGTAAAATGTATCACAACATCCCAAACTACTCTTGCTGTGACAGCCAGATGGTCTTTTACTCGGGAAGGGGCCAGCAACCAGCAAGATTGAACAAAACATAGGAGAGGATTACTCAGGAAAAGCACTTAAATATCCACCAAGGGTTCTGCTGGTGCATTTCAGCTCTGCCTCTGAAATGTTTTTTCCTCATCCTGTTGGTGCTTTGAGGATGGAGATCAAACAAGGCGTTGGCAGATGAGAAAACATGGTGCCATGGTGCTTCCAGGCAGGGATCTGGGGCTGATGAGGATATAAGTGCCCATCCACAGAGGAGAAGTGCCATGTATGGAGCACAGAGGGAGGGCAGTGTGGCCCTAAAGCAGCTGTGGAAATGCAGACAGGTGCAGGTATTTAGCAGTGTCTAAACAGTTGTGTTTAGTTGCATTGAGCAGCAATCAGGTTCCCTTCTTGCTCACAGGTGTGAGGTTCCTGGCTGGGGTATGTGGGAAAAGCTTTACTCATTCCTGTCCCTGACCTAGCTTTGGAAATGGCTCAGGAAGTCACCAGACATTTGACACAGCTCTACTGTGCTGTGCCAGCCTGTCTGTCTCAGGTAAACTGGGATTTAATTGGACTTTGGATGGGCCATAATTATGTTCACACATTCAGAATTTTAGTTAGGTCTTCATGACAGATATATATCTCTCCTACTTGCTGCATAATGGAGCAAAAAAATACCTTCCTATGCTGTTATAACCCTTTTTCTGTTTGCCTTTCTTCCTTTTTATTTATTTTTATTCTTCTGTCTGGATAAGCTTTGTACTTTGTATACATGGGGGCCCACAGAGGACTTCTGATGTACTTGCTTCCAGCTGAAAATACAGCCTTATAGCCAACTTGTTTTTTCTATCAATCAGTCTGGAGAGAATAGGGGTCTATCTTGTTGATCATCCTTGTGTAAAGCTCATGTATCACTTCAAGGATTGTCTGGATATTGGTTCTGTCAGTTTGCTTCTATCACCATCGAAAAGCAAAGACCATGTGCCCATAATATTAATAGTCAGAATAGGAGAGATATATCACTGTTCTGGTTCAGGTTAGTCAAAAAGATGATTGAAAGAATGCTACAAAAATGCAGTGCTTAAAGGTAAAAAGCTGTTTGACACTACCTGTGGGAAAAAGGAATGTGTTGCTAAATAGAAAATTTATTACACTCTGTAATGTGTCTTTCATAATTTACATTGAGGTACCTGCACCAGTAATCTCTTATACATATCACTTATTTTCCTCACATAAGTAATTTCACCAGCTGAGTAATCACTTAGACTTTAGAGGAATTGTTACCATGAGTCAAGTTACGGCTCAGGAAATCTGTCTAAACTAAAAAACAAAACAAGGCAATTACAATTATGGGTTGGGCTCCTTTTC
This sequence comes from Urocynchramus pylzowi, assembly GCA_013397555.1. Classification (NCBI taxonomy): domain Eukaryota; kingdom Metazoa; phylum Chordata; class Aves; order Passeriformes; family Fringillidae; genus Urocynchramus; species Urocynchramus pylzowi. Next base: position 1,916,199 of record VZRH01002375.1, read on the forward strand.
CTTTAAAAAAATAAAGTTGTAATATGGGCTTAAATAGAATGGTCTTCAATACTTTTTATAAAAGTTCAAAAGGCCTTTATTATTCTATATAGCTCAGTTTGCTTAGGCTATAGTTGCTTTCACAAACTTAAAATGCAGAACAAATTGTATTTTTAACTGAGTGCATTCTGTTTTCCTTTTCTGGAATGTGCAAATCCTCTTAAAGTTCTTCCAGTCTTTTTACTTCTCTCCATCAAAGCTTCCCAATTTATTTTTAAAATATGATAGCAAGAATCTAATTTAAGCCTCTTAGTTCAGAAAGCCAAAAGAAATGGGCAACTGTTCCACAATGAAAATTTGAGGAACAATTCTTAGCAACTTAATCCCTATAAATTATTAAACTGTACAGAATGGCTCAAATTACACTGTGCATGTTAAATGCTTCTAGTTTTCTGGTTTTTTTATGATTGCAACATTTGCCTCTCCTGCAATTCCTCTGTGTTTTCATTCTGATAGCAAACCGGAAGTTTTAGAATAACCTTTGGTGGCTAGAAAGTTTTATCTTTTTCTGTAACAGTAGACATATTGTCTTCTTGTGCTATTGTTTCATTGATAAAGTTGTTTTCAATCTATTAGGATCTGTCCCATTTTAGAGATGATCTGATATCTCAACTGCAGTTGTGTTTCACTTGTGCTTGAGCCTGTAATTTTGGTATGTTTGTCTCTCCAGAGTCTGTGGGATAGGTATTGCTTGGACTCTATGGATCCAGACGCAATTACTGTGTGAAACCTACTTTTAAACCAACATTAAACAATGATGAAAAACATGTAGCTTTTCTTTCTTTATAGAGCTGGAATATATTTTAGCCTGTATCAGTTTCTGCTGAGTTGTTGTATTTCTGTTAGCTTAACCATTAGCTGCTAGAGAATTGTGGTAATACAGAGAGTACTTTGCATTCACCTTGAACATCGGTTTTTAATAACCTTCAGTGACATAAATGAAGACTTTCAGATTGAAGGTCTGCAAACAGATATCTGGCCAGAAGGTTTTTTCAGAAAGATGAATCTGAACTGCGTTGCGTGGTTGATGTTAGGACACACATGACTTATAAAAATCTTTAAATTATAGTTTGGGTTCATGTAGTTGACAGGCTGAATACTCCCAGAAGAAACAGCTGAATTTCCTAAAATTTAGAAGTACTTTTTCAGAAAAATTAGAGCCATTATAAGAAAAGAAAAGGCTGCTGTTTTGATTCATGCCCTTTATAAGACTCAGTGAGTCCTTGTGCAGACCTTCTGGGCCTGCAATGCCTTTTGCAATGCCTTTACTCTAGCAAGAGTGATCTGTTTTGTTCATCTCTTGTGAAGCACAGAAGCAAAAATGGCCACTGGGCTTCACAATTTGGTGACCAGAATGTTTTCAATATGTTTAGAACTAATTTTGTCTTTGCACACGTGTTTTCGAGAGGATGTTTTTCATATAGAGCTTCAAGCCTGCAGCCAGGTAGAACTCCATTAAACTTCTCCTGATTCTTGAACTCCTGTTACAAGAAAAAAATGCTTTCAGCCTGTGTGCTTGGAGAGGAGCTGAATGCTAAGTTTATGTGCAAGTGAGAAATGAGGGCTATCTCACTTGCACCTCTGCCACTGTTGTTCTCTACAGATATGGGAAATGACAGGAGAGGCACCACCATGAAGCTGAAGAGCAAAAGGAGCTGATGGCTTTAGCGATATTTTGTCACTCGAATGGTGACCTTTGTTAATAATGCCTGTGATAGGAAAATGAAATACTTTCTGTTTCAGTAATGCCAGTCTGATGCTTGGCAAAAATTGCTTTTAAGGCACACAGCAAAGAAGAAGAAAGAGCAGCACTGTTATATTCTGTAGTGTATAAAGGTAAACATTTTCCCTGATAGGCAGTCAGACTAAATCTTGAGTTTACTAACAGATACAGAAGGAGTTGAAACCACATTTCCATATCACTAATAAAATAAACAACAAGCTACCAGCTTAATCAGGGCTGGATTTTCAAGGCACTCAACTTATATTTAAAATCCTGAATGGAATGGGCAAGTATTCAAAGGCACTCAGCATCCTGCAGCCCCTCTTGAGGAAAATCTGAGTAATTTACAGATGCCGAGCAATTCAGAGGGTCTGGCCCTAAAATATTCCTTTGGTATTCTTGGAAAAAATAAAAGAGGTAAAGGTAAACTAAGCCTTCTGTTTTCAGTTTGAAGGCATAAAATCAATCTATTTGTTTAATAGTTTCTACACTTTAAAAACAATGGCACCCACACTTAATATCAGAAAACAATCAACGAGAATGGGCCAAATTGAGTAGATTAACTTTAATCCATATTTTATAAATTTGGATTGCTGGTACCTTGGTTGGACAGGAAGCTTTTTTTGTGAAAAATGGCTGCTATTAAGAAAACTGTTGTAATGTCTTTAGTTTTTCTGTTTGCTTGCTTTTAAGCAATAGCAGTCTAAAAATATTTGTTCACACTACCTAATAGCCCTCTGAATCAGGCACCCTGTTCTGCTATTGCTGTTCTCTACTTCAAAACTTCAAGCTCTTCCTCAAAGCCCATATTCTTCACCTCTTTCTGACAGTGATTTCCATCCTAATTGGATATTCTTTTAATTTATTCTGGTGTAAAGGAAGAGTAATTGTACTACAATCTATAGAAGTACTGAGGTATAAAATTGAGTATGGATGAGAAGGGAAAGGTTATTTAAAATACAACCTTTATATGATTCCTTTAAAAGTTTTATTTAATCAATTTTCCTTTCGCTGAGTGCAGTCAACTCATAGTAATGCACACTGGGAAGGAATCTTGTGCCTCACAAGTGTATTTTTCTTCAGTCTTAACTGTTCACTGCCTTACTAAAGTGGTAACTTTGGTTAACCATGATTCTTAATAGGTATATGTTTAAAGAGGAAGTAAATACGAGTTTGCATATTTTTATATGAGCTAACAAAGGAGCATATATTGAAATAATGACAGATGTCATTTTATCATCTGTATTTTTTTTTGTAGCCTCCAAAGCTCTCTTTACTAGCAGATATGATACTAAGGCAGACTTAATAAAGATCCACTATCAAACTTGCATTCCTTTTCCCACTACAATTTAAAGCATTGAATTAATGACTGTTTGTCTGAACTTCTCATGTCACATAAACAGTTTGAAAGCTTTCTTCATATTAATAAGGCTTGGAATAAATCAGATGCTGCCTATAACGTCTGCAAGAGGTTAAACTTAAGAACTGAAATTTTTATTCTGCTTAGAAAAATAATTTATATGTGCAGATGGAGTAACTGTAAATCTGTGACAAAGCTTTATTAATCCCTGACTTTCACTGTTGTGGAAAGAGTCTGGCCTTGGAGAGGGCAGTTGCAGAGGCATCAAAATCAGCAAGGCAATTATTTTCCATCTTTTAGAGGACTTGTCAACAGCCTTCAATCTTGAGTGAGTTCACTAAAAGGGTAGCTCCTGGAAGTCTGCATGTAGGAGATGCTGAGGTGTTCAAAACAAACACCACAGCTGGGAGAAGTCTCTGACTCCAGCTCTTAATCCATAATGACAAAGAAATTTTGATACTGTAGTGTAGATTCAGGCTTCTTAAGTTTGGTTCTTCAACTTCAAAGGTGATGACAACTGCTTTGATTCAAAACCCCTGTCCAAGCCAAATACTCAAGTTTTTTGTTTCCATTTCCAAATAGAATCCAGCTAAAAAAAAAAAAAAAAAAAAAAAAAAAAAAAAAAAAAAAAAAAAAAAATAGATAAAGAACAAGATATCTTCAGGGATTAATTTAGTACTATCACTATAAACAAAATCTAGTTCTTAAAAAGAAAGGCAGGTACAGGCAACCACTCAACAGTAATAAATCTGAATTTCTGTATTTCCATGATAATTTGAGTCACTTTTTTACTTTGAAATAAATATTTTCCAGATGGAATGTACATTATTGTTCGTTAAAACCACCATTATTCTGCTTTGTTGCAACTGTCTTGCAGTGCAGGTAGGAAAATGTACTCATAGGTCTTAGTTAAAGTCAAGTAGTTTCAGAACTTGTGAAAAAAAAATGTGGTTTGTTTTGGGTTGGTTTTATTTTTTTTCCCAGAGTAGATATTATAAATGCTTTTCAGAAGGATAATAGGAATATAAATCAAAGCATAAATTTGGAAGTAAGAAAACCAACTAAGAATAAAATCATCCTTAAAATGAAAGATATGTAAATTGCTTATAGTAATTTTATTTTAAATCTACAGTCTACAGGCTGACTTCAATAAGATGCATGGGTTTAGACACCTATAAAATATACATTATTAGCTTTTCTCAATGATTAAGGAAATGAATCATTTTAAAAAGGCCATTTCTACTTGACAGAATGTGTTTTTATTTTGTGTTCTCAGTACAAGCCTGTGGTCAAACCCACTGAAGTATTAATGCTGTCTTTATTTACTTTTATTGAATATTTAACTGTTTTCTTTAGCATGGGGCTGATTTCTGTACTTTAACTGAACTTTAACTAAAATCTTAGGACAGAAGATGCAAAATGTTCCCTGAAGCTTGAGTCATTTCAGATGTAGTTATGATAGCAAGCCAAGTCAATATAAAACTAATTATGCAGTGGGGTAACCCAGTACTTTTAGTTTTAAAGTATCATCTTTTGAAATAAATCTGAAAAAGTGGAAAAATTAATCAAGTGCTTAATTTATTTATTTTTAAAAGAAATGCATTTTCATGAGACAAGCAAATGTAGCCATGTCAGCTCTATCACCCATCCTTTGGAGGAGATCAAAGACAATTTCCACCTGCCTCTTCCAATGCTGTAGAACCTTGCTTACTAATTATTGGTGAATGTCTCTGTCAGGTTTCACCCAATGGTTGGTGGTTTTATTTGGTGGGCTTTTTGGGAGCTTTTTTGGTGTTTGTCTGTTTGCTTGCTTACTTTTTCTTGGAAGCAATGTAAGGGAAAGGAATCCCAGAAAGAGGTGATTGTCCAGAAGAGGAAAAATAAATATGGCCATGTGTGGTTTGTTTTTTTTCCCCTCTCTCAAGAGCAGATATGGGTAGAGATTAAAGTGAGATTGCAAAAATATTGCCTTTGGTGAAGAGAGAATTTTATGAGTTTTAGATTCTGGTGTTTAAGAATGAGCTTTATAAATCAACTACTGATCTCCCTATTGAAAAGCTCAAAGGCTAGGAGCAGAAGCACAGAAAGAACTTGCTGTGGCACCAGGAAGGAATAGAGCAAACAGCCTGATAAAATGATGGTAGTTTGATGATCTAGGAGCTAGAAGGAGGAAAAGAGAAAATAAGCACAAACCTACCTGAGGAGCTCCATGAACTAGTCCTGTGGTGTTTAACCTAGTACAATATACTAAATAGTACAACTCCACCCTTTTACCTTTCTAAACTTAAACTTTTACCTTAACTTAAACATCAGTTAAGGTAGCCTTCAGGTTGTCACTTAACTTTCTTTGTTATTTAATAGTCTTTTACTTCCATATTTTGCTTTACATACCAGTCCTTGGGGAGACATCTGTTCTATTGGAGACTGCTCTGAATGCTCACACTAGTCCAATGTTAATATCTTTAATTAAACATCATGTTAAAAAATGGCCTCTGACTTCTTCTGTTTGATTGGTTGTTGGTTTTTGTTTGGTTGTCCTCTTCTTGGAGAGGGGGAAGGAGCAGGGTTGAATTGGAGGGGCTTCCTGGCTCACATGTGTGTATTGGAGGTCTGGTTTTTATCATATCTTAGTGATCCGCAAATTGCTATGCCCCTGGGGGGGAGGATTAGGTTAAGACATGTTCACCTGTAAAACAGCAGTGGTGACTCCAAGGGTCTGGTCCATGAAAAGAGATGGACAGCAAATCTAGAAGTATTGGATGAAAGCATTTTTTCAGCTTTCCAGTTGGAAGAAAATGCAGTCCAGTTTGTAAAACCTTCTATTGGTTTGGACGTATTGTAGGCAGACAGTGTTTGGGAAAGATTAACAGGAAATTGGTATCCCAGCTCAACTCTTGGGAAACTTTCTAAATCACTTTCTAAATTATTCCAATATCAGCCATTCCCAAAGCTATGGGCTATGCAATGCCATCTTGCTGGCTTTTGTGGAAAAAAAATCAAATGGAAAGTGTGGTTTGCTCTGTGCTGGTCCGGCAGAGAGATTCACAGTCAGTACTGCAGCTCCTGGTGAAGCAGAAAGTTAACAGGAAGGCAAGCTCTAGTTCGAGACAGTTCCCTTCAACATTTTGAGAAAGAAGCCATGGCCTCTGGGTGCCTTGTCACAGAACAGTCCCAACTGTAGCATAGGTAAACCAGGAGCCAGGGTGCTCTCCTCTGTGTTTCAAACGGGAGATACTTGAGATGGCCTGGTCCTGTAAGGATCTTTGCTTACATGCAACATTACTGCTTGCTTGGGTGTTTGCAAGCTTGTTTGACTAGTTGCATATGTGTGGGGCTAAATTTTGAAAATCCAGAATGATTTTCCTGTATTTCCTTTATGAAGGAAAGCAATGATTTTCCTTTATGATCTGTATCTTGCAGTTTTTGCCCACACTTGTGAGCCCATATCTATAAGAAAGAAGCGATGTAGATAATTTTCGATGTAATTTTCCATTAAATGAAAGGAATGATTTTCCTTTATGATCTGTATCTTGCCCACACTTGTGGGCCCATATCTATAAGAAAGAAGTGATGTAGATAATTTTTGATATAATTTTTCATTAAATGACTTGGGGTTTTTGACAAAAAGCCTTTTTTCTTTCTTGCCTACTACTGCACCTGGAAAAAGCTTGCATGCTGGCACTACAGCTGCTTTACTTGCTTTAGATTGTCTTGCATTTAGGCCATTTAAAGGTTTGAGGGTGAACAATAGAAATAGTTATGACAAATTGTCAAGCTCTTCCAAAGATTCAGAAGTTCTGGAGTTGCTGCCAATGACAGATGATTTGTCCTTGCTCATCACTTGTCATCTTGGCAGCGTTTTTGTGCTCTCTGCTGAATCTCCCTCAGTGTGTAGCTGAATTCTTTAGAAAAAGAAAATTAGTTTCTGTTTCATCTATGTTCGTGCTCATCAGTTCAATAGCATCCATGTTTCACTAAGTGGAACACCTTCCTCATGAAGCATGAGTTTGATTTATTTTAATAGGTGTTAGGAGAGCTGCTGGAGCTTGACATGAACATATTTCTAAAGTTACAAAGACGTTAAGAATGATCTTTTGTATCTGTTGCTGTGGATTTCTGTGACTGTGCATGAATAGCACTGCATACTTTACAGGCTGTATCCTTTGCTGCAACTAATAAATCTTTTGCAAGGATTTATGCAACGAATGGCAATTTTTTCTTATACTAAAGTGTGACTCTCTGTGTCTAAGAAGGGGCTGAGTGAGTAGAGAGTTATTTTCTTTTTCAGCTTTTCCACAATTTCATAAGGTCTATTTCAGCACTGGCCTGCTAACTTGCTGCTTTGAATCTTAGTAATAGAGAATTGCTTTGAATCTTAGTAATAGAGAATTATGTGATATGGCATTGAAATAATTGTATACCAACAGTCTATAGATGAAAAAATGCTGAATTCAGAGTTTTCTACTACTACAGAAAAGTAGTTTTCTGAAGGAGTTGCTTAATAGGCTGTCCTCTTGTTCTCTGACACTGATTTAGTTGTCTGGGACAGGGAGAGGTCAATGGCAAAGGACACTAAACTTAAACACAGCTTCTGGTGTTCACCCTGGCGTTCTGCTTACAAATGGAGGCACTCAATGGAATAGCAGAGATGGCACCTCCAAAGCACAAAATGCTTTTTTGGGGTGGGGATTCTTGAAAATATTTTCCCTTTTAGTAAATAAATACAGTCTGAACTGCAGAACAGTCAATACGGAATTAATAAATTCTGCTTCCTTTAGTTACTGGTAGTCCCATTCATCACAGTTTAGAAAGCAACTTATATTTAGAAGCTCAAAGGCAGCTGTCTTGTTTTAGATCAAGGTGTCTAACTCTAAAGGTGGCTTGAATGCCTAGAGGAGCAGTAAGAACAGGGTAGGGATATATGATACTTTCTCCTAATGCTCTCCTGGCTAGCAGCTCTGCTTAGCTTCAGAGAGCTTTTTGCATTGACCTGTAGCTTTGTATGTTTATTAACCCACAGCTTGTACGATTTCCCCTGGAGGACGTGTGAAATGAGAATTTGTCAAACAGGCACATGGTTTTCTTTGTTTTTGAAAGTGTCAACTTTCCTCCATTTAATATCTGTATAGAATTTTGCTGCTCATCCCTCATTATGAATGCACACCCCAGTTTTTCTCAGCTTTAGCCTAAGAGGTGAGCTGCATAATCAATAGGTTCACCTGCCTTCTGTCTTGTATGGAAATTTCCAATCTGTCCCTTACCTTTTGGGAGGGAGCAGCGCTGCTTCCTGTCACAGAGCCAGCAGAGCCAGTGATGAATCTAAAACTTGCATTGTGTTCAAATGCTTGAGGTCTTGAAGCCCCAACCTCCTACACATCCCAATCAAGTTGTTTTATTGTTTCTAAAATACAGGATTTCAGATTTCTTTTTCATTACTGCCCTTATACACTAGCAAGCATTATTCTCTACATTCATTTTTCCCTGGCACGGAGCACAAGTTCATGCCAGCTCACTTGATATGCATGCAGATATGAATTTGAACCAGAAAAAGATCATCACTCAGATAAAATATACTTGTTTTACAATTCTGAGCATATTAGGCATAGAAACCTGCTGCAAAACTGCCTTTAATACTTCTGCTGTTTGTGCTTTTTAGGTTATGGTCAATTTTAAGCAGACCTAGCCGTGCTCTTTTTGGTTTTTTTTTTTTTCATTTCACTCTTATTTGTTATCATCCCTTCTATGTGAAAATGCAATGACTTCTTAAAGCAAAGAGAATGGCAAATGCAGTAGATAGACAAGGACATTCCATTGTGTCATAGCTGCAAAGGCCTGCTGTGTGCAAGTAATGACTGCTGTACTGATGAATAATTGGATCTAGGTTGTGTTACTGCTGACTTTAGACAGTTTGGGGGTTTTTAAAACTGATTTATTATAGTCTTTTACTTGCCAACTAGTGCTTAATAGCTGCTGATGGAGATAATCTTCTGATAGTAAGGTTATGCATATGATTACTCTTAGAATTTGAAGAAAAATAGGATTGAGGAAATTTTTCCCTCAGGCATCAAAACTTAAGGTGTACATAGCATTGCATTTATTTATTTTTTGTAAAACAGTGGTTGTGCCAGTGCATTTATCTACACTGAAAAATATAATGAGCACAATAATTGGAAAATATGGGAAGATTATTAATGATGATGATAACATTATAGTGTCCTGCAATTTCTACAGACACAGTCAGAATGTGCACTGCCAACTTCTACGTCAATTAAATTGACAATAAAGGCCATGCTGGCAGAAGAGATGTTAAGAAGAGAGAGACTGAGATGCTACATTTTGGTGCTGCTGAAATGAACAGCTCTTTTGTGAGAGATAAGGCTGAATGATCCAGGAATGAAAATATGGCCTTAAAATCTCAGCCTAATGCTGAGTCCCAGTTCAGATGTAAATCTATCTTAAAAATCAAGCAACTTTCTCAGGGCATTATCACTCATCTTTTTAAGCAACTGTCAGTACCAGAACAAGCTTTTGGGTAGATTGGCTAAGGAAAATGCCAAAAAGCAGCTTCTAGCAGATTGCAAGGTAAAGTGAATTTTTAAATCAGGGGCTATTTGTAGCCCATCTAAACTTAGAATATGTTAGTTTGAGTGTCTCTGAGTGCACTACAAGTTTCAATTTGATATATGCTTTTTGAAAATGTTTTTAGTATTAAGTAGATTCATAAATGCATAAACTTTAATGGATAAAACATGATCTTTCTGCTGAGGAGTTTCAACTGTAAGTAAAAAATGGGTTCATTTCATCTTGTTATTTGAAAATTGTGAATAAATCTGTCACAGGTACCCTGAGCTGTTTGAAATAACGTGAGTGACTTGTGAGACCAGTCAACCTCTTCCAGTGACTGGTTTAAGTGGTCTGTGAGCTTTACATAATAAAACCAGTTGCAGGTAGGATGATATTCAGTTGAAAAAACGTTCTCTGATTGAAATCTGAGAATCTAGGCAAAGTAGGTACTCCAAAGCAAATATTTATTGAGAAACTAAATGAACTGAAACAAAAATGGGAGACACAATACATGAAAATTTGATCAGCTGAAGCTTCAGGCACAAAGAAATTATCTGGCCCACTTGTAACACATTAATAAAAAGTGAACAGAAAATGTGAATTTTCATTTTGTGGATTCCTTAAATCTGAATTTTTGGTTGACTGCCATTTGGAAGCAGAGAAAAGGCTTAGGAGCCCTTTGTGGAACACAGTTATTGTCATTTTCCTGCCACCACTGGGAGACTTGACTCGAGGGTGTCACTGGCAGATTGCCTTGGAGCCACAGGAACCTTAGGAGACCTCATCTTGAGCAGAGGAGTTACAGCAGGGCAGACGTTCCCGGAAGGATATCCCAGAGCCAAAAGTTAGGAAGGACAAGGTTGCTAGGAACCTGAAAAGAAATCAGAAAATATGCTGACTGTGCTGCCTATTTTTCTTTTCTTTTTTTTTTCTTTTTGTATTTAATTCTGCTTGCTTTCAGCAGAACTGTATATAGATTGACTAGCAGAATTGTTCCTGCTTTAGTAAGGCTTTCATTTGTTCTGTTTTATGGAAAAAATAAATGACAGCTTATGTTGTAAATGGGATAAACTTTCTATGATTTGGAAGTTTATATAATGAGCAAATGCTCCATTGAGAATTTTGTTACTACTCTGTCCTCTTTTGACCTTTTGAAGTTCCTGGGTGTGTTTGTATTCCAACTGGTTTGTTATGAGCAATCTGATCAGAACAGCCATGTTCCAGTTCAGGCATCCTGGCTCAGGCTGTTGTGCTGCCTCCTATCACAGTTACTCAGTTTCTATCCTATTCTTTTATACGTGCTGTGGGAATGCCTACAGTGGAGAATGCAAGAAAATGTCAAAGCAACACACCAAAATATCATGTTGATTTTAACTATTGAACACCACATAAATTAAGGACCCTGATTCCTGCTAATGCTATTGAGGTTTTCCAGAAAAGTGAAGTTTTCCATTAGCAGCTATGGCTCTCAATCCCCCTCATTTGTGATCGGTGCTGTGAGAGTATCCAATAAGGAATCAGCCATATACTGCTGCTCTTGCTTTCCCCTCACCCGAGTCTCTCCAGATCTGAATTTCCAATCTTGCCTTATGATTCTGCTAAACAAGCAATGATCCTAGTTCTAATAGTCTTTGAATTAATAATGAGGTTTATCAGTGTGAGTTTTTTTGATGCTCTTGAGATTTGTGGCCAGTCAAATTGTTCTCCTTTGGACTTGGCACAGTATAAGTTGCCACCATCCATGGCAAGTGCTTTTTCTGTTGGTTGCCATTAAAAGCCAAAGGTCCAGGTAATAAGAGGCCAATACTAGGCATCTAATTGAACAGTTAAACACTGTCAGTCTCAAGATTTGTTTCTGTTTTTCTTTGGATTTTTTTCTTTGTGTTTTTTTTAAGGGGGTATTCAATACAGTTGTAAGTATCCAGTAGTTTTGAGTTGTGAATCAAGATAAGCGTGGTAACTATACAAAGAAAAAGGAATTAATTTGTGTTTAAAACTATTTGCATGTTAATCCTAATTCAATTTAATGTAGGAAAAAAAATTAAAGGTGTCCGGCTTTTTCCAGAGTTTGTTTCTGGCCTCCCTTTTGTCGATGATTTATTTCCTACCTAATGAAAGAAGAACAAGTGTATTTTTATCCTCTTCATTTGCACTGTGAAGTGGATTCAAAAGTGACTTTACCCAAAAGTATAGTGGATTCAAGGAGGGAAAGGACTGAATGAAAGATGAGTTAGGAAGCACATGTCCAGTCCAGCATGAAGGCAGGTCATGGAAAAAATTTTATCAAAGGAAAGGAGATGTATGAGAGGAGGATGAAAGGCCTTCTGTGCATGGAACCTGGGACAGGCTATAAATCATCATCCCTGTGACAGCCCTCTTTCTCAGGAGAACCTTTTCCTTCCTGCTCTTTGCACTTCTGTGAACTCTAGAATTTGTAATGTGTTTTTTTGGTTTGGGTTTGTTTTGTTTTTCTTTAATTCAGAGGCTTTCAGGGTAGGTATACACTGGAAAGGACTTAGAAGAAGGAAATACAGAAATCTTACAAAAGTCACTTGATATTCATTTTCAGCCTTCCTCTCTGTTACTTCCTCTCAACACACAGTGCTAAAGCAAAAATGTTTTCATTTTTCTTCTCAGCCAACTGAAACATATTCTTTCCTGTGATGCTGGCAATGAAATGTATTTCCAAGTTTAATTGGCAAGTCAAACAATAACACAAATGCTTCTGCAGAATGGTGCTAAAGGTTCTCTATCCTCAGTTCAATAGCAGAAGTTCTAGAGAGCATGTGCTTTGGTTTTTGTCATTTGCAGAGAGCATCTATTTAATTTTGGGGGTTTTTTTTCTGGCTTTCCCAAGCAAACTGACTGATAGCTGGTTTGTTCTCTGTTTCAGGTCGTGGAGACTAATTTGGTTGCTTTTGACTGTCACTGGATCATTATAAATGAGGTAACTGTCAAGTGAACATTGTTGTGAGCCATGAATCCTGTTTCCAGCCTTACTGACAATATTCATGCTGATTTTCCCTTTGCCAACAGGAAGCAGTAGCTATGACAAAGTTCAAGCACACTGAGGGAATAGATGCTGCTTAATAAAAGTAGAATGACAGGTTCTTGGACTTTACTTGCCTGCTTTTTCTTGCCTGTTTGAAATGGAATTCCCTATGAATAAATGGAAAATAAACTGAAAAAACCCCTTCATTTCTAAATATCTCAAGAGATCACAGTTGAGCTGACTGTTTTCACAGGATTTTTAAGGCCTTTTTTTAATATGTAAAAAATATATTGTGGTGGAGTCCTTGCAACTTTTTTATATTTTAAGGATTTTTTTTTCCTTAATAATCAAAATAATAATAATAATCCCACATTTCCCTTTCCTTTGTGAATTGTCCAAATGTTCCATCATGGTTGATATCCAAACCTGTTGATATTAGTGGGAGGCTCTTTGGTGGACTTCTGGATTAGGTCATATAGAAATGTTCGTAAAGGGAAAAAAGAAAGTTAAATTGAGATTCTGCGTTTACACTGTGAAATGAGTTCTTCCATGAAAGCTTGTCAGCTAAAATATGACAAGTCAATATGTGAAGTAGTTTTGTATATGAAGTATTGGACACTGCAGGTCAGGTTTGACAGCATTCAGGTTTTTGAAAAATAATTTAGGTCAAAAATAGCTGGATTCCCAGAGTAGATGACTATCTCCTAACATGTTAATCATGCAACTCCTGTATATTCTCAGAATAAAATACTGCATGTAAATTCCATGTCATACTATCTGGATTTAATGTCCACTTCTGTTTCTGTACTTAATCATTGGATTTTTATTAGTATGCTGTGCTAAACCCGTGGATTTTTAGCCAGTTTTCTTTGGAGAAAAATATGTCTCTGGAAATGCTGTGTAAACAAACCAGGTCCAGCCTAACCATTAGTTTGGGTCCTGCCTTGCTCCTGACCAGTACTTTTTGTATTTTTCAGCACTGAATGGGGCTTTTCTGGGAGAGAACCCAGCTTTAATCTGCAGATGGTCATATGAACAACATACATATTTTCTTTTTCATGTCTGATGAAACTAGAATTCACTTCAGAGTTAACACTGAGTATTTTAAGAAGAGCATTAAGTGAATCTAAAACCATCCTCTGTAACCAGTAGATTGGACAGCACATTCTTAGACAAAGCTCAGATTTTGGCTTGCTGTTCAAGTTAAAGACAATGCCATTGATTTTTTTTTTTTTTGTTTGTTTTAAATGTTTCATACTTTTCAGAAGATCTAAAGAAGGTGATTGCTTTTAGCTGCTTCAGCTCCTTCACTGTCAAAAAAACAAAACAAGACTGACGATCCATTCCTAGCATATATGCTTTCTCTTTGCTTTTTATTCAGAAATTAGTGTGTCTCCATGGGAAAAAAAGAAAATGTGCTTTTTAAGCGTTGTTATTTGCACATTGCAGCAGATGAAATGGCAGAACAATCAAAGTGGTTACCACTCAGCTGCCTTCTCTGCTCCAAAACTCTTTCTCTGGGCTGCAGTCCCAGCAGCAGGAAAAGCTGAATGATCTGCTCAGAGAAATGTACATCATCCCTTCTTAGTGTGATAGTCTTGTATATGAAAAGAACGAAAGCTGTGATTAAGTTCATTCCAACAAACTGCTCTAAACCATTGTCATTAAAGTCTCTGCATCTCATTCAGTAATTCCTCTTTTCTCTTTCAGAGAAGGTGAATATGTTTAGTGCTATCTCAGCTTAATCTGCTTCTGGACCTATATCCATATTCCCACTTAGGTACCTTTCGAGCTCTGTTTATTTAAAAATGCAAATAAGTTCAGTATTATGTGGATGCAGGAATCATATTAGCAATAAATAAGATTGGTAGATAATACTACAGCAATGGTTCTGCTTTGCCCAATTTTTCATTGCCACTATGTTCAAATTACAGCAGAAATCTGCATGTTTCCTGAGTGTTTGATGTTGGGTAATTGCTTATTGCAACGTTTTGCCAGTTCAGTAATGAGATTGCAATGCCTCTGTTTGGCAGTGCAGGATTTGGAAATGCAGAGATTTGTGGCCCCCTTTCTGTGTGATACATAAACCAGCTATCTTTATGTCTCAGTCTGTTTGAGGTGGTCATCCATTACCTGTTGATGGCCACAGTACCTCCATATGACTGGGAGATGATCTCAGAGCTCTGCCATTTTGTTGCTTCTGTGAATCTTTTGTGACAGCTTGGACATCTGTGCCTGAGTGTCTATACTGGCTAAATGACACTGTCAAATAAGTAACTGTAACACTGCTTCTCTGGCCTCCTAATTTGAAATTCTAAAATTATTTATGACAGTGAAAATGCATTGTTCTGCAAATTGTGTATCTGATTCAAATAATTCCTTGACTTGAGATACCAAAAGAAGTTGGAATTGTCTTTCCTTTTCCATCACTGTGCCAAGGGAATACAACCTTCTTACCTACTATAGTAATACAGAAAGCAAATACCACCTTTAGTTTTGTGATCAGAAATCTGCTTAGGCTTTGTGAGGTAACATGTGCTATTTTAATTGCTCATTCTAAATGCTACAATGCCTGCAAAGAGTTCCTTAATTTTTATTGTCCCATTACTTGCTACTTTATGCAATACAGCAAATTTTCATGAAGAGTGTGTATCATAATGTAAGTGTGGGAGGAGGGGGTTTGTTCCCATAAAATGAAGGAATTCATAATTTGCTAAAACATAATGCATCGTATTAGACCGTAGCAAATAATGCAAATCTCTTCTGATCAGTATAGTCAGCTGAGAAAATGTTCTCCAAATAAATGTTCCTGTTTCTTCAGGGCCCTAAAGCAGATGTTAGAGTTCTTTATTTAAAATTTGCAGGAGTCATAGATTTGAATGTAGTCATGATCAAATATGCCTTAACAAAATGTGAGAATGGATTTCTTACACTCTCTCTCCCTCTGTTTATCTGTCTTTGCTTGCTTCATTTCCTCTGCACAATAGTAAATACAGCTTCAAAGTTCCAGGATAAAAAATGATATTTCTTTCATGAGTCTTAATTCACAACTGCACAGTAAACTTAGATTTTATTTAGTGAAACTGAAGAAGGGGCATTTGTATGTTTTTCATCACTTTACTTGCTCCTTTTAAATGCAATAAATGTCTTTTTTTCCATTTTAAATCATGTCTCTCTCAAGCATTTTCCTTTGTTAAAACATTCAGGGTTACCTTACTATTATCTTGCTATACCCAGGGCTGCCACCAGTTCTTTATTGCTATTGTTTACTCAAGGACAGCCCCAAACACTTTCCACTGCCTGGAGTTGGAGAATGGAGGTGAAAATATTAATGCCACTTTACAAATGACTGTTTGGATTTCATCTGCTATAATGTGGTCAGTTATGACCAGATGTATTAGAATCAGAATGGAATGAGTGCACAGAAAAGCTGTGATTTGTGTAAGAAGAGAGTGCAAAGATTGGCTTGGTTGGCCTATGAAACAAAGACTAAAAGAGGATGTGCTCTCTGTTTATAAACACTTACAGAGTGTGAACAAATGCATCATTGTCAAGAGCCAAAGGACAAGGTTGACACAAGAACAAATGAGTTCAATTTGTGCATGAGTAAACTGAGGTCAAAAGTTGTTAAAAGGTTTCTAATTACCAGAGGCACCAGAGTCTGGAAAACTCCTTCCTGATGAAAGAATGAAAAAACCTCCAAACTCTTTTGAGGACCAATTTATGGGAAAAGGTCCACCAGGTTTGCCCAGCATAGCACAAGAGAGGATTGGGGGGCCTGCAAGGTTGTATTCAAAGGTTGTATTCTTTTTGATGAAGACTTTTTCCTAGGAGAGGGCTTGTCCTTGGCCTATGTATTCATCTTGTTCATCATATTTCAAACCCCATGCACTCCACCATGGGTAGAAGTATAGAGCATAACCATGTTTCAAGCTCGAGATCAGGTCCTATAATCACAGCCCAGTTCCAGGAGCTCATTTATATTCAACATTTTCATATGGATAATGATTGATAATAGCATTGGAGCTTCACTTGAACCTGTGCATTTTCCACTGGGTTGGTGGGTCTGTGTGAAATGACACCCTCTCTGAAACAGGTGGGCAACCAAGTTGCCAGCTCCTGGCATTAGTGAGAGCTAATGCACAGATGGAGAGAACCCTGCTTTCTCCAAGATCTTGGAATTTTTTTTTTTTTCTCTGTGAAAGCTAAAAATTAGTTTATCCTTATCCTGTCAGGTTTTATTCATCCTGTTCTGCAAAGCCTAAAAAAACATAAGGGAGATACATAGGAGCAAGTGATGATGCAGTTCAAAATCTGTTTTTCCTTGTCTTGGAACTTCATCCAGCCATGAGTTTACCTTAACTTCTCTTTAGAAAGTGCTGAGAAGTTTGGGAAGGGCACAAATGTTCTCTGGCATGGGCAGTGACAGCCTAGAGGCCTTAAGCCACCCTTTCCTCCTCTGCTGACTTTTGGAGAAGGAAGAGACACTCTCCTCTCCGAGTGTCAGGATTTTCTATGGTGAAATCCTGGCATGCACTGGAAAATAGTGCGTGTCCACTTCATTATAA
This sequence comes from Urocynchramus pylzowi, assembly GCA_013397555.1. NCBI lineage: Eukaryota > Metazoa > Chordata > Aves > Passeriformes > Fringillidae > Urocynchramus > Urocynchramus pylzowi. The sequence continues at coordinate 1,933,445 of VZRH01002375.1, forward strand.
ATACTGGAATCATCTTCTTGGCACAAAGTTAAGATGTTTTCATAAGAAAAGGTATTTTTGCCTTTGTTTGGTGCTTAATATGGGAGCATGTAAATAAATTCTTCCCCTCCACGTGTCTCACTGCTGGTACAATTGCTCTGTGGTAAATAGTAAGTCTCTGCCTGGGTTGTTTATCTTAAAATAATGGGACATATATTAGATGTCCAGTATGTAGTCTTGATTCCCACTGAAGTCTTGCCTTATATGTCAAGATGATCCTCTTCAGTTCTTGTTTCCTAATTGATCTGTAAAGTGTTGTTAATTTAGAACCACATTTTGTCCTTATTTATTTGCCTGCTGAGATGAAATGTACATCTGATTTTATCCTTGTTCCATTTGTGACAGGACAGTCTCCCCTTAATTCCAAGTTCACACCAGCAAAAGAAAGGCTTGGAACTAAATATTGAATTTTTTATGTTAAAAAAGAAAAAAAAAAAAAGAAATACAAAAAGAAGAAAAAAAAATAAAGAAAAACAACCTCACATAACCTAGCCTGAATTTATTCAGGTGCCAACTCAGTTCAACTTGGCCAACTTTCTAATTTTTTTGACATTCGATGCTTGTATAACATTTCATCTGCCGCCCTTATATCATTACACTGTATCCTCCTTTGAAGTGCAAATGAAAATTGTTTCCTCTCATACAATAGTTGCTTTATATAGTTTTCTTAAGTCAGATCCAAAATTCAAGAATGAGAGATGATATTGGAGAGTCATTATATAAAAGGCTTGTCACTCTGTCAATGCCAAGTATTTAAAAAATGACAAAGAAATACATAGCAAATGACTAATGTTGAATTTGGGGTTGCATGGCACTGCTTTGTTGTCAATCTAAAATCTGGATTTCTGGTATAATCAGCATTTAAAATAATAGCTGTCACTAATCTATAGATGTATACACCTCCTTGGCCATCACACAAAAATGGCTTTGGTGTTTCAATTCAGTTATTATTTCCCAGGTGATGTATAAAGACATGAGGTAGTAACCTAGAGGTTAAAATGAGAATATTCTATTTAAAATGCATCAAAAAGTGCTGAATACAGAAAACATAAATACACTTTTATGGCAGGAAAGATAAATGCTTGAGGATTTGAAAGTCAAAATCTCTTTTAAAGTAGTATTTGGCAATATAATGTGGCCATGCAGGTGTCTGTTTTTCATTATTAGAGTGAGTCTAATAATCTTGGTGTTACAGTTTGACCATGCTGTGTAATGAAACCAGGCAAACTTTTTAAAATACTCTAAGAAAGTATATAATTTAAAATCAAAATAAAAAGTTTCTTGAGCTCTCCTTTATGGTTATATTGAAAGTGTTATTACAAAAAAATATATATATTTTGCTAAAACAGCATTATATATATATTTTTTTCCTCACAGCTAGTGAAATGATACAGGCTAAATGAAAAGACAGCATCTTAAGCTGAGATAAGCCATTATCTGTGGTACATTAAGAATTAATCGACCAGAAATGCAAGATATTGCACTGAACATAGCTGATCCTATGTTATTTCTCTTTGTGGAAAAAAACCCTGTATTTCATAAAAAAACATTAATAACAGATGAATTCAGAAACTATGATAATCTGTGAAGGCAAATAAAATACTTTTACTGTAGTCAAGAGAGTAGAAGTTATAATTTACATCTCACATACATTTCTTTCAAAATTTAAGGGAAATAAACAAATACCAGTACGTCCAAAGTAGTTCCTTTAAAATAATGAAAGGATATTATACTGGAACAGCAAAAAAAGACAAAATAACTGGGGTGGTTGTCGTAACATTTAAAGAGCTGCTTTTTCAGAAAGCTTGGCTTCATTTCCACAAGAGAGGTTCCATAATTTGAGATCACATCTATCCTGGTATCTCCTGAATTCTTCAATGTGGTTATAGATCAGGAAGCTAAGGCAAAAAAAGATGATGGCATTTCATTACAGGTATTAACAATGCAGATGCACCATATCCTTTGAAAAATGACAAAGCTATAAATGCACAAATGAGAATCAAAAATATTCAATAAACTGTGGCTGTATGCAAGGGAATACTAAGTGCAGGCTGCCAATAGGAGCCTCTTGATCCACCTCCCTTCCTGGGGCATATCCACAGTTTTAAATGTCTGGAAATTTTGGGGCATCAGCCTCCATAATTAAGACAGATCATGGACAGACAGTTCAGCATGATGAGAAAGAGATCCTGGTTAAAAAGACATTACAAATTTTAGTTTATTTCTACAATTTTACAGGAAAATACAGACACAGAATTATTTTGAAAGCTACCAGCTATTTGAATCACCAGGAAAAAAACATGTTTGACTAAAGTTCAAGTTCTGATGAGAAGGTTGGAGTCAGTTGATGTTGCTTGGGAGCCTGTGTTCCTCTTATTCAACTTCCCTGAGAGACACATAATTCAACAGTGTAAAACACCATGTTCCCAACATGCAGGAATTTATGCTATGTAATACAATGCTTTTCTGGTTTCCCTAACCTGTCTTAAAGTTAATACTTCAAGCTTAATATTGGTGGTTTTACTTAGTTATTTTTTCTTTTAAGTATTTGTCTGTAGTGCTGAATGTTCAGCTGTAAGCCTTAATAGGTACCCTATGGAATAAAAATTTGGTTTTAAATTAGGTCTTACTATAAACAAGCACATTTACACCTAGAATGCTCTTATGCATTTTCTTTGCCCTTTTGGTAAATGATTTCTAACTAGCTCGTTTTTTATAGGTTCTTGATATTCTGAATCTAGGAAATGAGCACTTAAGGCCTGAAACATTGTCCCTACCTTCACTGCTCCTAAGCAATGCAGCACTCAGAAATACATCATGCCATGGCTTCCTACTGATTTATACATTAGCTGTCAAGGATGCTATGAAACAGTTTTACATAGAAGATCAGAAGAGGTAACAGGAGAGGCAGAGAAAACCCCAAACGAAACAGCCATTAAAATACATATATTTGGTGAGGTTTGAGCACAGTACACCTTGAACTTTTGCAGCTAAGGGTGGAATTTTAATACCATCAGCTATTTCAATGAGCATGCACATATTGGTTTTGAGGCTGCGGTGGAGTTTGACAATAGCTGTGTGTCAATCAGAGGCCTCTTGGTCCACTCAGTTTATTTTTTGTTCATAATTTGGTGGTCACGTTTCTGAATTTTGACTCTCATGCATATCCTCTCCCTTGCCTTCTCTTTCAGGAAATAAGTGACATGGATGTGCAGGAGCTGGTGAGAAGGTCAATTGGAAGGTTAACAATTATCCGACAGACGTTTCCAGTCCCCCAAAACATAAGCCAGCGCTGTTTCCGTGGCAACCACAGAATATCTTCATCACTGTGTGATCCAAAGGACCCTTTCTCCCAAAGCATGGAGGTAGCTCATGTACCAGTCTATCCCCACCTGGGAACTGTCTTTCTAGATAACTTCTAAGTTTTCCCCCAGGGGCTTACTGTAACTTATTTGTCCTGTCCTCTCCGACATGTGGTTTAATGGCTCATGGCATGACAAGGAAATACCTGGAGTTGGGGAGGGGGTGAATGTGTCTCATGGAGAACAACTTGCCTGCTCCACAGCAATAGAGATAAACATCAAAAAAAAAGCAACCTGGTCTCCAGGTAGGGTAGTCATTTTGTTGCCCTGCTAAATTTTATTTTAGTCATCTCACTCAAAAGAAATTCCTCCCTGTGGTCAATATATCCTGAGCTGCTGTGCTTCTCTGAGCCTCAAATTTGTTGTCAATAAGAAAGTCTTCCTGGGAGCACCCACATCCTCTCGTTCAAGTGCCTTGGTGTACACATCTAAATGTTGAAGTTCCAAGGAAGCCGTATTTTCAGGGTTGTTGATCACAAACTACAGTTAAACTGTAACAGGTTCCTGCCACATGAATTCAGCAACAGGATCCCTGTCCTCCTGACTTCACATAGTTTTTCCAAGAACAAGTCCTCTGTGTCTCTCATTAGGTTTCATCATGACAAAGCTTAGGCAAGTCAGGAGTGTGATATTGATATCTTGATTTTATTTTTGGGGTTTTTTTTCTGTGAACATTTCTGCAGTTGTAGAAAAAGGCTACATATTATTATTTTTAGCAGTGGAGGGAGGAGCTTATCTGACCCAGCAGCTAAAAGCAGCCACCTCATGATTCTGAAAGAGAAGGATGAGAGAAAACAATGGGAGGAAAATAGGGAGGTCTTCAAGACTGTCTGTTTAAAATGAAAATATGAAAGGGACAAAGTGTGAATAGTCTTGTCCTGTTTCAGATTAGTTGTAAGAACCTTTGTGTCACTAATTTTAGTTCACAAAACAGACGGCCAGCAATTACTGATGACATGAGAAACTGGCTGTAGCAGAAAACACAGTGATCCTATTAGAGTTCTCAAAGCAAGCAGGGCTGTGTGATGCCCACTGATGCATTAGATACATCTGCAGACTGTTTAAGAAGTGCAAAAATCCTTTAGGCTGTGCCATTCCGTCATGGCAGCATGGTCCTGAGGGAACTTTGGCACTCTAGGGACAGTGTGCTCAAGCTGAGAGTGTGATCCCGTGCAGGAGTCAGAGAGTGCAAAGAGCAGTTCTCATGAACCAAGTTCCTGACTACAGCAAGGCTGAGAACAAGAGTCACGTGTCAATGGGATGCTTTACATTTTGATTTGTCTTTCTCTTCAACTTCACTTTTATTTTCACTTCAGCAGTTTCTTAAATTCAGGAAAGATAAGTTCTAGAATTCAAAGTTTAGTCTTGACAAATTGGCAAATTCCATTTAATTTGTTAGATTGGATCTTATACCTTAACCTGTGTGTCATGATCTACCCATAGCTTGGAGATCTACAATGTTCCTACTGGAAGCTTTCCTAGTATTTTGGTTCAAAGGAATGATGGAAGCTGGAGTGGTTTAATTGTTCTGTGCAGCTGAGTTGCTTTTTTCATGCTTTCCCTGAGTTGGCTGTACTTCATTATTTTAGCTGAGTGAGACAACATTATAAACTCAAAGGAAGGAAAACTCTGACACTATTTCCCTTGTGCCCTCGTATGATGCACAGTCCTTTGAGTAGCTGTGGGGTTTGTTTGCTGCTTCTTTGTTCTACCCAACAATATTATAAATTAGTTTCTAATTCAGTGGGGAGCTGGAACAGTTTATAAATTGAAATTACTAAAGCTTTTTTTTTTTTAATGACATCGAAGTGTGACTAATCAGAAACATTCTCTGGAAATTATAAGGGTGAATTTCTTGATTTTTTTTTTCTGAATTACTCCCCCCAAAGTCTGTGTGAATAATTAAATTTTTTTCAGCATCTTTATTAAAACACTGAAAAATATTCTGGTGAAGATGTCTCACTGTGTCTTTGGAACTGGCTTAATTGAAACAAATTCTATAAATTTGTATCATTTTGAAGGCAGAAAGTTAAAAACTGGATTCATAGAAGAATTTAGTACTGTAACCCATTTGTCTAAAAACTATGTGCAGTATTATTGGTATAATATTAAATAAAATAAACACTGATAATCCAGATTAATCATCCATCCTTAATCTGATACTAAGTACCTTTCTTCCTCACTCTGGATAAAATAATGACATCTGAATTTTAAATTACATTAACAGAAGATTATGCAGTTAAATACTTCTTGGTAATGCAAGTGTCCAGCCCTTAGCCTAACAGAATAAATAAGGGATTAGTAATGGACACCAGGCAGTGCATTAAATGCCCCAGTAAATCTGTGTGGGAAATTAATAAAGGTGTAAAGTGACTTTAAATTACAACCCCCTTCTGTTCATCAGGACAGATATTAACGAAGCATACTTCTGGTAGTGACAGGGAAGGATGATTTTGAGAAACAGGAATTAATTGTAGGGTCTTTATCATAGCATTATCAGTGATGGATTGCAGTAAATGCTAAGCTCAACTATTAGTGAAGGACTAACAATGCTTAATAACTGCTGAACTCTGTCCTCCTGAGCCCTGTTAATACTTGATGAAGGCCCAGCTATATTACTCTTAGATTAGCGAGTGCATCCTTCCTCATGAACTGTGACAATTGTCTTCTATTCCAATGGTGGTAGGTTACAGAAGTTACCTTGAATGCAATGTCATTTTGTTGGGAAATGATGACTTGGCATCCACAGCTCTTCATGTACCAATTTAGTCTCATTAGTGACCTTATTCCCTCTGCTCTCCAGAGGTGGTGTGGTTTTGTTTTTTTGGTTTTTTTTTTTTGTTTTTTTTTGGTTTTTTTTTGTTTTTTTTTTTTTTTTTGTTTGTTTGTTTTTTGTTTTTTTTTTTTTCCTTTGGCAAAGACTTGTATAGAAAGAAGCCTGCCTCACAGCCAAGTGATAATTTCTCCCCTTCAAGAAATGTCCCTCTAGTGCTGACTTCATTGGGGAAACACAGTTTTAGCTGAAATGCTTTGAATTCTTTGCAGGTTTACAATATCCAGGCAAATCATCCCAGTTGTTTTTAAAATGCTTGATTAACCTGGGCCCAGATCCTCAATCCATGCTTTTGATCCTGTCACACACAGTGATGCCTGGCCTGTGCATCTGAAGAAAGTAGATTTTGTTCCTGGGTGAATACCAAAATAGAAATGTTCACAGCCACTAGAGGAGCTCAAGTAAGAATAAAGAAGCAACTTCTTTAGAAGACACAGTGAAGGATCATTTAAAGAAAAAGGGCACTAAGGATCAGAGGTTCTGTGCATCTGTGCTACTAACAAAGCAGTTTGTGGGTGACACAAGGAAAGCCAGCGTAAAGATGGGATTTAAAAAAGGAAATAAAAACATAAAAAGATGTTATGTGGAAAGGACTAATTAGGCAGAAAGAGAGGGGTTTGGGGTTTTTTAAACTTTTTCCCCTCCCTTTTTCAGGTGATGTGTGAATTTGCCAATCAGTATCTCAGATCTTCAGCATTATTGTGCTTCCTTGCCATATATCCCCTCCCTGCAGGGCTTTCCCAGTCTTTGGCTATATTTAAAAAGCAGAACAGGGCTACTAAATTCCCAAGCTTTTCATTTGTAAGCTTCTTTCTTCTTTTCAAACTTTAAGCACACCACCTATAGCTGGATGTAAAAAACCCATATAGGGAGCAGCCAACATATTCCACAAATCTGAGGAAATGTCTTTTGGCTTGTCTGTGACTGATGGACAAAAAATCCCAGCGACCTTGCCTCAAATTGCCACTGGCTTATTTGTTGTCAGACACTAGGAATGTTCTACAGAGCCCTTTATCATGCACCTGAGGAAAATGTGTTTCCTTCAATAACTTTAGATGATCAATAGGTTATCTAAAAATAATATTCCCAAAAGTCCTTTTTATTTCTGAACATAATTTTTCTTCATGAGAACCTCTGCTCAGGACAGGTTCACAACCTCAGCTGAGGTTTCTTTTTATGATACTGTCAGTAACTTAAATGTTCCTGCCATCTGAGGACAGAAAAGACTGATGCAAAACTATATTGTAAATTACTTGTTTCAGCAGTGTTCATGAGTCCTGAGCTTCTGTTCTTTTACTTTTAATTGTATCTTTCACATCTGACTTTGCACTGAGTCCATTTAAAAGCACGTACATAGAACTAAAACATGGTTAAGTGGAAGGGGCACACAAGTCATTGCTTTTCTTGAAGTCCACTGTTCTGCTTTTGATCCCAAACTAGAACTTCCTCACACTGCATACAGCTCACAGTGAAACACACACACATGTACTCTGTAAGAGTTTTGCCCTGCAAGGAATTAGCAGCCAATGTCAAACACTCTAACAGAAAACACTATAAATCGCAGAATCAACATGCAATTGCACCCTGACAAGAATTTCATTGAGTCTTATTTCATGCCAGGAAGTGCTAATCAAAATTGACTGCACAAATCAGGAGCAAAAAACCACAATAAAATCTATTCTAAATTTTCATAGTTTCTGCTTTTCAAAAGGACAAAACAGTCCTGAAGATAATTTAATGGTGTCCAAATATCTGATGGATGAAAAATTGAGTCTCACAAGGAACTGGTTAAAAATAAAAGGAAGTCTGTTTATGGTCATAAGTAGAGCTGTAAATCTGGCAAGTGAAGCTGTGCCAGTGGTTGGGCTGCCTGTACTTCACATGTGTGTGTAGTTTGTTTAGTGTTTATCACTTTTAGTGTTACAGCCCCCAGCTGCAGACTTTACCAAAGCCCAAATGTGTGACATTTTGCCTCTCACAGATTCTTCTTAAAACCAAATAAAGTATTTAATTACCAGAGGATTATGGGTGAGGCAATAGAAATGAGAAATTTTGTCTGCTAGGAGGAGACTACAAATAGTTATGCTAATGCTTCTCTTTTGATCTCTTTACAGATTTCAAACCTGTATATATATGACACTGTCCTTCTGCTGGCAAATGCCTTTCATAAGAAGCTGGAGGACAGGAAGTGGCACAGCATGGCCAGCCTCACCTGCATCAGGAAGAACTCTAAGCCCTGGCAAGGAGGGCGATCAATGTTGGAAACCATAAAGAAGGTACTATTTTCCCCTGTATTTCCTCATCTTTGATTTCTAAAATTGCACTGAAGAGCAATAGAGGGCAGATGCTTGCAGCCTTCTGAAATGGTATGGTGTTACTCTGTGTATTGTGGCTGTCTCAACTGCAACATAAGGATGACCCTGATGTGATTCAGGATTGGGCTGTAGAGTGAGGTACAGCCAGAGACAGAGCCCAGCGTAGAGAGCAGCGAAGAGACGCTGCCAGTCCAGACCAGGTTGATTTTGACACCTGGGGTACAAGTAAGTTACTAGGAACATAATGGGAAATAAGTGTTTCATCTACCTAGAAAGCTTTGTTGAAAAGAAAAGGCATTAAGACTACTAACTACGCCCTTTGTAGTGTTTTACTATGGGCAAAGTCACAAGATTTTGAGACAGATGCAAGTGCTGCTTTTAGTGTTAGAACATAGGAAGGAGTTGGAGAAAGTATAGGATGTAGTATCAAAAGGGGACAAGGCAGCTGCAGATTTGGCTACCACCTAGAGATTGCTCTATGAGACTTTAAAATAATAGAAAACAGAGCAGGACAAGAGAGGCTCACATTGACCAACTAACACAACAAAAACTATAAAAAGAGCAAGAGAAGTTATTAAAGCAACAGTGGGAGCTGGGGAGAGAGTAGCTCTATTGTTCAGTATAGTGTGTTTGGTACTGAAACATAGATATTGTGTTTGTAAATCACAACTATTAATGTTTGATTAGACATAAGTGTAAAAGTTTATATTTCATAAGCATAGTTGCACTCAACAGATACTAGAGTTCAGTGGGTGCCTACTCATTGCATTCAGTCTATGTTAGATAACTCCCCTCAGAGCAATGATGGAGTTGTACAGCTGTTACTGTTGTGTGTTACCTTATAAAGTTGTACAACTCTATGTAATATAAGTTTAGGGAGTGAATCAAGATCAGTACACAGACACATTCCAGAGTTAGGAGAGCCTACACAAGAGATACTTATACCACGTTTGCTGTTTCTTCTACAAGGGCCCTATAAAGAGATGGTAAACATAGCATTATTTAAAAGGGAAAAAAGGGAAATTGTGGCCACAGAGTTTGTGGTAATTGGGAGTGGGGCAGCAGCTGCATGATTGAACCTCATCCCCAGTGGGTACAGCTGTGAGCAGCAGGTGAGCAGCACTGACAGCAATGAGCCATGGAGTGCCCAGGGGCACTGAGCAGCCACCAAAGGGAACAGAGGGCACACAGGTGCAGTGCAGGAACAATGAAGGATATAGAAGGTTGCACTGAAGAGCAATAATGGGCAGACATTTGAAGCCTTCTGAAGTGGTATGATGTTACTCTGTAAGGACTAATGCTTGAAGCCTTCTGAAACTGTGTGGTGTCACTCTGTGTATGGTGGCCATCTCAGCTGCAAAGTATAACAGTCTCAGTGCAGCTTTATCCAATGTCACTGCTTCCCTGATCTTTATTTCCTACCCTAATCCTTTTCATGCCCAAGATGCTTTTCCTGTTCTTCAGTCTTTAAAGATAATTTCTCTTAGTTATTTCCTTTCTTCATGATGTGTACAGCTTCCACATACTTACAGACAAATATCGCAGCCTTCCAGGTCAATATTTAGTCAATATGAACAGGTTGAGAGTTTGCCCTTCCCTGTAAGTTTTTTGCCTCATTTTCTTTATGTTATTGATGTCTTTTATAAAACTGTGTCCTCATTTGTCTGCATACGCTTTCTGGTAATGCATACTTACATTTAAAGTGCTGGTGTTGTAAACACGGGAAAAAAAATGGTGTTTTATTTATGGCTTTCACTATAGGGCATAAAAATAATTTAAAATATAATGTTGTCTTGAGAAGTTGCTATTCTGCATTAGGTATTTAGCTTTATCAGAAATTATGATGATGCAGGCAAAATGTAAGACTCCTTTGAACACAGCTTATATTTTACCCAGTCCCAGGTTAATCTGCATTACCTCCAAAATGATAGTTCAAGGATTTCTTTGGTGTCTGCTTCCACTTTCCATTCTAACAGTTTGAACTCATGAGACTGCAAGAATAATCCAGGACACAGTTCTTATTCAGGGGCAGGATAGGTTTTAAGGGGACTCCAAACTGAATTGCTCTTAACCTATCAGAGCAATTTTCAATTCACATTTGGCAGTCCGATGCATTCTGACCTATGATTCAGGCAAGGCTGGTTCTCTTCTTGCCTTGGATTTTGTAAATACTGTTGCACACTTTTCCATTTAAATGACCAGGAGAATAATGAAAGCATTCAGGAAGGCAGAAGCAAGTGGAAATTCCAGAGTTGTTGTTAGCTTGCTAAAAAATGAATGAAATGTCAAAGAAATTCCTGATCTGTGCAGCTAACCATGCTTCCATCCTGTCACTTTTGGGTTTCTCTGCTATTTCAATTAGATGTCTTTGATAAGAAACTATTTTATTGGTGTAAATTGAATAATCCAAATACTCCTTACACTGCATTGTGCTGACAGAGATGAATTTCTAGAAGTTACGTGCTAAAATTGAAAGTCAAAATTTAATCCAAATGAAATATAGAAATTTTACTCTGTGTGGATGTCAGTAGCATTTCAATCCATAGGCAGAGGAAAGCTAAAGATTGCAGCTGAGAGGTGGAATTGCATAAAAACAGGAATTCTGTTTTAGTTTTTTGGCCTACTTTCTGATTTCTTTCTAATGCATTTATGTAGAAGAACCTTGGTGTCACAGCTGTGTACTTTTGAAATTACAAATTTGGCATTGAAGTGAATGCCTGATGAGGTATCAGAAAAATAATGAAATCCAAAAGCAATGAAGGGGAAAAAGCCCCCACTTAATCTCTCTTCCTGAGAATTCTTCTCTTTTCCATCTTGCCTTATTCTTTAAACATCTTTTCTCTCCTATTGTCCTGGAGAATCCTCTAAAAACAACTGAAATACAATTTTTTCTTTTCTCAAAAGCATATCAGTTTCCCTTAATTTTGAAAGAAAACAGATGAAAGTTACCACGTGGTATTTAAATAGTTTCCGAATTAAAAGTTCCTCATTTTCATTTTGAAATCACCACTGCTTCCAGTGCTGCCAGTGTTGGTGTGTAATGGAATATCATAGTAGGGTATTGATATGATTCAGGGTGGAAATACATTCTGAGATTTCTTAAATACTCCTGGAAAAAAGAGCATCCATCCTCTGCAACATCTTAATTCATGGTGGTCATGGTATTGCAGAGCTGAAACCATCAGCTGGTCTCTGGTTGTCCCTCCTCTCAGTGTAGCTTCACTAGGAGTCAAATTATACTCAAGTACTCAAGGTTTTGAAGGGGAAAAGAGTTGAGAATTTTTCTCAAAAGATTCAGAAACAGGAACCTCTGGCAGTGTTTTAGCTACAGAGGGAGACCTTTCTTTGATTTCTGGAGGGGGAAATAAGAAAAGAGATGGGAAATCTTTATTAAGCTCCTTACTGAAGAAGGTAAGAGAAAGGGATCCTGATGTTTAACCTACAGCAGCAATTGTTAATTTTGTTACCCAGGTGATAAATAAATTGGTTTCTTTTTAGTTAATGAGCTAGTAAAGGACAGTAGGGAATGAGAGGAAATTAGAGTTTCCGACGTTTCTTAAAATTGTAAAAAAGCTGTCTAAATCATTCCTTATTGTCATTTGTTACTTTTCACTGGATTTGACTCACGCATCGCTATTTCTACAAACAGCTACAAAAGTGTTTTTTTCTTTTCTTTTGTGAATTCAGCTGATTGGACAAAGCCTAAAGAAAACATTTTAAGCCCACCACAATTATTTAAATCTAATATCTGTTCCTGCCCATTCTGGAACTGAATAAACAGTTAAATTCATCAGGAAAAACAATCCTTCTAATGAATTTGGCCAGCTCCAGCAATTAGTTTAAATTCACTTTTGTAACTATCCCTAAACACATGCTCACTTGTTTATTTCTCAGTAAGGCTATTTCACAGTTGGAGGAATAAGTATGGCTAGAAAATAATTCTACTTTGGGAAAAATTAATCTTTCTGAGTAGCCTGGGAATAAATGTAAGTGGGATTATGGGGAGGATCAACTCAGCAAGATGGCATCAATTTTCTGCACATACCTTCTCTCACATGTCTCAGGGCTCTTCTCAGTCACGTTTGTTTAGCTCACTAACAGCAATTTTCAGTGCTAGCAGCAACACAGAACCTGTCCCTTTCTGTAAAATGAGCTGTTTCATGAATCATAGGTGGAATTGTCAACTAATTCTGGTCTCAGAAATGTCAGTGACACTCAGTGGTGACATGCAAAAAAGACACAAAATTGTTTTTGAGGTAGTAGATTGGGTTGTCTGTGCCAGTTGAAAACCCAACAATGTTCTCAGGATCAGACTTTTTCAAGAATGAAATGTGAAATGTGAATTTACTGATTATAGCATTTTTCCCTGCCTGTAGCAGGATATAGCCTATCTTTTATCCTTAATTGCAAAATAGCTGGAACCTGAAGAAAAAAGAAGAGGAAGTTTGAACAGAAGCTGAGAGCAAGTACAATATTTTGTAGCTGATGATTGGCAAGCTGACATTCCCAAGTGAGGTCCTGACTGCTAGGTAAATAGTGCTTTCTTCAGGGACTTACAGTACAGTAGTGCCTAAGCATATATAAACTGTAGTTTATCTTGCCAGTCTAGATGGGACTCAAGTAGGCTTTAATTATATTGCCAAGCTTTATAACAGCTCTGCAAAGCCCAGAGCAGTGATCAGAATCATAAGTAAAACATTTTTGGCCTAGCAACTGACATTTCACTCTTCAGTTTTATATGTGTCAGGAAATTGCATGGTTGCAGTTGAACCTCAGAAGAATTTGAGAAGGTAGATAACAAATATGTCTTCATTCTTCCCCAGATAGCATTGTTTCTGTGAGTTAAATGGAATTAAAAATTTCTTTTACTCTTGCCCGTTATCATGATTAACACTAAAATCATTTGGGAAAATCTCATCAGGAAGCTACTGCATCAGTAGCTGTCATACAGATGGTCATTTCCTCTGTGATCCCCTTCCACTGTGCACTAGCAGAGGGATAAAACACATGCCGTAAATCAAGTGTTTCAGACAGATTCACACTGTGAAAAGCTACTCACAAAAATTGGAGCAGCATCCTTAAAATCTTCCTAGGTGACATCCTGCTCTCCTGTGTCAGCCCTAAGCAACACCCAGAGTTGTGTAAGCCTTGTGGAAAGGCTGTGGGGGACAATGAGGAGCAGTAGAGAGCAATAACAGGATTGCATGGCCTGCAGGTCCAACAACAGATCAGTCCCAGATTGGGAGGAGAACCCAAGACCTCCATGAAATTTCCTAGCAATTTAGTATTGTTGCTATTATATGGACAGTTCTTTGCTGTTTTATCCTTCTGCCTCTTCCCTTCCCAAGCTGGCAGCATTCCCATTCTAATGGGAGCTCTTATTACACTATTTTCATGTGTACACAGTCTAGGAGAGGAAGCTCTGATTAAGACACTCTTTAATGAAAAATTTTCAAAGCATGATAGATTGCCAAAATAGAAAAATGAGAAATAACGTTGTTGTGTTGAAGATTGGATTCCAGGCAAATAAAGCTGAGGGATTTAGAATTTGTATCTTTCCCTGACAATTGCAGCCATTGAAAAATCAAGTTAAACAAACTCATGCAAAGTTTCTGGATAGAGATCAAATTCCAAAACATCTTAGATAATTCTGTTAACCTGTATGTAAGGGGACATATATTTCCAAAGAATCCTGTGTTTTCTAAAGAAATTGATTGATTGCTGATTGCTTCAAGTATAATTGAGGTTAAATGATTATTTGAATTATTTTTTAATCATATGAACTCAAATAACGACAAAAGTTATAAAAATAATTTTACAAGTTTGTTAACATTTTAAATTGCTATCTCAAGTCTCAAAAAATCATTTACATTTTATCTCCATGTTCCTTAAAGTATTGGAACTGCTCTCAGTCTGGAAAAGAAAGTCACTTAAATTTTCTAGGTTGAAAATCCTGTATTCTTCTTTTCTATTTTCTGCTGTACAAAGTATCTGTGTGAAGAGATCGTAAGGTTTTTTTTGTGGAATATTTCCTTTCTTTTACTGCTTTCTTCCAGAGTTTTCCCTTCCTTTTTGCAGGTCCTGCTTGTGGCCCACTTGAAATCATGGTGCAGCTCAGGTTGTCTATAACAGTTTAATTAATTTTCAGGCTTTACCTACCTCAGACCCATAGGTTTAATACCCAGTGTGAGGGAAAGTTTTAGGATATAGGAAATATTAAGTATTTTATAAGCAAATCAGTACCTGGTAAGGTGTCCAGATGGAGGCTTTGAGCAATCATCTGGGCATGCCAACTCTTACAGGTCTGTGCCACTTTGCAGGTGTTTCTCCACCTTGTGTTCTGTGCAATTGTGCCTTGGGTATTCAAAAAACAATAGATAAGAATCTATGAGAGAAAAGGTATGTGGAGCAGGTTTCTGCTTCTGGGCCACGAGTGGGATGTAGTAAAATTTAAGTTAGAGTAAAAGGTTTATATTTGTGAAACTCACTTATTTACCAAAGGATATCTACAAGTGATTTTGAGGGTTCAAGTTCACTGTCTTTACTCTGAACCAACCTGGGGTGTGCTAACCCCACTCTAAGAGCCACAAAGGTGTGGTTATTGCAGGATGGTAGTCAAGATAAAAAGTAATCAGAGTGTCTTGCTAACCACAACATTTGTCGAAATTGTTTGGTTTGCAATTGCCAGAGTCTTCCTGCAAATGTCTGTTTAAATCTACCCTTAATCAGGCTACTGGCTTTTTTTCCTTTATTTTTTTTTAAATTTATTTTTATTCTAGTACAGAATAAGAAAGTAAATACTGTGGAAAGAAAATATTATGGAAAATATTTTTTTTAAATCATTAAATATGTATATACACAAAGTATTTTATTGGTTTCAACTGTAAATGGCACACATAAAATAGTTGTATTATTATAATATTTGTATCATTATTTTAATATATAGTTATTTATGTACTATTCCCTGATAGTACTAGTTTCTAGTAGTCTACTAAATTCTAAAAGTATCATCTCAATGATTAATTTCATAACTTTTGTTATAATCACAGTAATGTTTTATAGAAGTAGGAGAACATTCTGTTATTTCACAGCAATCTGCAATGGAGATGCGAATTTTGTATTCCTTTCTGGATTTTGTCCAGACTGAAGATGTAAGAATAGAGCTTTTAATATCATGATTCAGCAAGGCTCATGTGCTTAGCTAGGTAGTTTATATTGCAAGTTTTTCCAGTTTAAATAGAAAAGTTCCTAAGTGAAACAGCAATCACAACTGCAAAGTTCTTGCCTTATGTTCTGGGGAAAAACTATGCATTTCATGGGGTTTTACACCAGAAGCAGATTTTTTTTTTTTTTGATACATTCTTAAAATATTTTTACAGATTTTTTTTTTGTTTTTGTTTGTTTCTTTGTTTTTTTGAGGGACAGGACTAAACATCAAATTTTCCTTCAATCTGTAAACTGAAGAAATTTTTGAAGCCTAAAAGTTTTCATTATCAGCATTTCTCATGGCTCTGTTGATCTTATAGTTCAGGTCATCACAGCTCTTATACAAAGATGAAATGTGTGTCATGTTGAATTAACTCTGGAATAGATTTTGAGTATGGCTGTGGCAAGTATAGCCCTTTCAACTCTAATTATTTGTGGGGATTACTCACTCCAGTGTTTCATCTCTAGTATTTTAACCCTTTCCAGCAAGACTGTAAAAACGTTAAAACAAGCTTGAAGAGATGCTGCATTGTTGCCCATGTCATGTACTCTTAGTAAAGGATAATTGGGAGGAAAAAGAAAAATCACTGCATTCAGCTAGACCTTGATGAAAGAATCCCTTCATCATTTGTGCAGATCATATATGTTGAGCTCAAAAAGCACGTAACTTGGTCTAAACCTCAGCCTGCCCTCGTGTGGAAATCTTTCATGAGGGAGAAACATTTGAGGGGAAAAAAATCAACAAACATAACTAATTTTTATGTAATTTCTTCTATGTGTTTGTGTTTAGCTTTGCTTTCACTGAACTTTTTTGCAAAAACTACTTTTGTTTGTACTTTGTTGGAGTTAAAGTGTCAATACATACATGCTGATGGGTCAAACAACAAAAATTGGATGCAAATATATTGAGAGTAAGACTATTGCTTGTAGTGCATCTGCTTAGCATTGCTGAGTTTCTGTGAAGAACTTCACTGTGGTGTGGGAATAATTTAAGCTTCAGAATTTTTAGGGAACCATGTTCTTTGGAAAACTATTCTAGTTCTGGTAGTTACCTATGTATTCTGCATAGTTAGTGCATGAAGGCCTTCAAGAAACAAAAGGTTGTTACAATTACCCACTTAGAAGTTTTCAGTCCATTTTTCTTTTTTTTTTTTTCCCAATAGGGTGGAGTGAATGGCTTGACTGGAGAACTGGAATTTGCAGAAAATGGGGGGAATCCCAACGTGCATTTTGAAATTTTGGGGACAAACTATGGAGAAGATCTTGGCAGAGGCATCCGCAAGGTGAGGCTACATATATTCAAACAAGAGATTACTCATTTTTTCAAAACCTTTCTTGTGTTCCATGTAAATAGAAAACATTCCATGGCAGATGACATGGTATCTGTATCGTTAAAGGAGTAAGACATAGGAGAAAAGCTTTGAACTTTGAGATACTCATCTATTTCATTATTTCAAATAGGTCTTGGAGCAGGTTGTGTTGATCAAGATACCATTTGTAATGCAGAATGTGTTAAGCTGCTGATGGGCTTTCCAAAAGACCAGTGAAAGCTGTTATTCTTTAACCCTTACAACCCCTGTCCAAAATAGCAAATCTTACATTGAATTATGTTCAAAGCACCCAGATTGGTCCCTGATACTTGGTCAAAGTGGGATGCTCCACTGGCCATATGATTAAAATTCATAGCTATGGAAAGAGAAATTCTCTTGTAGATAGGTAAAATTTCTATACCCTCTTCATGAAATAAATACATGGTGTTTTAATAGGAGTTAACTTTTACAGAATAAATTAATGTTATGTATTCAGCTGCCAGACACAGTCCAAAGACTTGGACTTGGGTTGTTACAGGGAACGGTATATATGTCCAGCAGAATTACTCTTTCTTGGTATTTGAGTTTTACCAGTTTAAAATTGAATTTAAGTCTTGTGTAACAAATGGTGGAAACATATCTCCACTTGCAATGAATGTCCTTAACTTAGAACAACTGCTCATCTGGTATGGCAAAAATCATATGGCATTTCCCAGGTAAACAAAATACTAATGGGCTTTTCCAGGAGCAACTCTCCTTCAAAGACAGACTTCCTGAAAAATACCAAGATCTCTTCATGTAGTGTATCACATAATACTGGGTTTTGTATAGGAGGAACCTGAAGTGATTGAAAGGAAATGAGAGAGTTTTCTTAATATATGTAAACTGGGTCCATGTGTCAGTGTCACTTCATGATGAAGTGCATCATTTGTCTGCATACCTTCTGGAGCAACAGATAAGTACTCTGAAAGAAGGAAGAGATAAATAAGAAGTCTAAAGTGTCTAAAAACTGAACTTTCTCCTCCACTATTTATTAGAATTGTTATTCTGTTTATGCTCTTTCATCTCTTGTCAATACCCTAATGTACACACAGGCCTATAGTTATGTCACATTGAGCAGAGGTCCTGACAGATGCTTCAGAAACTAGACAGAACTGAATCTGGTTGATATTTGGAGGTACCTTACAGAGAGTCTTTGGAGACCAGAATGTTGGATAAGTCCTTATTCCCTTACATTTAAATTCTGTCTGTTTCAACATATTTTGATTTATTTTCTGTGCTGTGCACTGAGTAGCTATTTATTCTTTAGAGCTGCCTTCCTAAGACAAATCTGCGTCTCTTCATTTAATTTATTTGGTTGACTTTGACTGGGGTTTTTTTTGACTTCAGGCCTGTCTGGGTGAATGCCTGAGTGAAGCACTAAGTTGTGTTCTTTCATTCCCAAAGAGATAGAAAAGAAAGAGAGACTCACGGAAAGATCTTGGAAATATAGAAGTACAAAAGACTTCCTGGCTATTCTAACTCTTTTTTGATGGTGTGTTTTAGAATTGTACTATTAATTTAAGCTATGGAAGAGTTTGATTTTAAAACAGATATTAATGACTGTGGGCACACCTAACTTGTGTGGGATAATACAAATAGGCTTTTTGAAGCTTCCTTGTTTACTCTTTTCAATAGTTCAAGAACAAAGAGACATTCATTGTCTTCAGAGGGAAATGGATTTGAAGTTGGTCAAAGAGAATAGAGCTTTGCTCAGAATATAATTAGATTATGAAACTCAGCAATCCTGTTGAGGAGAAAAGCAAAGTTTAATATACAAAAAGTATGTGGGGTTTTTTACATTTGCCAAGATGAGCTTTTAAAATTAAATATAGATATCACAAGAAAATTTTCCTGTTGAAAAAGATAGGAAATGCTTCTCTGTAGAGTTTTGTGATGCACTGCAGCTGGTTAAAAAGAAAGGGTCCAGAGCAGAACAGATTAAAACTGTTTAATTTTTTTTTTCCTAAACAGCATTCAATAATCTAGAGAAGCCTTTAAAAAGAGGTGTACAGAAAAAAATTTCTTTAGAGAGAAATTTCTGTATATATTGTGAAAATGTGATAATTGTTCTCAGAAGTTTCTTTTAAAAAAAAAACCAGTAATTATTTCAAATTTTTGCAATAAATTGAATAAGAAAACAATTTAAAATCAATACAGTATTTCTATGTCACAGAGTTAAAAAAACAAGGTAGGTTTCTTAAAACAATTGCTCCAGAGACAGAAAAGAAAATTTTTAGGGGGTTCTACTATTTGACAAAAATTCACTTATTTTATCTTGGATTAGAATTTACTTTACAGTGTATGAGCTACTAGTGTTGGAAGCAAATCACAATAATTACAGGAGTCAGGTATATTTTTGTTAACGACACTAATTAAAGTATACTTCAGATTTTCATGTATTTAGTGATCTGACTGCAGAACTACCTAAGCATTTTTATTTCTCAACTTTAGTAGAAGCAGCTGCAATTAGCAGACTGACTGAAATTTCTAAGCTAATACATCTTCCCTAATCAACATATTTTCAAGTACTTTTATAGAAGATAATGAAGGGTAAAATCATTACAAAAGGCCCATCGAAGTCATTGGGACCAGAGATTCCCATCAAGTGAATTGTGTAAAGAATTGCTGTTTTCCTGAGGAACAGTCAATTGATTTTAATAAAGCAAGTAAGATTTTAAAACACACTTTAATTTCTCAAGAGTCCAAATTCTGTTTGAAATCTGTTCTGCTTGGGTTCTGTAGTCATTGAGTAGTCATCTACTACTCAATTATGTAGTCATTTTTACAAAAGTGACTTTTACATAAGTCACTTATGTAATGACTTACAAAAGTCATTACATACTTTTGTAAATTTCACTTATATTCATCAGTAATTATTCCCAGGACTCAAAAAAAAAAAAGCAAATAATTTAGGATACACCAAGAATTCATATTTATTGGTTTATTTGGTCAAATTAGGCCATGTATCTAGGAAAACCTATCTTCACGTCCCCTCCTTCAGCTTTCATGGGCTACTGTCATACCTGAAAAGCAGTGGGAGAATCCATGTGAAAGGTCATTGTGTTGGGCTCCATCAACTAATGATGGGTTAGCAAATCCTGGAGTGGGGTTTGCCTCAGGCAGCAATTTTGTACCCTCATGACTATAAATGTTATCCATCACTTTGCAGACCGTGGATCAGTTAGCCTGCACTTTTTTCCAGAGCTGGGTACTTGGAGTAATACACTCAGATTGCTGCCAGGTACTGATTTTATTGACACCAGTGGCATTACAACCCCAAAGGAACTGACGAAAAACTCTCGCTTTTACACATCTTAGTGTGGCTTACATTTGTGCAGATGTAGTTACATTCAGTGGGAGACATGGGTGTATTTCTGACATTTCTCTGTTGAAGATGTTCTGTTGGTATTTGACATTTGAGTATGTATTCTTTGACATTTAAATTTCAGTGCAATACTTTTATCTATGCTGCTGAAATAAAAGCTGCCATTCCCATGAATAACCATCCAACAAACAAACGAACAAAAGGAAGTTGATAGCTCTGAGTAGTGTCTTACATCTTAGTGGTGTAGAAAACAGCACCGCAGAAATAAAGTGGTTTTCATGTTTCTTACAGTGCTCCTTGTAATTCAGAATGGGCTCATCTTCAAAGGCTCTGTTCAACATTTGAAGTTTAGAGGACTTTCTTTCTGTTCCCACACTGGTTTTCTTACCACAGGTGGGCATTTGAAGATCGTGATGTGTTTTGCTCTACCTCCCTATCCACATTAGCATACACCCACCTCCTGTATGTTTCTCTTTTCTTCTGAAGATGTTTTAGGCAATTTCCTCCCAGTGAGGGAGCAAGATGATGTACCAGGCTCTTGCATCAATTCCTGTCTGCACCAAGACGTCCATGTCAAGGTTTCCTTTGCATTCAGGACAGCTAGAGATGCCTTGGAGGAGGGATAGAGCTGTGAGCATGCAGGAAAACAGGTAGCCTTGGTTGGGCACCAGGATAACCCAGGATGCTTTGAGCCTTCTGCATTTGTCTGTTAGGATTGTAGGGTTCAGTCCTAAATAATTTTGATTTGATTTTCTTAAGGAGGAAATGTTATCTATTTTGATCCAGGGAGATCTGTGGTGCCAAAGGTGTGAATGGGATTGAAACCTGTCTAATGATACATTGCTCCTCTCTGCTTCTGCCAGTACAAGTGGTGCTGGCCTTCCCTGCGGAGTCAATGCTTGCAGGTTTTTATTTCACAGACTATTAAGGGTTAACGCTCCATAGTTGTGCTATTTGTTCAGAGATGGAAAGGCTGGTTTGCATTTTTTCATTCTCTTAAAATAATTGTTATTCTACCTCATCTGAAAACACTTGTTGATCACAGTAGTGGTGTTTCTTTCTAATACACTATATTTTTTTTCTTACACTTGCATCATGGAGGAATGTCCCAAGCATGTATTTTGATCTTCAGGAAGTTGATGTCTATTCTTATAAAGTTAAAGCTTATTTTCTGCATCCATTATCTCATATTCTCTTTTGTGCCATTAGGTAAAAAGAGAAGTTATACAGCTCTACCAACACTTACTAGCTAACCCCATTTAATAACCAACAGCATAAGAAGTATTTCCTTCTCAGTTAGCTTCTTGGTAAGCTGCTTGACATAAATGATGGATTCACCTCGTCTTTTTGTGAACAAGATCAAGGTAGATCTGTGTAATGTGACTTCAAAAATATATTTGTATCAGCACCTGGTACTTTAAGCTGTGGCCTGTGCAGATGTTTCTAAAGATTGACACACAATTTATGATGTGACTGAAAGATATCCTTATGATTTAGAGAGACACTGTTGCTGGTTTTTTTTCTAATGAGTTGAAATAAAAGTTGCTGTGTCTGACTGCTTTGCCTCTAGTATTGATGGAGAAAGTGGACCTGGCACACTACTACCATGATAGTCTTTCTAAAGCAACTTTAAATACTTAACCACCCTTCTAGAAATGAAATAAGCTGCTTAATACTAAAGATAAAGAGGTTAATAAATATGTTGGTGAACCAAGACTGGCTGTTCTGGTTCAGCACAGAACTTAAATTTTGCTGTAAGCCTGCTGAAGAGTAGCATTTCCTCCCTTCATTTAGTGCTGTGCAGTAAATCAATTAAGACACGGTGACTGATTCTTTACTTTCTGGTACCTTCTGCAAATCTTTTGTCAAATCTCAGTGAAATTTAATTTGGCTGCAAAGTGTTGGGGATTTGATTGCCATTGCAGTGAAACTAGAGTTAATAGAGAACTGCATTTTACTTGGAAGTGTACTTCTGCTTAGATTAAAAGCCAAACTAAATGCATATTTGAGTATAACAGAAAAAGAAATTATTCATCCATAACTGTATTTTTGAATTAAAAAAAAATTTAAAGGTCTTTAAAAAATTTTCTTTCTGCTTTTGAATGGAACATTTTCTTTTAAAATCTGAGGATGCAGAAAGGGAGGCAGACTGACTCAAAGTAATCAGTAGGGTACCATTTGGAGAATTTATCAGCTTTTGGACTCTGATTCAGATGGGGGAAGTGAAATCTAATTTTTGGTACTGGATTGTCCAGCTGTCTGCCCTGACCCTGGGCTCTTTGAATGAGTATTTCATTACTTGTAATAAGAGCAAAGCAAAGAATCCAGAGATGGATTTGTTGGCTTGGTGGATACTGCCCCGGGAACACAGAAGACGAAGGTTCAAGTCATCCTTCTGATAAATACAGAGCAGAGTTGCTACAGCTCAACCCATTCCACATTAATTATTCACCTGTGGAGCAAAACATCCATCAGGAATCCATAAGAGCTAGGATCAGGTGTAGGACCAAAATGACCTAGAAGTCAAACTCCAAACTAATACCCACAAACCCAAGAAAAGCTCAGTGCACTATACAGGTGTTATCCCACCTATTTCTTCTTACCAGAACAGTCAGCTATGTCTGCTGACCTCCAGTGTGTTTAGTGTGTTGTAGAAAACAGAAATTATTTTAGGCTGTAATACTAATGGGTGTCCAGATTCCTCAGTCTAGAACAATAAGGATAAGAACTCTGTGAAAATTCAACTCAAATAATTAAGATCCAGGTTCATCCAGTTTCCAGCTCACAGGTTGGATAGCCCTTAACAGTGACTTACAGGGCTGTAGATTATTTTGAAAAAAAAAAAGAGTCTTTCAAGTCTCTGAATAACTGCAGCACTTTGGACTGAAGAGGGGCATGCTCCTGCATTGGGAACAGCGTGGGGAGAAAGAGAAAATGCAAGATGGAAGAAGGGGAGAATGCAATGGAACCCTGTGGAGAAGCATTGATGTCAAGCAGAAATTCCCCTTGAGACCTTAGTGCTCTGTAGTATTTCTCTTCATGGTTTTGGCAGGGATGAGCTCGTCTCTCTTTTGCTCCGAATATCCAGTCCTGTCAAAACTGATAAGAATGTTCTTACTGAAAAATATTTTCAGTGCATTGGGAACTGCCTATTTTGACTGATTGCTTTCATCAGAGAGAGACAAATCTTTTTTATGCTCTTTAAATTATATAGTTTCATGCATTTTATTCATTTCTGTTCATCTGGAAAAGAGGTTATATTTTACCCATCTCCTGCAGAAAATATAGTTGTCTTGACAGCAAAGAACAGGAGAAATATTTTCCACTTTCAAACTGTGTTTTTAATTTCCTTTCATATCTTGTTATGACAATGGAAACTTGAGAAAGATCAGTCAAAAATTAATAATAATTAAAAAAAGCTGGGAACAGCAGCTCATGTTTTCTGTTGATGCTGCTAGGCAAGTGCCTAACCACAGAGGCTCCTGTGTCATTATTCTGTGCTTCAAAATGGGCATAAGAGCAAAGAATGACACAGAACTTCAGACATTTTTGCAGCAAAGATTCTTTTTTTGTCCTGGAAAATTTTGAATATCAGAAATTGTGTGGTGGGTTTTTAATATCTACATTGGGGGAAAAAAAATGGATTTTCATGTTGGTCAGTTTTATGTAGCAAGTAAAACTTGATTTGGATCCATTAAATTTTTTTCCTTCATTTTGGATTCCTCTTTTCCTCTTGAACTGCTCACAGTCAACCAGGCCAAGGGGCTAGATCACTTTTGTTTTTCTGAACTTGATTTTGGCAGAACCTCTTACAGTTTTCAGTATGACTGGTTGGGCCACTTTTGAAATACCTTTACTATGGTAATATGGCTTTTTCTTCCACTTGAGTAGCTGTTCTCTCCTGGTGAACATGGATCTGCAAAACTGGCTGGCAATTGTGAATTCTTATCCACAAATGCTTCCAGCTGGGCAAATTGTAACTCCCTTCAGAGATCTGAAGTGCTTGGAAACTTTGAAGTGCCTCAAAAATGACATTTTGAATAATGTCAGAAGGAACTGTGTATTATTAAGAATGGACTTAATGCTTCATTGACCTCTCAGGCAGCAATGCTTCTATGTGATTTTGGAAATCCCATTAGGGACTTCTCGTCACCTTTAAGAGAATACTCAGTGGGTGCTGCTTCAAGAATGTGGTTCATCATTCTTGAAATTAATAGGACAAAACACTTAGCTCGAGTTGGAATTACTTGTTTTAAGGTGGACACTCTCAATGAATTATAGGTTATTTTCAGAATTAAAGTTTTTAATGCTTGTCTCTTGCTCTTTAGAGTTGCTTTGTTTTCAGTCAAGGTTATCATCTGTTGAAAATTACTTCATTTCACAAATGCTTCTAACTGGAACAAACATATCTTTTTCAGGAGAAGGAAAAAGTAATGTGCATTTAACCGTCCATTAATCCAAAAGAATGAGGGTGTTGTAGCTAATTTGTCATGTGAAAAGGGAGATAATAGCTATATCTCAAGTAAGTTATATATTTCCACCCAAATTTGTATGCAGTTTGGGTATCCTAGTCAAAAAATCCTAATTGTAAAACCATGAAGACAGGTTTGGAATGTTAAAAAACTGTACTGCTTCTTTTAACAGGAGGCATGAAGTGATGATAGTATGAAATGGGTCATTAAATTTTGGCTTTTGAGGGTGGTGAAGGTTCTCAGAATTAAGGGCTCAGTACACACCATTGGGAGGGCTGATATGTATCTGTGGGTTATAATCCAGATCTTAATCCATGATGTTTGAAAGTAGATCTACACAGATTTAGAACTATGAAATTGTCGAGGCTGGAAAAGACCTTTGGGACCGTTGGGTCCAACGCCAATCCCACCCCCAATCCCTGTCTCCAAGCAGCACGTGTACGCACTTTTTGAACGCTTCCAGAAACGGTGGCTCCACGACTTCCCGGGCAGCCTGTTCCCGTGCTTTACCATCCTTTCAGTGAAGAACCCTCCATCTCCCTGCAGCCTCCTCTCAGGCAGTTGTAGAGAGTGATGAGGTCTCCCCTGAGCCTCCTTTTCTCCAGGCTGAACACCCCCAGCTCCCTAAGCCATAGCACTTGTGCTCACCAGCTCTGTTACCCTTCTCTGGACACACTCCAGCACCTCAGTGTCTTTCTTGTAGGGAGAGGCCAAAACTGAACCTGGTACAGATGTGTGGCCTCACCAGCACTGAGTAGAGAGGGGAAGATCACTGTCCTGGCCCTGCTGGCCACACTATTGCTGAAAAAGGCCAGGATGCCATTAGTCTTTTTGGCCACCTGGGCCATTTCACAGGATTTTAATTTGATAAATTGTCTTTTCCCTAAAGAACCACAAGCCAAGACTGACACAATTGTATGGCCTGCTGCATTCTGCCAACCATATCTCATGATAATATATCACAGAATTGTACAACAGTCCAGGCTGGACTTCAAAGATCATCTGGTCCCACCTTTCAATAAATTGTTTCTAATTTGCATGTTTTTTGAAGGGCTTCTCCTTGAAGGCTGTGTGGTCTTGTAGGCTGATAAGTAGGATGAGCCTCTGTAGTACATCTTGAAAGGCCTAGAATGCTCATATTAATCACAACTTTGCTGGTAAAAGTTTAAAGTATATTTTTTGCAGCAAGATCTCTTTGTTCCAATTTAGCCTATTATCAGGAAAACATAAAAATGTGTCATGTGTCTTTTTAGATGCTGACTATTCATGTGTATCAGAGACAAAAGTTGGTTTGGTTTTTGTTTGCTTGTTTTGAGGTTTTTGTGGTGGAAATATATTTGTGTATGTATGGTTGGTTTTGGGGGATTTTGAGGTTTTTTTTTGTTGGTTTGTTTGTTTGTTTGTTTGGGGGTTTTGTTTTGTTTTCTGTGTTTATTTGTTTTGTGGAAAGACTGTATTTCATTGAGCAGGATGCTGAATGATAATTTGTTGACAGCAGTAGGCACTATTTCCTGCAGTGGGGTAAGCAACCCTGGTAAGCCCAATGACCTTTACCTCTTTGACCATAAAATATTCAGTGAGATTTTCTACTGAAGGAAAGAGAATCCAAACATAGACATTTAATCCCTTTAGTCCTCCCCATGCAGATTGTGGGATCTAGAGGAGCTAGACAGGTCATAAGCTGATTGGGAAATGATGATTGTAGATTTCCACTGAAAACACCCACTATATATCTATTTATATATATATATGTGTGGGTGTAATATCTACCACCCTCAGCTTTCAGAGCTGTGGGAGTAGATTTACAGGAGGTACAGATGTAAAAACATCCATGAAGCTGCTAAAGGCTCCCAAATTCATCAGAAGGATGTAGACATCTATAGGCAAGTAAGTCAGTAAGTGTTATGTTAGCAAAGAGTCAAGGGTCACCTGTCTCCTGATGAGAGCAGGTGCTGCCCACCAGGAAAAACAGCTTGAGTTGATGGGGTGTCTCATCTTTGGGCTGGACCAGAAAATGCGCGTGGGTGCAATGGTAGCAAAAGAGAAAGAGGAGGAAGGACACATCCGAGAGTGGAAATTGCATTCCAGTGTCGTTAGCAAAGCACGGTTGGAAGTACAGTAAATCTTTGTTCATTGTGGTGTTTTTAAGACCAATAAGAAATAAATGGTGACATTTGAGAATACAAAGAGAACCACCCCCGTGGCTTCAATTTGGATTCTGTATCATGTTTATAATGTACTGTAGCTTCCCACTTCATAACTCAGCTCATATATTAAAATGTGGCAGAATTTACTATGCATAAATCCACTTGAAAAGTAGAAATTTTCAGTTAAGTCTTCTTATCTGCTAAAAGAACTTCAGGAGCAGAACTAAGATGTCATTTTGTCTCAATATTGCATTTAGGGCAATGTTGAGATCTGTTTCCCC
Organism: Urocynchramus pylzowi; assembly: GCA_013397555.1. Lineage (NCBI taxonomy): Eukaryota > Metazoa > Chordata > Aves > Passeriformes > Fringillidae > Urocynchramus > Urocynchramus pylzowi. Next base: position 1,960,777 of record VZRH01002375.1, read on the forward strand.
CTAAAGTAGTCACAGCTGTATCCTGCAATTAAAAGAATCATAAAAGTGGTTTCCAGAGATAAAAAGTTACTCCCATGGAACTGTTTAGGGACAGCTCTTTGTACCTTTTGAAACCTTTGCAAATAATAAAAATGAGGATGGTGAAGCTTTCAATGGCTTCATAATATTTATAGTTCCTTCATAGTGTTGGAAGGTTTTTATGATTCAGCCTTAAAATTACAGTGCTCAGATTTTTGCCTGTTCTAAAGTTATGATATAATGCCTTAATCAAAGGGTAAGTTACAATAGAATTTAATAATAAATATTCTTGTCATGGTGTACTCCTGCTTTAAAATGCGCAGCAGGAGTAATAGAAAAAGTGAAATGGATGAAGTCTCAAATAATTTACATTTTTATTTTGATAAACAGAATTAATTTCATTTGATAGAACAACTTTTAAAAAAAAAAAGTTTTTTGAGGAAATAGTATGCACTAACACAGCTTTGAAACTCTTTAGGCTGGAAGCAAATGGGGATAAACATGTTTTAAGGAATTAAGAAAAGTATGTTTGGCACCTGTGGCAGAAGCCATTTGGAAAATAATCTCATCATTATTCCAAGACTACTTCTCTCCATTTCTCAAAACCTATAAAAATATTACAGACATTTCTTCCTGAAGTGTAGCAGTGGAAAGAATATCTTTCTTGTGTAAACATAGAAGGATAGAATGGGATAAATTGCAATTGTTCTGTTGAAATTTGAGCTCAAATTAATTTAGTTCATATATATTATATTTTTTTTTACTTGGTTTAGAAAAATGCAACATAATATATCAAAATTTATACATTGGAGCAAAAAAAAAAAAAAATTAGTTGGTATAATTTCAATTTGAACTAGAAGCTTTAACATATTTTCCTGTTTAGTGCTCAACCAGTCTGCTCTGAACCTTATCACAAAGTTCTTATTCTGAAATGCTGGATTTGATTTTAGGGTTTTATTTGTTTGTTTTAAACACACTTCTATAATAAATAATGTACTTGGAGCTCATAAAAATCTGATTTAAAGTATGCATTCTAATGGAGTGCCTTAATAATGAGCCATAAGTGTTTTATATGAATATTTTAATGCAACATTCAGTTTCTCTACACTTCTACTGATTTTGCATTATAACTTGATTGTATTTGAAAATAATAAATTTTCTTTTGAAGTCTTGGTGCTAGTTTTGCATCAGTTTGGCTCTAGAAGGTTTCAGTGTTCTAAACATCTGTATTCTGAATTACAACTCAGGTACTCTTAGCTCTCCAAATGTATTAACTACTGAAAAAAAATGTGATTTCCCCATTGAATGTGCATGTCTGAGTTCCCATTAGTCAGTTTACTTTAAGCCATGTATTATATTACTTGAGACAAATATTTGTCCTAAATATAAAGTAAGAAAATAAGCCTTTTAATTAAGATCTAGTTGAATAGCATAAATCCATTATTAAACCACTCCTACCACTCAGTGGAACAGCGCCAATTAATGCAATTTTTTCAAAACATCTTTTAATTACTGAAAAGGAGTATCAGTACCACTCATGCCTCAGTGAAAAAACAGTATAAACTGTTTTCCTATCTTGCCTTGCAATCCCTGGACCAGCCATCCAGGCCTGCTGCTGTGGTTGTGTTTCTTGCTGCTTCATTTCACTTATATAAATTTTCCACAAATTACAAGTTCTGCTTCTGACATTGGAGCTTGCTTTTCTCACAAAGTGTGTCACAAGTGATGTTTCCTTAGCAAAGAATAAAGTCTGAGAATTGGATGCTTTGCTGCAGGGATGTAGGCAATGCCTTAGGAAGGATGAAAAGTTCATTTTCACTCAGAGAAAGTTACAGGAGAGGTTGTCTAAGCTTTGAATTAGAGAGAGATTCCAGCCTAATATCCGAGCAGTTCTGTTCACAGAGAGATGCTAGCTAGTGCTGGGGGTCAGTGGGTATAATTCCACAAAATTTATTCCAGAGTGAGGCTACAGTTTGGAAAACCAAGGTGAATGGATTTTTATGTTGTCTGTGACAGTCTTTTATTAAGGGACAGATAAGGCGAACTATTTTTTCTTTGATGATAATGATATATAGAAATATTTTACCCAAATCTCAGTCCACAGAACTTGGATTGCCAGCATGTTTGGTTGCTAGCAGAAAGATTTTGAGGGACAGATTTTTGGTCAGTATAGATAGAGGTAAATTGTATTTCCACAGTATCTATATGGTCATAAATTGCCTCGCCAAATATTTTTGAAAGACTGGAATAATTCACTGCTGGTTTGGTCTCCAGTAAAGACTCAGTGAGTCTCTTGATGCACTTGATTCTGGATAGTTGAATTGATTTCTCTGTTTGGCCTTGGGGCTTGCTGTACACAGAACAGTATGTGAAAGTTATTGTCCTCTCTACTAACCTTACTGCTGAAGATCTTACACCCTGCTTGCTTTTAGCTTTGCTACTTATTGTGTCTGCAGGAAAGCAAGAATGACAAGACCAACTAAGTGATGGATACCTTCCCACATGAGAATATAATCTTTATGTGCTCTCTGACTGTAGGCCACCAACAGATTGCCTTAAACAAGGGCTGGTGCACTGAATACAAATGCTTTTGGCATCTGTACATACTGAAGCCTTTCTGTTCAGTCTGAAAGGGAGGGAATTTAACACCAAGCTGATTTTGTGGTGGATGTTTTTGGGCTTCTTTTACAATAGGGGTGTCAGGGTGTGGCTGTATCTGTGTGGTGTGATGGCAGATATGACAGGAAGTGTAAATAAGAAACTCTGATCAGCTTTTTCAGACAGTGGACCTCATCCCCCTTTCTCTAATGGAGTTGGTAAGTAACATGATGCTCCATATTTATTACAGGTCAATTCCTTCATTTTTTTTTGTTTGCTTCCCATTATATATTTATTCTAAGCTCTTTTCTTTTCTAACAGGTTTGTAACATCTAAATTGTCAGTCATTAGTCATTAGAAGCTGCTTTCTAGTTTGTTGTGACATTCTGGCATATTGAGACAAATCATTTCTGCAAGGGGGAATTAAAACATCAATAAAGAAAATAGCAATAAGAGAATGTTATGATACCTTGTTAAAGAAATGTTTGTCCTCATCATTATTTTATTTCATGTCTTCTTATTCACTCCATTTGCCTTAGAAATTGGAAAAAAGCCTGTATAAAAGCATCTGGTCTAGTTAAGCATCTAGTCTTTCACTTTCAGAAAGGGGTTCCAACTGCTCTAAACCTCCAATGACTATAGATAAAAGGAATTGTAGGTCTCTCTCCCTCTTTTTCCCTCTCTTCCCCATACCTTTTGAAAGATGCCTTGAAAATTGCAAAGAAAATCATACTTAACCATATGTCAAATTGGACAGGTTTTGTGTGTGATTGCTGTTAAATTCTGTTGAGCATAAACCCCAAAGTCTTTCTTTAGAAGACAAAAAATGTTCCTCTGGACTACATGTATTGACTAAAAGGCTGTGAAAAAGAGAAAGGTGCTGTCTTTTTTCCAGCTGTATTTTTTGAACTTTGGGGATAGAAGTAGTTGTGCAAGAGGCCATGAACTTGAAGATATTGCAGTAGTTTAAAGACCAAAAGTAATAGACTTAAGGCATATTTTAATTATAGGGTTTGGAGTAGGACAATTTAGGCTTCACAAGCCAAGAGTCTTGAGATAACCTTGAGCAAAAAAAATGGGTATACTCACTTCCTTTTAAAAAAAGAAAAATCACTCATCCTGAACAGCACAGTACAGCTGCTTACCTGTAACATCTTTAAGACTTGGCAACAAAAAAAAGCCTCTAACTTGGCATTTTGGGGTTTGAGAGAGTAGAAAGTATGGGATAGAGCTAAGTGGTAAAGTCCTCACATTCTGGAGAAGTCAATTAAAACTGAAAATAAAGCTTACACACTGCTATGAAAGAGTTTCATAGTAGAAGGCAGGTATTTCTTAATATTCTGCTTTGAAAAAGATGCTTGAAAAAGAGAAAAAAAAATCTTACTTCATAAGGACTCACAGTTTTATCCACTTTAATCTCTTCCTATTTTCTCCAAACACTACAGTACACTTACTCAAGGGTGGGAGGGTGTTAATTAAAAATAATACAGCATCAGCTGAATGCTCCACAGAATTCAAAATGAAATGTCTGCAGAGATTATTTGCTATTATGCTTGCTATAAAGTTATATGGCTCTTGAATGGGATCTTCTACTAATTTGAGATATGTCACTGCCCTCTCTTGGTGAGAGTTAAAACTGGCCTTTTTCACAAACCTTAACTAAAGATCAAAAAGGATTTTTCCTTTGTTGTGAGTGGTTGTTTGCCAGGAAATCTTAGCAAGTTGGATATTGTGGATTAATAATTATCAATGAAGTCTTGATGGCTGTACTATTTATTTCAGCCTGTTTGTGAGTGAGCTTACTGGTTTATTCTATGATGTATGGCCATATGTGTTTAGGAACATTTATTTAAGTATTGAACCTTATAAAAGCATCTCGAATATATAATCTTTTCCGTAATTGTATATGAATGTTTAAAGATAATTGTCAAAAATATTTAAACAAAGTCTGTGTCTTGTGAGCAGTGACAAAGCTAATGACATTTTAACTTCTTGGTGGAATAATTGCCTAGTCACTATTATATTAAAACCTGTCAGTTTTAGGCAGCCAATTCAGGGGCATGTATTAACAAGTAATCTTCACCTAACACATGCAGACAGGAGGTATTGCCCTTGAAGGCAGTTCCAAACAGCAGAAGATAGCTGGGGATATTTGTTAGCTAATTTCAACTGGTTTTTTTCAAAGCTTATAAAAACTTTCCTCCTACAAAACTCCGTGAAAAGAAGATCTAGATTTGCAAGCTCCCTGAGTTACCCCTGAGTTACCCCTGAGTTGATCCCTGATATTTGAGAGAACTGAGAAGTCATACATGGAGCCATAAACCATGACTGATCTTTTAATCATGTGCTATTATGAACAGTTTTGTGAAACACCTCACAAAAACATGAGGTTTGATTTCCACGCCATGATTAAATCTGATTAAGTTAAATCAGAGAGTGTAGATAAACTTCAGTCAATCCTGTGTTTTACTTCAAAGTAATCAAACAAATTCTTCAATGATAGCATTATTGATTCAGGAAGGCTGGGAGTTTATACTGCAGGAGGGACTATAATTTAGAAATGACACATATTTTGTATGTGTAACTTGCAACTCCCAAAGGGATCTTTCTGATGAGTTATGTTCCGCTGTGTATTTCAGGATGTCTACATTATGGCAATATTTACAAAGGAGTGAATGGTAAAAAATAAACCAATAAGTCTTGTCTTTTGACAATGTCTTTCTTTAAGCCAAAGAAATGAAAGAAAACAGAAATGTAGTACACGTCCAGAGCCACAGAAGCAGTTCAGCATCTGTTGTGTTTTCAAAGCACAGAGATGATTCTTTGTACTGAGAAATACTTAAACCACAAACGGCTGTTATTGGTAGAATTACAGAGTTAATAATCCATGTTAGATGGTTTTATACAGAGCAATGACTTTTTCTGTACCAAATGCAAATTTGGCAAGTGCCCCTAGGTTGAAAGGATGGAGGAGTAGATGTGTCAGTGGTTAAAAGTTTGAGCTGTGCCAAGAGCACTGCAACTTTCAAGAAAAAGTCTGAAAGGGAGGTAAATTGTGATGGATAGGGAAGGAGAGCCTCACGATGCTCACAATGGGAAGGGATCTGCACTTTTAGTGCCTGAAGTCACTATCACCCTCCAAGTAGCTCTTTGTTACTATGCAGGATGTCTTCCAAGAAAAAAATTGCTTTTTTCCTTTCCTATCTAGCACACAGTAGGCAGCACCATGACCTGAGCTTTCGCTCAAGGGTTTTCAGGAACTCTGCAGATCATCCAGCCTCTTGTTTGCTGTCCTGCTTGTGATCTGCATCCATCAGTGGTCCTCTCTGAGAAATGTGTGGGGAATGGCTGGACTTTTCTGTGGCGGCAACATCAGTAGATCTGACTTTATAATAAACGAAGGTTGTTCTCTATATGAATTCTCTCAGCTTCCCAGCAGTTTAGCCAATCAATCTGTAAGGAGCCTCTGCAAATGTCACCTTGCAAACTGACTACATACTTCAGCAGGAAATTAGAAGGAGCAAAAGCAGTTCAAGAACCAGGTTGAGACAGAGTTATTAAAATTTTTTTTGTGTCTTTAATGAAAAGGGAAACAATCATATCTCTTTCAACATAGCAAAAAAAGAGGAATCATGACACGTTTTCAAAATGCAATGTATTTCATGTGGCAATCTTGGTACACAGTTGTTGTGAAGTGCCTCGGGGCTGCCACACAGTTCCCTGCCTTCTTTCTTGTGTAGCTGTTATTTCAAGTCAGTCTTGTGGGATACATCCCATCCCTACTGCATTTTTGAAGGAGACAGGCTTACAGCTAGCTGCAATTCTCTACTGACAATTTCTGTATTAGTAGAAAGGCCAGGTTTTAACTTAAAAGTACAAACCTGGCTGCCATTTCTCCATGCCTCCGTTTCTCTTTGTCTGGGATTTGACTAGTCTGAGCAGTCACCTCTTGGAGGTGAGTTTTAGGCTGACAGCTGCTGCAAACTAGAGACATGAGTGTGGGGCAAGCACACAGGAGCTCAAGGTGAGTGGTAGGAAGCAGCCCTTCAATAATGTTGTGGAATAACAATACATCTTTTCGTCTTTGATTTTAGTTTCTGTCTCTGGTGATAGAACAGTAAGGATGTTCATTTTCATGTATCATCAACAATGTGGGAACAGAAGAGTTTAGAGTAAAAAAAGCATTGTTTTGGGAGAAGTGTGGGCAGAGAATAAATATGGTTACTTTCTATGCTGGCTTTCTGGTTTTGTCTGTCCTTTGTTTTTGTCCCAGTGTTCCAAGTTCACATGGTTAGTGTGAAATGCCAAAAGCTGGATACAGAAATCTGCTTTGCTCCTCTTCACAGTTAGAAGCTTGCTGTCCAGTTTCATCTATTGACTTCCTAAGAAGTTGGAAAACTAATTGGAAAGAAAAATATATTTGTAGCTTTTTGCCACTGCCCTCAGATTTCTCCCTGCAATTCAGCAAATGAAAGGAATTCCCAGTATAGTGCCTACTTGTAATTTTTGACTATATGTAGATCTTCTTTATGTGTAAGTAGCTATAGTGCCCTAAATTGCAGCCCTCTTTCAAAGCACAGAGTACTAGGAAGACCTGGGGTAGCTGAGAAAGCTTTTTGGATGAGCTCAGTTTTGAGAAGCTCATTAATACAATGTGCACATACATAGATACCTATAGGTGCATGCACACACAGCTGCTGGCCCTCAGTTTTCCTATAAAGCCCTAGACCACAGAACTCTCTGTGGGAGAATAGATTGACTGGCCTCAAATACATGATGTTCAGATATCATGAATTCCCCAAAGGTGAGATGGACTCCAGTTCTTTCTATCTATTTCTAAAACTCTAGAGATTTTCCCTCCTGAAGATCATATATATTTTGTAAATCTCTGTTTCATAGGGTGCCTAAGATCCTAGAAGGGATTGCTTGCTTCAGGTCTGCAAAAGAATCATGGGTTGCTTGTGGACAGTAGCACATATTGTTGGCCATTCTATGTTTTTATTCCTATCCTTGTCATTGAGCCCTCTTTAAATGGAAAGTCACCCCAGCTCCTCTCTTCCCAAGTGTCCATGGTAAGTGCAGTGTTGCCATCAACAGTATTTATAGCAATAATGAATCCATTATGCTGAGACAGTCGTAGGAAATTCTGCCTGTGGTTTAACTTCTGAGATTAATGGCTTCACAGGGAGCCATTTTGCTTCTAGGTTCCTCTTTTCTTCTTAACTTCCAGCACGTTTGTCCTTGCATCCTTAACTCTTAATATTCTTGTCATCAGTTTTTTTCTTCTTTTCATCCCTCCCGAACATGATGATAGATAGACTCAGGGAAGCTATCAAATTGTATTTTCTTCTTCATCTGATAAATGAATGAATCACTCACCAGACTTTTATCACTCTAATGTAAGTGTTTAATGAACCAAGTGACTTCGATGGGAAATGAGAAGAGGGTCACTTGCTTTTTATTTTTATTTTAGGCTTTGATGGAGCAGTTAATTAGAAATACCATGAGTCCTTACAACAGATTTATGAGGAGGAGACGATTCTGTTTTGTGCTCTTAAGTCAGGGTCTGGTTCCTGGTCATGACATACTTATTATGCTAATTTCCATCTTGCTTTGTATTTGGTTTTTTTCAGCCATGTGGTACTTCTTAATCTTTACACTTCAAACTTTATTCCTGATGTTTAAGTACTAGTGGATTTGTTAGACTTCATGCTTTATCTGTAGCATATTGGATTGATTTTTCTATTGGCTTGAGTTATTCTGTGTATAGATTCTTTTCACTGTAAACTTTATCTTCATGTAAGCTAGGAAGAATTCTTCACACACACAGACGCATATATGCATTCATATATCTATATATTTCATATATATACTTTTTGCTGAAATGCCTAATTTAATTTTTTTAAATTCCAACAAGACTAAGTTATCTGCAGAAAATTCAGAAAAGGTGCTTGAAGCCCTTATATATTTTAGAATATATATATATATATGTATGTATGCATGCTCTTTTAGGCATAAGTTTTCATGGATGGCTCTTTAGGGTACTTTTGAAATGGTCTAGTGGATTTGACACCAGATAAATAATCAAGCCCACACAAACAAAGTAATAAATAATAAAGCCCACACAAACAAAGTTCCCATTCTTTGTTGTATGCTATTTATCTAACATGATTCATTTAAAAAAAAAGAAAGTTGGTCATTAAAATTTAAGACCATAACATAAAGCAGTGGACTAAAAAAGCAATTTTTAAGTGTGTAATGTGAATAAATACATATATGTTAATTTTATTTATATCATTGTTCCTCAGAGAAGGAAATATATTTCCAAACTAAATTATATTTGATGAAAGTACTAGAAGCATGGAAAGTTGTTTTTCCTCAGTAGAGGTTAGATATCTAAATTTACAAAGTTACTGGGAGCTAAGAGTATTAAGCATATCAGAAGATAAAAGTGCTTAGATTGATATGGACAATTAAAGACTTAGGTTTCTAAATTTAGGTGCAGAAGTAATAACATCTGAGACATTTTTACAACTTTACAGTTATTTATTCCATTTAACAAAATCTTGTGAAATGTATGCTCAATTAAGCTCCAAGGACAATTTATCCATGTGAATTTTAAGCACTGTATATTAATGTGTGATTTTTTTGGTTATTTGTCTGATTTTGTTTGGATTTGAAAAAAAGTACCTGCTTTAAAGGAAATATGGTTTTTTGGTAGCAACACAATTTCCTGTGAAACTGAGTGTCTAACTTACTGTCATCTGAGATCTTCAGATGCCTCACCAGATGAAAGCTGGTGTAGTATGTTGGAAAACCCAATGGAAAACCCAATGGAAAACCCAATGGAAAACTGTAGCCCTGGGTCTCAAAAGTCACACAGAGTGGGTTTTAGTCCTTAAGGTAATAATTAACTTTGCTCTCCCCCTGCTTACTTCCTTCAGGGAAGACCCATGGTGTGCAGAGGGCAAGGTCAATGCTGTCCTAGAAAGCTTTCAGCTCATTCCAGCTGCTTTGGGCATTGTGCCGTTCTTCACACAGCTCTTCACAATATCAGGGCCTGGGCTCAACAAATTGGTTTGAACCATTCACACTGCACCTGTCTGAAGTGGTCTCAGAGCTGGCTGATTCCTGTCCCTCTCCACACACACTCAGGCAAGGGGACAAAAGGATAAGGTCAGTCAATGAACGTGAGTCCTTCACAAGGGCCGGTGTGAGCCCTCTCGTCTCCTCCCCATCTTTCCTTGGTCTTTAGGAGTAGAGCTTCCTGCCAGCTGCGTGCCAAGATGTGAAATTACAGTGAAATAGCTTTAAGAAATCCTTGTTTTCAGACAGAAGTGGGCTTGTTAGGGGTGCAGTATGCTTCCTTCTCTCCTTTCAATTACAATTCCAATAAGTCTAGATGTCGTTTTGAAATAAATGAGTGAATGTTGTAAAAATTACTACCCACCTTCCTTGGTGAACAGGGCCAACGTGATTACAGATGAGCATCTAAGATTGGGGGATGGCAGGTAAACACGTGCCTTCCTTTTCTAACTTCTCTCTCTAAAAAAGCTACTGCAAAACTTCATGGCTCTGAAAGTGGATTTTTAAAGGTCCCAAGACAATCTGGGGGAAACTTTACAACTTCTGTTCAAATTATGCATCATCTGCAGCTCATGAGGCTGATGTTTGCTAGCAGCTCACCACAACGGTGCCACTGTGCTCTGTCAATGAGTAATTGTGCCATTATAAAACAAAGCCCAGAATACCTTCCTGAATTTCACAGCCTACTTAACAGCAAAAATCATTTGGACTGCTCTAATTATCAGATGAATTCCTCACTCCCATAGATGCTGTGAAGAGAGAACCCGTGAGCTCACTGCTGGACCAGCTCCGTCTTTTGGAGCAGCAGCTTGATTGCACTTCCTTTCTCAAGGGCCATCGTCAGACTGTCATTATTGATTTGCATTAAAGAAGCATTGTGCTTACCAGAGATTCCCAGCATGATCTGTGAACATATCATAGCTTCTAATCAATCCTATTCTTGTCCTTCTGCTGCGCTTCAATTTCTAGGCAGCTTAACACCTCAGTAGAAATTGTCTTTTTTTTTTCTTATTCTCTTTAAGGAACTGAGCTGATTGCCTGAAATTATCTTGCCTGATAATTAGCTGTTACCTGTTAAGTCTGTTGTACATATAGTAAAACCTTGGATGACTGGCAGTGGCCATCTATACAACTAAGGCATTCATGGGCTGTAAAGACAGGCCAAGACAACTGCTATATATATGGAGAGAAAACTGGAAAATTTGTAAGTCCTACAGTAGTAAGTGTGTCTGTATCTGCACAGCAGTACTAGAGGTGAGGAGCATTAGATGGTGTAAGCAGCATCCTCAGCATCAACTTCAGGTAGTACAGCAGCCTGGAAAGGAGACATTTCCTTTTTGTACTTTGATTCAAAATTTGGAGCTTGGAAATGGGAGCTTGGAAATTCCTTAAGTGGTGCAGATTTCGTGTTTCCCATCTGTACACATATCATCTTCATTCATATCTGTAACCAATTTTATATATGTGTACACAAACATAGATAATCCTATCTCTTCATATTTCTTAGCCTTAGTGTTTATAGCTGTTGATGTTCATTTACCATAAGAATATGCTTTTATGTATTTTTTATTCTGAGCGGAGAAAGAAATTGCCTCTATTTCAGTGTAATGCATCATTCTTAAATCCTAACATTGCACCTCTCTTTGTAACATTCCTTATTCTAACCTCATTTCTCCAACTTCTAGTCTGTCACCAAATGCAGAACTGCTTTTAATTGCATAATTGGCATCTCACTACCATTGGGGCTCTGATGTGTAATTACCAAGACAGCAAGAAGTGGGCTCCTAAATAGTTAACTCTGAATAGATGGGCATAATGAGGTAAAGGGAGGAGCTTGACCTGGACTATGACAGTCAGTGTTCCCCATGAGGGGAACTGTATGTAACTTCCTCAGGAAAGTGGCCTCCTCAAGGTCCTTTTTATTTCATCTCCACAGAATGAGTAGTTTTATTAGACTAAGGTACTTTACTGTCTTGTCCCTTCTTGAAATACAGCCCCTCCACCCCCAACAGCAGCAACTGGAAATACCATGGATTAGAGGAACCTCTGGTTTGAAGGCTGCACAAACAATCTCAGATTAAAAAATCTGCACTTTTTTTAAAGTCAAACATGCTTTATAGGGCATTTTCAGTTTAATTTTCAACAAGCACGGTATTTGGATATATTCCAATACTAAAATTTAAAGTTTCTGCCTGCAAATTTACTGCCTTGGAAATCTGCATTAGAAGAGAGAGAGGTATAATCTAGAAATTACAAAGTGGATTTAATGCAATTCGAATATTATAGAGTGTGGGGCTGCTTTTGGGTAAGAAAGTTTCATTTATATTTTGTAAAATGAGACAAATTATATAAATCTAAACCATTTTATTGGGTCCTAAATTTTCTATTAGTCTTATTCACACTAACATAATAGCTCATTTTTTCCAAGAGGAGCCACTATTAAGTTAGTTCCTTTTCTGCTTTCTGGGATGGAGATGTTATCATCATGTTTACAGTGTAGTCTTGTAGACAAATGTAAACTCTTTCTGAACTAAAAAACTTCTGAGTGCAGTGAAACCCAAACTACATAAACTCCATTCTTAGGGAATGTCCTGGAGAAGGCATGGGCTAAGGGAGGTGTTGTACTTTACATATTTAGAGAATTGACCAAACCAAATAAGACGACTGACAATTAAGTGCTCTGTATCCCCATAGGTTGGCACTTAAATGTTAGAGCATCCTTTAATTACATTGAGTGTAATACATATAATGGAAATGCTCCCGTGGGTTTCTAGCAGAGGCAAATCACTGAACACATTGTTTATAAAATTCATGTAACAATAAATGGTAAGCCTGCACCATACAAGTGAACCAGGAATATAATTTTAATATATTATATTGCATAATTTGGGTCACCCAGTAAAGAAACAATATTGACTGGAGCTCACAGATTAGGTCTAGGTTTCATATCTAGCTGTTCATTTTTATGTTGCTGCTCACAATTCAAAACCTCATAGCCAGAAGATAGCAGTAAGTCCTGTTGAGGGAAAAAAAGTATGCAACTTCATGAAAGTTTTGCTGCATTCCTCTTATCTTGTAGAAATTATCTGCTGTGCAGTCTTTTTTCTCCAGTTGAAAGCCTGATCTCAAATCTTCTCCTTCTTTTGATTCTGAAAAGCCTTTTAGTAAAATTTTAACTATCTGTTTGAATCCACAAGTGAAATTTTGACCTCAATGAAGTTATTCCCAGGATGCCATTTTTCTAGGTGGTATTTTTCCAAAAGTAATTTCTGGCTTTTTGACTTTTTCTTTATATGTAGAGCTGGACTAATCTAGTAGAAGCAATTTTTTCCAAAGAAAAGAAACCTTTCCAATTTGTGAAGCTTCTGTCTGAGTATGCAAGAGTTGTAGGCATGGGAAAGGAAGCACTATTTAGGAGAAGTAAATGGAGTTGTATTAATGCAAGGAGGGGAAAGCGTGACCATTTGCACATACTGTTTTAGTATTTTGCAGTTTAACACTATTATCACAGAAAGGTAATGAAAGTATTTAATAACAAATAAGAAAACTCTGATTTTGACAGCAACAAATCTATTTCAGATAGCATAAGAAGGTGTGGAGGGGGTCCTCTAGTCCAATATAGTTTGGTGAAGACTGATAGGGAATGTCAAAGTAAGAGCAGAAAAATGTTTTAGTCCCTCTAAGAACCATCTCACCTTCCAGCAGTGCAGGTTTTAAAGGCATCTTAGAATAAGATAGTGCCTTTGTGTTTAACAAACCTGGATTAATAGGTTTTTATGCATTTTGAAGCCTTTTAAGGTTTTGATGTGAATGCAAATCTGGGACACCACCTTGCCCTCCTTTTTTATGTCCTGTTACAGTTAGGGTAGTTTTTTCCAATGTACATTTTTTCACATTTATCAACATTGAGCATCACCTGCTCCTGTACCACAGCAACTCAGTACTGTGAGATCTGTCTGGATTCTTTGTTGTCCATTTTCATGTTTACTCAATTGAATTATTTAGCACAATACACAAACTTTGCCACTCTGCTCTTCTTCAACTTTCCTTGACACTGTATGAATATGTCAAAAAGCAGAGCCCAGGAGATTAGTGCAGATGCCAGGATATTATTAATATCCTGCTAATTTGAAACTGTTTCTTTCTTCTTATCATTTTTGTCCTTTAACCCTGGTTATCTACAAAAGAATTTTCCCTTACATGCCATGACACCTTCTGCTATTTGTGACTTTAATCTAGAAGAGGCATGTTGTTTTTTCCCCCTGTAATTATGTATTTAGCGGCACGGCTGATAATTCTGTTTAACCTCACCCAGCTTCCTGAAGGTTGTGGATTTTCAATCCATGAACAGTGTCTGTTCTTTACCTCAACTCTTGGAAGGAAGAAAGGAAACCTTAACCATAAATCCTGAGCACTCAATAATCAGTCACTTGCAGAGCTGGAGTTGTCATATCAAATGCAGGTTTTTGGAAATGCTGCTTGAGATTCCAACAGAATTTCAATTTTCCACTTTTTAAATCCAGAAGTCTGCCTGGAACCTGAGGTCTGCAGTATAGCACTTTCTGTGTGTGCATAAATATCTTTAGATTCCTAATTTTTTTGTTAAATGGAATGCCTTATAATGAAAATATTTTAAATAAGAAGTAACGTGCATTCCAATTGTGCAAAGGCTTTGGATTCATAAAATATTAATGAAGGTTTTGATTAATATTTCCATATAAAACTCAAGGAGACAAAGTAAAGCCTTTTTTAGTAGCTTCCCCACCCATGTTTCTGCATTTTAATGAAAAGTTTTTTAATATTTAAAATACATTTAAAGCCTCAAGTGTATAGGAAAGCTATGTAACTAAAAAAAAATAGGGAATTTTATTAGGCAGAGCTATTTGAAAAAAAGGATGAATGTCAGCTTATTAAAGCCAATGACAGACTCTGCAACTTGCAACATAATTGAAGATTTAAAAATGTATTTTGCAGCTGTATCCTGTACCAAAAGGACCAAAGTCAGCAGCCAAATTATTTTCTCATACTTAGACATTGCAGACAAATCACTGCTGATTTATTCACAAATACTTTATTTAATAGTATATCTTTTGTTAAATATTGTAACATGACATTTGTGGGCTAGTGATGTGCCATGGGACTATAATAAATCAAGTAATGTGTTCCTGTTAACTGAATGAAGAGTTTCAATACAGAAGCCTGATTCATGTAGACATTTGAGTTCATCTGATTTGAATATCTTGCAGTATAAAAAGGAACTATTCCCAATACGGTTTAGATTGGGAATTTTCTAATGGATTAAATCCTAGGAGGAAAAGTGCACAGCCAGTACTGATTTGACACTTAGTGAGAAAAGTCCCTGGAAACAAACAGCCCAGTAGAAAAAAAACCCAAAGAATATTTTTTCTTCCTGCTCAGTTCATCCAGGCACAGAATGCTCCAAACTCCCTTGATTTGTATTTAAAGTAGATGTGTCTACTTTTAAGAACCAGAAGCCAACCCCTTCATTCAGTAAGGTCACAGAGAGTTTTAAAATAAAACACATCATGTAGCAATCTGGTGGTGAATTGTAGTTTGCTTAGCAGGGGAATATGATGATTTGACACATTCACAGGAGCCAAAAGTCTGTCTTTAAAGTTGGAATAGCTACAATTACCTCTACCTTACAAAAATGGTCAACCCAGGTGGCCTTCTAGTTCCTTCTTCAGTTGTTTCTTCTTTATCTCCATCAATACTTAGGTAGGGAGTAATTGTTCTATCCCTTTCTTTTTCTCCTGGTTACTGACAACTTGGCCTCTTCCTTTTTCCCAATTCCTGGATGTGAGTTACACCTAATTGGCATGGGTAGAAGAAAGGTAGGAGAAATTTGTCTCTGTGGATACCATATTCCCAAGTTCATTTGACCTCTGCACTGTGTCTTGCTTGTTCCATGCTTATTCTAGATAAAATTAGAACTACGAATCTGTGGACACAGGGTTTTTCAGGGTTTTTTTTACAGGTCAAAAAGCTCTGTGTTTTGTCCTCTGGATGTAAAGTGATTGACTGGTAAGAACTGATCTAATGAGGCATTGATTTCAGTTGATTTTGTCTCTTCATGGAACTTCTATAAAAATCAGACCTTGATTGTGGACATTTGAGTAAGTGGAAATGCACGCACTCGAAATCTGTGGCCTTGTTTGTAAGCACAGGGCTTTGACCTGCTCATGTTCATCAAATGTGCATTAATATATCTGTATGTAAATGTGCATGGACATGTGCATTCATGTAAGATTCCATTAAAATTATTTTGAGATATTGAGGGGAGGCCCCTAGGTGTTAATTTTGATACTCAGTTGTAATGTACCACATCAGAAGTGCTCAAGTATGATGAGAAGTGGGGGTGTGTGCAATTCCTTTTACATATCCTCATGCATTTGTTTATCTTCATTTATTCCAGTGGCTGAAATCAGTGAAACTACTTGCATAAATAATAAGTGTAATATTTGGCTGCAGGATTTAGAAACATATTTATGAGTAACTGAGGTCAAATGCTTTAACCCACAGCCTTCAAAACTTGACATTGCTGCAAGATGGAATATAGTTATCAACTGTATCACTTTTCTTTTTCAAAGAGCTTCGTGCCTCTGTAATTATATCTGATAAGTTGCAAAATTTGATGTTCCACAAGCCTAATTTCTTTCTATATGGTCTTACCTTCACTTGCTTTCCCTCATTGCTGCACCCACATTTGTGGTCAGCAATGATTTTCCTACCAGAAATAAAAACAGAATTTAATTCTGAGCACTGGTAATCACTGGTGAACTGTGTGAAAAGAACAATTACTGTGCAACACTGTACTAATAAGTTATTCAGACGATAATCTTTCTGCTTTGCTGATTTCTCCAGTATGTGTACAGCAATGTTGTAGTAAAGGCAAGGTGAAAGAGAGCACCAGCCAGCTGGTAAATGCTCTTAAGCTCTACCATATGCATATTTCATTGCTACTACCCCCAGAAAAGGATTGCTGGCAGCAGTGTAGCAGCGAGTAGGTAAGAGTCTGAGGAATGCAGTAGGTGCAGCTATAGCTCTGTTCATAAGCCTTGGACTGACATCTAAACCCAGATAATATAAACTGAAAAAAACCCAGGTGCCTGGCAGCTGTGCTAGAATAGGATTAAGCAAGATCCTCCTTGGCAAGAGAGGGATGTTACACCTCAGCACCTGAGCAGTGTGGCAATCCAAGCTTTGTAAAGCTGCAGCCAAGGCTGCCTGCTAGCTCTTCAGGTTATTGGGGGGTGAAAAGCAGGGGGCTGGTCCCTTTCTTTTGCAGCATTTTTGATGGTTCCCATCAGTTTCTGGCACAGTGGAGTGGAGCAGCCTTCCCTGCCTCTTAAAGTTTCTGCTGTGATTGTGATTTCATCCTTGTCTTAAGGCATCCTGGTGTTCTGCAGGCTAATTCATTGTTTTGTCTTGAGATCAAACTGCTATCAACATTTCCTTTCCTTTTCTTCTTCTAACTGCATATCTGATTCTTTACTCTTACAGTATCTTTTCCTGTCTTCACTGTGGTCTGAATTACGTTTCATTTTGACTCATCTATTTGGTTTTTTTTAGTAAAGGAAACTCTCCATGCTGCATGACATTTATGGCAAATCATGAAACTGCAGTGTTTCTGTCTCCATTAAAGTTAAAAGTGTTGGGTTTATAGGCTCTTTTTGAAGTGTTGTTAAATATCTTATGTTGCCTGTTTACTGTAAATGCACTTTTATTTGTCTGACTGTAGATGAAGAATTGTATATATTTTCCTTAAATAGTTTTCAATTAAAATGCTTCACTGTGGGACAGAACTGCACTTGTGTAAACTTGTCTTAGTTTTATTGGTACTATAAATTTAAAATCTGTCCTTTCAGCTTAGAGAATTTTCTCCTACAGGATTCACAAACTTTTATACTGACAAAATAGGAGGCTGCCTGAGTCCAAGTAATAGGTTTGAATGTTTTCCTTGTCCATGGGGGTTTTTTTATTGAAGACAGAATATCAGCAATGAGCTTTTCTTCCAGCCTGCGGTTAAATCCCAGCTCAGGCCCTACTGCAGAAATTACAACCATTTGATGGGTTGTCTAGGAGCTTGTGGAAAAGAGGTTGATGCTCTCCACCCACCTAAAACAGGAAAAATAAGTCTTTTTTCTTCAAATATTACTGCCTTATCTTTTTGTGGACAACTGATTCCAGGAAGGGTGTTAGACACAGAAACTGTCTCCTCATTTGAGTGAGCCTAATGCACAGATGTACTGTGAGACAAGCTTGTACCCACTCTAGCAAAGATCTGGAGATGAGATTTTTCACTCCTACCTGTAACACCCTTGCTGTGTTTAGGTCATTCTTCCTCATATTGTTCGCAAAATTCTCTACTCCTACTTGCAAAAAAAAGAGAAAAAAGTCTTGCTCATATGCTGAAGCAATCTGTGTTCAAAAGTAAAGTGCAAAAATCAGTCAAATAGTAGCTCAACAAAGTAAAAGCCAGTGTAATGCACATTTAGTGGACAGTGCTGTTTAAAGCATGGTAACACAAATGTAGTGCTGGAAATTGTACTTTTAACTCTCTCCAGACAGAAGCACTTGAGGGCTGACCCTCTCATTTTCTGATGCAGTTTGTGGTTTGTTCGTGTATCCCCCACACGAGCTCAGAACTGCCTGGCATTATTCAGATCAGGAGAGCTCCTGGCCTCTTAAGCTGATTTGAAATGCCTGCCAGAAGAAACACAAGCAAACAGCTAAACTAATGACCAAGTTACCTGCCATCACATTTTTAGTGTTATAAGCCTGTTTGATTAGGTCATTCATTGGGAAATGCCAGGTTGTCTGCTTCTGGCTAAAATTACTGGTCTACTTTTCTGAAGACACGGCTGTGTCACCTCAAGAAAAAGGCTGGGAGTAGAAAGGTCAATGTTTACTTAAGAAAAAAGCTAAATCAATGGGGTGAACTGAAAAATCATGCACGTAAAGACAATTAGGCAAACTAGCTTTGAGAGGAGGGAGAAACAGAGATAGCAGTGCTGAAGTTGAGTCTTTCATATATATATATATATGTATGTATGTATGGTATCAGATATCTACTTCAGTCTCTTCTCAGAAACCAAATTAAATATGTAAAAATCTACATTTCACTATCTGCAGTCGAACTGGGTAATATTTGACTTCATGCTATTTTTTTGGATTAGGAAAGAGACACCCATATAAAAGTGATAAAGTTTAGAGTCTCTATTAGCCAATTCCATACCCATCTACAAACATAGACAATCTCTTCCTTGTAAAGGTAACAGAAGTATAAACCTCAGCACTGTCAATTAAAATGTATCTATATTTCTTTTCTTGGTGTTTTGTGTCATGATTTTGGGCTCCACTTCCTTACATCATGATCAAATAGCATTATGTTGGTGAATGTATGATATGAAACAAGGATTTTTTCCCTTTATTATTTTTTTTTCCTTCTGAGTTATACTTATCAGAGAATGCAATAACTGAATTGCATGATAACCTGTCAGAGCAGGCAAGGTATATAATTTTTTTCATTCACTGGAAAATTTAGTAAGATAAGAGATTTTCTAAAGTCTATCTTAGATCAACAAATATATTTTTTTAAGTCTTTTTAGAAGCATTGGGTTTTTCATTTTTATTTCCAAGTCAGTTGATGCTGAAACATTAGTGTCAAGGGAACTTGCATTTTGGAAACATCAAGGGCACCTTTATCTGTGTTCTGTGAAACTTTTGTAATGGAAAATGTGAATGTTGCTTTTGGATATTTTCTGGCTCTATTCCTTGTGATAAAAAAAAAAAAAGGTGTCTTTGTTCATAAAAATATTTAGAGATGATAATAGGAATAATAAATAGTACAGAGATCTGAAAATTTGCAAATTGTGACTAAAAAATATATGTTGTGTGTGCCCATGGTCTACATTTACACAGAAGACCACAAATTTCATATGTGCTGCTTGCTAAGACTGCATTACAATAAGTCCTTTAAGAAATAAAAAATCATTTAATGAACAATAAATTTAGAAGGAAAAAATAGCTTTAGTCAAAGATCAACAAAGTTCAGGTTTTACATCCTTATGTTTTTTTGCATAGTCATGGTTTGTGGAAGTTCTAGCTACATCCTCATTCATAAGATACCCACGTTCCTGTATGTTTTTAAAAGCTATTAACGTTTTCCCTGTCAAAGAGAGTGTGGTTCATAAATCCCTATTCCAAGTTCTGCAATCCCATGGATGCCTATTTAAAAGCAGTCTACTGCAGAGATGTGCAGCAAACTGGAGGAAAGTGCTGCTTATTTATTTCTAGAGTGAAGGGAAGGAGTTTCACTCAGCTTTTTCAGTGAAAGGATGGTGAGGCAACTCAACTTTATCAGTGAAATGAAATAAGTTAGGTTGGTTGGTTGGGTTTTTTTCATTTATTTAAAACTGTATTTGGGCTTCTGAGCTTGATTTAGCAGTCAGTGAGGTAGACAACTAATGTTGGAATATATGTTTCATGGTTTATAGTTTCTGAAGGCACAGGGCTGTTTATGGGGGATTTAAGTTTCAAGTATGGATGTTGGAAGTAATTGTGTACAGGACCAGATTCAGACAAACAGTTAAGGCCGAGTTTAAATTCATCCTTACTAAAAATAATAGTAGAACAATGGAACATGTTTAGTAGTTTAAAATGTGTTGAAGTTGAAATTGGTTAATCAGGCTTGTGTGGTGTCTGCTATCCTGCATAAAGATAGTTTCCTAAATAAGATTGGTAGATGAGGCTGGAACATCAGGGATGTTCTGGCAGGGCACTGTGATGGAGCATGAGGATCTTTTGGTTTTGTAGGATAGAACTGCTGTATAAATTCAGATTAAAAACCATCCCAGCTCTATAGCCTGTGCCTGACCAGGTGGTTACTGACCTCTGCAGTATTTGGTGGCAAGGAAAAAGTATTAAGAAAAAGTATTAAGAAATGTCTACCTGCGCTCCAGCCTTGTGCTCTGTAGGTATTTCGAGCAACAGTATGGGGCTGACATTTGCTTATTTACTCTACCTGTCCTAGTGTTGGCAAATGACCTTGTAAATACTAAAGTTACACTAAGAATATGAAGAAGAATTTTTTCTGAGAGATACTGGTTGTTCATTTTTAATATAGTTGGTATGGTACAAGCTGACCCTTTTCCATTCAAAGTCAACTAATGTATTTTTTTTTTTAATTATGACAATTGACTTTTGAGTTCAGATAAATGTTGTTACTGCTGTGATTCCTAGGTTTCCATCTTCTAATTATCCCAGTCTGAAAAGCACTTGAGTCTTTTGGCACTGCCTTATTTTGAAGTGGAGACTAAAATTCCAGTGACATCCATGGCATTTTGGTAGATAGGAGCCACGCCCAGCTGTATCCTTTTATTATTCCTGAATAATATCCATTGCTTTCTGCAGGGGTGGAGAGATTATGTCTAGCAGACAGCGGGAAATAAGTCAGGCAAGATTAAAGGATATAAAAAATTAATAGTTATAGCCCCAAAGAGGGCATCAATAATATTGGCAGGGTAGAAAAGAATTTGGGGTAAACAGAACAAACAAAAGCCAAACAAGACTGTGTTAAGTAAGTTAAATAATTCCAATTAAATTCATGCCTCAAATGCAGAGGTTTAGAGTAATTGTTAGCACAGATGCTTCTAAGCTTTATATTGAGATCAGATCTAGGTAATTTAAACTTATATCACAGGATGCATATATAACACAAAAGATGCATTGGTTTTATTAAAGACTTTATTGCAAAACTATTTGAAAAATATTAGAAAACATTATCAAAAGAGTCTCACAACAGGTGTGTTACACTCCAGATGAATCTGTTTATTAGTCAACTAGAAAACTGTAAAACTGTAAAAAAAAAAAAAAAAAGTGTTAATGAGGTCAGAAGAAAATGAAAACAAAATAAATTCAAAAGTTTCAAGGAGAAGATGAAGTGAAAATGAATTATGCTCTTATTCATTTTCTGCACCTTATTCTCTTGCTAGTTCTTAGGTGAAGTGATTTAATTCAGTGTTGTGTCTGAGAAAACACTTTAAATGTGTCCTTTTTGAAAAATATCTCTATAGCCTGCATTATGGTCTTATGACACTTTGAAATAGATTGAGCACTCCAGCTTTTAAAGATGCTTCAAGGCTCTTTTCAAATCCTTAAAAGTCAATTCTCTAGATTGAGGCCGGTGCTATCAAGAGTGGGAATAAATCAGAGAATCTGGATTTATGTCTTAAACTCTCAGGAGGGGAAATTCTCCCAAGAAACTCCTCATGTGACAAGTTTAAGCTCCATAATGTTTTCTGCATCCTGGCATAAATCCCTTTGTAATGAAAAGAAGAAAAGGCAGCAGTAATTTTAATATCAGATTTTCACTATAAGAGAGTATTTTTAATCTACACCCATATCCAGTCACAAAAAATACTGCTTCATGAAAATCCATGGAAAAGCTGGGTTTTAATAGATGTCCTAGAACTTCATTTAGCTCTTAGCATCACTCATTATGCTGAAAGAGAGCAGGAAACATCTCAAAGAAATTATATGAAGAAAAGCATCATATGATACATGTCCAGCTGTTCCTCTAGTCCCACCACGATAATGAGATTACTGCTGCAAGTTAGAGTTGGTGGGATGAAGTCCTATTATTATTCTAGAATAGAGATTGCTCAGTCTTTGTGAAATTAGCATCCATATTGACAAATTATACAGAACTGGCAAGCTGCATCTCATTTACATGTAAACTGTCTTTACTTTTTGAAGCAAAATAAATACTTCTAGGGTCAGACACTCGTGCTAGAAATTGTCATAGTTCCAATTCCATTTTACATCACTGAGGACTTGCTCCCTTGCCAACAATAGAGTTAAGTAAATTAATGAATTTAACTCTTATCTGAGCTCATTTAATAATAGCATGTCTACAGTTCAGAAACTAATCCTTCACCTCCAGGACAGCCATGGGCATTGTTGCAGACAATATTTTCAGCCTCTCCACTGCAAGACTTGCTTTAAAATTTTGTGGTTGAAAATACTTTCACTTCTCTTGACAACCTGCCTATTCATTTTATTATTGTCATTGCTTTCCCTCAGGCTCTGCCAAGAAGCTTGCACTTGCAGTTTGATCAAATTACATGCTTTTCCTTGATGTGAACATGTAAAACATCACTGCGCTTTGCTCAGGAAATGATAACAGATTACAGAATGTTCCATGTTTACGTCACTGATTTGGATCCAGTCCAAGCCACTAGTGACTGGCTGTCATCCTTAAATAACCCTTAGGAAACTGGAGAGAGTCTTAATAATTTTAATTTTATAAATGGAATATTTCCTGAATGTGAATGAGGAAAATCTAAAAATTCACATTGTTGAATATAATGCAGTTGAGCTGCAGCTGAGCTTGAGTGGAAAGGAAAATATTTCCAGCAGATGAAATGTAAGGCAGCACTTGATTGACAGTGACATCTCAAAATGATTGAGGAACAGACATTTCTCCTTCTTGTATTTTAATTCACCAAATGAAAGCCTTAGTTCTTCTCCCAGTCACATTATGATGATAATATTAGCAATCATTATGTATCTAAACACAACATCAATAATCATAATAATGCTACCACATAATAAATAGCAGAGGTAGTAATTTACATAAAAAGTGCTAATATCAATTCCTCTAATAATGAAAGTGTCTCAATAAACATGCCAATAATACTCTTCTCCACCCCCTTTTGGAAGCTCCAAAGAGAAATAAACCCAGTATATCCTAGTTGCTTTTACATCAAGCTTTGAAGAAAGACCATCACACACAAAGCACACAAAGTCATGTGTCAAAAATGCAGTCAAGAAATCATTTGAGGTCTTCTTCGAATGATTAAGTGTGTCCATATTAAAAAAAAAAAAAAAAAACCAACATAAAACCCATCAAAAGAAACAAAAAAATTCAACCCTTTTTAAACTTGTGTTTCATTCCTATGATTCTACATTTCTTTGGTATCTGGTCTCAACATTTTTGCACGGCTACTCATTTGATGCTAAGTCATGATTTTCTTCAGTTTTATGAATATTGATTCCTGTTTTTGTCTCCATCAATATTATTATTTTTAGGTTGTGGAGGACAGAGTTTAGTCAGTATCACTGTGTTAAAATAGAAGCGCTGTCGAAAATTCTTCAGATTTATTTGGTTTCACATTCAAATTAATCAACTTGATATGATTAATAATCTTTGATAATCACATAGAATTCTCTCAGTTAATTCAGTATGTAAATTATATTTTTCATATTAGATCATTATTTCTGAGAGAAATTATTATTTGGGATTTCATATATGATGATGGATCATGATTCTACTAAGGAAGGTATCTGACTTCTTGCCAAAATTGCCGCTGTCCTTGGAAACTTTCAGAAATTTTCATGGTCTCCAGAGTAATTGATGACAATTATTTTGAAGTATCAGGAATTTATAAGTTAAGCACATCTACATCACATTTTGGTTTGAGTCACTGAACTGAAATTTCTGTCACAACTTCGATTTACCCTTTTAGAATACTCTTGTGTTGTTCTGTATAGCACTTAGAGTAGTCTCTTATTACAGATATCATAGAATCACAGATTATCCTGACATGGAGGCTGCCACAAAGATCATTAAGTCCAGCTCCTGGCCCTGCACAGGATTATCCCCAAGAGTCACACCAGGTGCCTGAGAGCATCGTCCAAACACTTCTAGAGCTCTGCCAGGCTGATGCTGGGACCACTCCCAACAGGGAAGCCTGTTCCAGTGCCCAACCACCTTCTGGGCGAAGAACCTTTTCCTGATATCCAACCTAAACCTCCCCTGACACAATTTCAGGCCATTCCCTCAAGTCCTGTCACTGTCACCACAGAGAAAAGATCAGTGCCTGTCCCTCCTCTTCCCCTCATGAGAAAGCTGTAGACTGTGATAAGGTCTCCCATCAGTCTATTGTAATAAATCATGTAATTTAAAGAACCAAAAGGTTGAAAATAACCTAAGAAAGGATGTTTGATGTTGTCAGGAGTGCTGTCTACAGTTGATGTGAGCAGTGTTTTTGTGAATGTTTGCTTGAGTCTGGTTAACAGGAGATAGTTCTACGTGGGAAGTAGTGAGGTTGTCAATGTATATGGAAAGGAAAGGAGTGCTCAGACTCTCTAAGAATCATCTCAGGGCAGATTTTGTGGCACAGGGAGTGCTGGAATGTCACAAACTTCTAAAAAGGTTGAAAATTTTGGTACAAGGGGGAGTTCTTGAGGGTCACTTTTAACTCGGACCTGTAGTTATGTCTCAAATACTTGTGTCTTTTTGTTATTTGTAAAAATTTGTTTCCTTCAAATGGTGAGTAGGTATTTATGAAAATATATTCCTAGCATCCTAATGAGGTAAGGTAAGCTAAGGTATCCCTATTTAGAGAATGAGAACTCAGGCACTAAGTTCACTGCTCACTCAAAATGTAGAATCCCTTGCTAAGACAGACCAAGATGATGTAATAGTTGGGAGTGGTGATGTGCAGTAGAGACCACTCAGTTCATCTTTGGAAATGAGATCTTTGTATGTTGGACAGCATTAAGAGAAGACTCTTTTTTTAAGAATTTTTTTCTTATAAGTTTTCTTTGCTTTTGAACCCTATCGCCCTTGATGTGTTCCTACTGAATGGTGTTTGAAGATCACTTGAAGTGGTAAGAAGCCCTATGGAAGAATTGTTGAAACCTTGTCTATATTGTACTACAGCTCTCACCAGCATCGACCATGTCTATTTGAGTTGATGTTTTTATATGAACACTATATCAAGGAAGAAAGTCTTGGAGATATATATAGCTTGAAAAGCACAAGTTTTAGATAAAGGCAAATTCATTCTTCTCATCACAGCTGTCAACATTTTACCTTTGACTATGTACGTAAGGGATAAGGGGTTTGTTATATTCCTATGGTTTCAAAAGTAAGAGTGTGAGGTGGAGAGGGAACAGTGATTCTTTAATGTGATGCTGGTGGTAACCTACCCTTTATGGTTTACAATGGGTCAAAAAAAGGCAGGTGGTGATCAAAGGAGATAATGAAGACTTTTGTCAGGATGTGGAATTTTCAAAGAGTTAGTTGGATCCAGAACTGGTTGGCCAGGGCCTTCATCTATTTTTATTTTTTTCTTAGGGGCTTTTTTTGTTTGTTTTCAGTTTTTGCAAGAATATGTCCTTATGTCTGATTCTGATCATGTGGGTAAGATGTTGAAGTTCTGCATCACCTTAAGTTTCTCCCATGTATCCCACTGGGAACTATGGGCATTGCAAGTGCAGAATCTTCTGCTCTGTGGAAGAGGTCTGATGTTCATCTTATCTGTTTTGAAGAAAGATGACAGTAGCTTCCATACAGGAAAATTCCTGACTCCACTGCTAATTTATGTTTTATGAGCCCAGTTCCCTTGTGCTTACAAGTTTTGCAGTATTCATGCAATTGAAACAAGCCAAGAAAAATTTGTAAATGGCATTAACTTCATCCCTTATCTATAAATATGAAGTAGGTAACTGATATGGCAGCAGTAAGGTTTATGAATGGTCTGTGAGAACTAGCAAATTTACATGCTGTGCATCCTGGCTCTGAGCCAGAAGAATTGGTTTGGGGATATTTTCTTTTTTTTCCTCAGCAAATTCTCTGCGCTTGCAGACGAACTCAGATTATACTGATTTCTGCAGCTGCAATGAATTTTATTATTTTATGACACACCGTACCTTTTCTGTCATTTCCTGGGTTTGTTGGGATTTGGGGTTTTGTGTTGTTGTTATCATTGTGCTGTTTCACTGTTGCAGGGGAAGTGATAGCAAATCCATGCCAAATGGGTCTGCTTGGCATAAGAGCAAAAGCAAATCCAACAAGGCTGATATTTATTAAACTCTACATTTTAGAATTGCAGATCTTGAGCTTTAATAATTAGAGGGTTTACAGAATTGTTAACACAAAAATTCGGGAGAAATCATGTCCGTATTCCAACTAACCCCATCAGCTTTGGTCCCACTGCACACCTGTTCTTTCTTCTGGGATTCCTCTCTCATTGCTATTAACTCATTTTCTGAATTCTAACACATGTTGAATGTCTTTCTTATGTATTTTGTCTAGGAATGCTAGGGCTAAGAGGTGCATTGATTAAAACCAAAAAATTAGGACAAAGATTATATTTTCAGATATTAGTTTAATTTTAGGTAGTGCTGTAGCCTACACAGAAGTGCTGCAAATGTTGTTGCCAAGCTCATGGCACAGCCCAGGGCTGGGGGGTGGCTTGAAGTCATCCATCATAGCTCACCCTTGCTCTTTGGCCAGGAATTCTCTGGTAAATACTTGTGCCAAGGGATGTGCTGCAGAGTGTTTTCTTATCAGAGCATCCAATAAAGAGCTTCTGACATTCAGTCAAAGCAGAGAAATGCTGAAGTGATGGTCTGAGGCTCTGCCATATTCTGTGTTCTATTAATTCTGTCAATACCTAATAGCTGTGAACAAATCACAAGGAACTGGGGCAGCTCATTCCATCAGATAATTCATTTGCAGAGAATTTTTCAGCCGCATTCCTTTAGAATTTGAGAAGAGTAAAATAAAAAAGGGGCTGAGCATCTAATCCAGAGAACTCTGATACAAAGATGCCTGAAGGCAGTAGACTTTCATCAGTTCCTTGTCTTTGATTTAGGACCTGAGTGCAAGACAGCTGTTTGCAAATTCTTTTTTAAAATGATTTCTTTACTAGCTAAAGAATAGAAAAGATAATATTTCTACAGTGTCAAAATTTGCTAAATCTTTTGTTCCTCTACATTTAAGGAAGAGGCTGTTTGTGTTTTTTAAGATATTAATTCAAATTATGAAATGTAGCCATGATTGATTTCAAAGAGGAAGAGTTTGAGTTAGAATAAAATAGCCTGCCTGAAGCCTCAAGAAATTACAAATCACTGAGCAAAGCCTACCTCTGGAAAGGCAATTTTATCCTATTCAAAGAGACATATTTCCTTAGGTATTTTACATGAGAACCCTTTGCTCTACTGAAAAAAAAAAAAAAAAA
>VZRH01002375.1:1988584-2008533 GCA_013397555.1 Urocynchramus pylzowi
AAAAAAAATTCTTTGCTTTAAAGAACAAACAGCCATGCCTGAAGTTCAAAGATTTGTTTCATCAAAGAAGAAACAGCAAAAACCAAACCCATTAAACAATGTTGTGGGTTGGGTGGGGGGTTTTTTTGTGACTGATTAGAAGCAATCCATTATGGGAGCTATCAGGAACAGCTTCATGTAGTCCACAGGAAATTTCAGGGTTTTAGTGCTAGAGCTAATTCTTTTTAAAGTGCCTTTTGTGGTACAATTGGAAACAATATCTAAAAAACCTGCTAAATTTTTAAGCTCTAATTCTAGTGTGCTGAGCTGTGAATTAGGACATCTGTCCTCTTCTGTCAAGAAAAGGCACATTAGTAAGATTTTTAAAAATGTGAAAAGCAGATACTACCAATTCCACTGGAATTGTAGGACAATAAAAAGTGAAAATGGTGAGTGGAGCTTTTTGCCTGTCTCAGAAGTGGTTAAACTACCACGTGCAAACTTTTCACAGTTTTTGTTTCCTTGCTGAATTAAGTTTCCTGTCATAAACAGCATTAAAAGTGGGTCATGACACCTTTAGATATTTTTTTTTAATTTTGAGAGTAATTTTTTTCCTGCAGTCTTTCTTTTGCAGAGTTGGAAAAATTTTGCCCTAGTTAAAAAAAAAAAAATTAAATGACAGTCAAAGACAAAAGCTGGAACTTTTCCAGCTAGAAAGTGTGAAACAAGTCAAAGAATAGTAGGAGGGGAACTTGGTAAAAGTTATGCTACAACACTTCCTACTGTATTACCACTTAGGAAAAAAAAAAATAAAAACATTTCTAAGGTTGACTATGACCCAGAAATTAGAAATTTACCAATTTATTTAGACGCCATCTTTTGTAATTCATACGATAAGTTTGTATGATTTATGATAGTTTATTTTATCCTGAACTGATGTCTGTTATGGAAAACTTTAGCCTATGTATTCAAATTGTCAAATCTAGCAAACAAAAAAATGATGCTTCACAGCAGAAATGATAGGGTGACCTTAATAATGACTCATTGAGGCTCAATATATTATGTCTGTCTAAGAATACATCAATTTATGCTATGATTGTGTATTACAGCTGCTGCTAATTCTGAGGTGCATTTATATTCAAACAAATTGGCCTGTTTTTCTTTCAAATATTTATATCAACCTTCAAGAAATTAGACAAACCATCGTAGACGAAACTTGCAGCTAACTGCAGGAGAAGTTGTCTGCTACAAAAAACAGTCTGGATTAATTGATAAAATGGGACTTATAGGAAAAGAGGATGGATAATGGATAATACAGATAGACATAGCTTTGATGATGGAGAGGCTTTAAACTTTCCATCACTTTTCCTCACTCTGTTTATAAAATTTTGCTTTCTCCTTTCAAAGGCATCACCTGCCTGTGCAGCACATGGACAGGCTGTCCTGCCTTGATCCCCAGAGAGCATCACCTTCAGATGGAAAGGGTTTTATTGTCCCTCAAAGAACTGTGGTTGCTACGACCAGTCTGCTTCACTGGATCCTCTTTCTTGTGCTGTTTGAAGATGGGTGTGACATCTATCTGCCCTTTTCCAGCCACTAAGACTTTTCAAACATCAGAGATTTTAGCTCCCTCAGCCATATCAGCTATATCCTGTGCAGTTCCATGGACTCATTTTCTTATTTAAGCACATCCTCACTGATTTCCTCATGTCATGTGTAGTACTTCACTCCCTTAGGCCCCGACACGAGGTGCCAGAGCTGGAAAGACTCAGAACAGACCGTGACATAAAGATCCAGTCAAAGAAAGCACTTTCCTCATCTGTTCCTGTACCTGTTGTCTCTGGGTCCTCAACCCATTGAGCAGCAAGCCTGTACTTTCCATAGCCTTCCATAGAAATGCATGGAGAGCCCTTCTTTCAATGCCTTCATGTCCTTTCTCCTCCCAGATGCACAAAACATCACTTGTGCAAGATCCACTTTCCTGCCTGCTTCCTGCAAACAGCTGACAGCGTGCCCATTAGCAACTCCCCTGTGCACCCTCTCCAAAAACCAGATCCCTGTTTTTTGATCTACAGGTCATTAGTCATGGTGAGAAATCCCATCATGGTGTTGAAGTTGAGGAGACCATCCTCAGGACCATCAGCCAGACTATTTTATGTAAAGAGCTGCAATTTGTCTGTGCCATGGTTTTTCCTTCTCTGTCTTTTTTTTCTTTCTGGTGTGTTGTTCTACAACTCCTTTTTGACCTATCTCCATCCTAAGTAATCTATTATAACCAAGGACAGTCAGGCCTACAGGGAAAGGGTTATATCTTTTATAAGACCAAATAATACAGCTGGAAGAAAAACAAGAAAGATTTTTGTCTCAGAGGACTTTCATTGGATTTCTGAGCTCAAAGCTCATTCTCTCCCCTGACTATATTTCTTGGTCTAATAAAAGATATTACTTCTCTTTACAAGCCTAGCAGGTTCATAGAATTACAGCAGCTGAGCTACAATGACACTTCTGTAAGAGCAAGGAGACAGAAGCCTATACAATTCAAAATAATACATGTTACATATGTTATGTTATCTATTCAATGTAATCATTCTGAGCATAGTGATAATTAGCACAGACATGGGGTTGATTAGAGAATGTTTTTCAAAAGAGATACGAGCCTAATACAGGTTTCTGGAGATGGGAATAGAAAATGCCAGTGCACTAAAGGTAGGGATAGACCTGTTGGAGTGACTTATACTTTGTTTTTAACAGTGAAATAACATACAAGAAGTAGCAGAAAGAAATATTGAGGAAATTCTCTTAGCTATCAAAGTGAGGTAATTATGAATCCCACTAGCAAGGGGAGAAGGAAATTAGTGAATATTTTCCAGTTTAGTACATTTTTAATAGTATTCTGAGTTTTCAAATCTATCTTGAAATCACCAAACCACAAGACAGACAGGTTTGGGCATCAGGGATTTGGACTTAGAGCAGCTTGTTTGTGCAAGGACTTAGTTCTGCTTGTTCAAGGAATTTAAATTTGCTAAACAGTGATGCTTCCTGAGAGCAGGACTGTCACGTGGTGTGTAATGCTTGCACTAAGTTACTGTCAATGGTTTCTTAGAAAGTATGTGGTCTGTTTTTTCATGGGTTGTAAAGCTGATAAGGATTGAACTGATAAATGCAGATGTTCATGCCGGAAGCCAGACAGTCCAATCATGAGAAAAAGGTGTCCTGCCAGGACCATGTGCCCAGGCAAACAAACCAGCATACCTTTCTGATTATTGAATTCTTTGGAGAAACTGCCTGTAATCTCCATAAAGGAGCTATTACATGATATTATTCCATGAATAAATTTGTATGTGAAAAATAGATGAATTATTCACTTAGCTTTAGTGCATCTTGCATAGAGGCAATTTATATTTCCAATAGCAGTACAAATTCTCATTTTAATTAGTGTTTTAATGCAATGAAAAGTGAGCTGAGCATAGCTCCCAGGTGTTGTACTAAAAATGGAGACACATTCAGGATCTATTCTAAGAAGAATTATAGTTGCATTTGCAGGTGTAGGGATAGGATTGGATTCTCATATAGCCTAGCAAGGCTTATTTTCACTAAAGTCCTCTGGCTTACACCAACCCAGACTCCAGCCTCGACTGCCTTATATTCAGGTTCATGTTTGCAAAACCTGATTGTGCATTAGGAGTGCAATGAAGTGCAGGTTAAATGAGTAATATATAGCTGTGCCAACACAGTTAATGAAAGCAGCTAAAGAAAAGTGTTTAAATCAGAACAAATGCTGACAGACTAATAGCATTTATCTCTGCTTTAGACAGTGGATAGAAGCCACACCAGGTAATAGGCTCTTTTGCCTTTTTTTTTTTTCTTTCTTTTGTCTCTTTAGCTTGAAGTGGGAGACTTACAGCATATTACCCAGGATTGCATAAATGGAGGTTAGTTTTGTAGGGAAATTTTAAGACCATGATATTAAAAATAAAAAAAAATAAGATTAAAAATCATTATGAGGAATTTGTATTAACATCTGAAACTATAGTAATAAAATCTTCTTTCTAAGTTTATGAAAACCAGTGACATTCTCCATCAAAACTATAATGAAGGTGAACTCTTGGACAAGACTAGTCCCACCAAGGGTCAGCTTTCAAGCAAGCACTCTTAGTCCTGCAGACATTTACACCTTCTCCAGCAGCTGTTAACCTTAGGGCCTGCTGCTTGAAAGATGATCAGTGTCCCCAGGCAAAAGCTTTGAGTGTGCATTGGGAGACAGTGCAGTTGGACACAAAGCTGTGGAGAAAAAGACTCCAGGATTCTGGTTTTGGGCTCTGTCTAGCATTTGGAAAGATGATATTTTTAAGCCACGCTTCTCAGTTGAAAGAAATTTCTTATATGGGAAGAGGCTGGTAAATTAAATTGAGCCTAACTACTGATTTCATAACGTACTCTTAAGACAGACATTTCTTTCTTCTTAAAAGTAGTAGATTTTTTCAAATTAAAAGATGGTTTTAAAATAGGTATCATCCCTTAAAATTAAATCCCAAGAAGACTATAGTGATGAGCACGGTATTACTACTTAGCTGATTAAATTATCACTGCCATATATGCCAATATGTTCTTAGGAGGATCTTTGCAGTAACAAACTAACAAAGGAAAATTCTCAGTGGTTTAAAGTTCTTGTTTTCTTCACTCAATTTCAGCAGTGTGTATGAATCTATTGTAGGAATATAGTGTTCTGGCAAATATAATTCTCATCATTTGCAAGACAGATTTATCACGTGTTTCTGTAGTTTTAATTGCTCAGATGTATTTCTAATTCATTTTTGTGGCAAATTCCAGTGTCATTAGAGGAATGATTTTCATTTGTAAGAAAAAATTATTTCAGTGATTCAGCTATTCTAGACAGGGCTTATTAGATGTGTCATTTAATCTTTTAAACTAATGAGTTTCTATTTTCCACAAGGATCTTTTATTTAAGTCTTCAGATATTCTACATCACATCATTTACCATTTAATGTTTAAGAAAGCATATGAAATTTACTCACACTAATGCCTCTATTTCTTTAATGCAGAAGTACCCACTCCTGCCTGTGGCTCCACTGAAGTAGTTATTTACAAATCCTGATAGGATTTAGATATTCTTCAGTGGAGCACTGGCTAGTAGTAAACCTAGTGGACTCCAAACTTCCTCTCAACCATGCATGTTATGTAGTATGCACAAGTGTAACATAGATATTTTTAACAGGTTCTATACAGCTGTGGTAGCTCCACAGCACTGCCCCCAGGAGAAGCCACCCAGGAGAATTACACTTTTCCTGCTGATAAGGTGATTATGCCTCTGATGTCATTGGAGGCATCATCAAAAGGCCATAGGAGTACAGGTCTGGTTTAGGGACAGCCTTTCTGCTACCTAATGATGAAGCAAATTACCTCTGGCTTATGGAAAGGAATGAAGTTGAATGTATTGACTGTGCTGAAGGTGAAGGTTTATAGTGTTGGTAGTTAGAGAATTGCTTTTCACCATTATCAGTGTAACATTTGGTTACCAGCATAGCAGTTCTTGGCCTTTAGACCAAAGATTATTTCTGTAACAGTTTGGTGATGCTGAAGAGGCCTTTGCTCTGCAATTAAGGTTAGACCATCTGCAGGCAAAAATTTTAGAAAGTATTATCTGGACCCCATAGAGGGAGGGACCCCAGATATGAGCTAGACCACATCACTCTAAGATTTCCCAGTGCTCAATGCTGCTTGTACCTGTGCTAATCTTTAGGACTCTAGGTGAGCAGACCTGCTCTCATTGCAGTTGAATTTTTGCAGGAAGAAGTTGCTTCTTTTAATCCAGGTTGTTGGCCACAACCATCTCCTCAAATTCACTCTTGGCCTTTCTGTTCTCCCCTGCCCCAAGTCAGGGTCAAAAGAGAGTCTTCAGAAGAAGGCGCTGTTTCTTCTCAGCTGGGGCCTGGTACTGATCACTAATTCTGTTTGGTCACTGCTGTGGTAAATTTTTTGATTTCTTTACCAATAGTTCTGATTCCTAAGAAAGCTTCTCTGTGCTGAAGGAGTGGGAAAAAACATCCCACAATCTTATTTTCTTCACTATCAAACTCTCAAAAACGTATGGTCCAGTAAATCACTTGTAACATCTGGTCCATAATGCACTAAAAAGATGGTGACTCTATAGCCTTATACTCTGTGAGCGTGGGTTATACTGGAGTAATATCTTCTGACATAGCAGTGGCAAAATGCAGCTTTGATTTACTAGCCAGTATCAAGCTGGTAAGTCTGTGACATATCCAACTTAGCAGACCTCTTTTTTTCTGCCAATGCTAAGAATAAATCCTGAATTTTGGAAACAGAGTATTGATCTATGTGTAAGCAAAGACTGTTTCCATTTCTGTACTCCTCATTTAAGCATCCCAGGAATCTGAAGAATCAATGGAAAGCAGTTTGTCATGTAGTGCTACTCCTGCTGCATTACCTGTTAGCTCCTCTGTAGTGAGAAACTTGAAGAATTTGAGTAAAAGCATGTTTTGGTTTGTCACTTTTTACCTGAGCTGTTCATGCTTTAGACACTCTCCAGAGGGCCTTCACGTATGTGCATTTAAAATGGAAATAAGCTAAATTGCCCTTTCATGCAAAGTTCTCATGGTCCATCAGCTTTTTTTTTTTCTTTCTCTCGCTCTTTTATTTTTTTTTTTTAATTTTTATTTTTAAAAATATTTACTTTTTGGTGTTGATGCTTTGTGAGCAGCTTTTTCCTAGCCCCTGTGCTTGGGAAGCACGTTGCACCAACATGTATGAAAAGGAGATGCTCTTGTCAGATCTTTCTTTGTACTACGTTTAAGAGCTGGCAAACTCTGCTGTGCCGAGCAGCAGAAAGTGTAAGATACTTTGATGTTGTGTAAGTTTGAACAGCTTCTGGAGAGGTACAGATATGCTGAAAGATATAGAAATTGTCTGTGCTGATCACTGGTGTGTGCTCTCACAATTCCTACATGCTAATTCCTTTGCTTTTCATGTTGGCGATGAGAGGCTGAACGTGTCTGAGGAGACAGGGACCCACAGTCTCTGAGATAAAAATAGTAATCTTATCACAGCTGCCTCTCTTTGACTTTGTATGTGGTATTTGGAGGAAGTGTTTTCATGTCAGTACATCTGTGCCTCGATTAAGGAAAGGAGGTGTTTTTCTGTGTCCTTTTCTTATTTGGCATTTTGTGGTGAAGCTGAGAATTGTGTAGCAATGACAAAGATGCTAAGTATAATATGAAATGAGGTTGTTCTATTTCCAAGGTTTTCAGGACATGTATTTCCATGGTATGTGCATCCTAGGAACATCCTCCACCCTTCACACAAGTCCAGTGAACTCGTTTTTCGTGCTTGAGGAAAACAACCACAGCAGTACTGCCCAGTGAGCATTCAGTAGCTGAATAAATAACCAAATATACTTTTTTATAAATAGTGCTGAGGTATTGCTTCATTTAAAATTCTTTAGCCTGCCAAAGAAAAATGGAGATTCCCACATGCTATGCCTGAAAAAAGTATACCTCATAACATTGTATTCATACGAAAAGATAACCAGATGTAGAGTTCCTTGATGCATTACTGTGAAAGCAGTGTGTGATAATTCTGCTTACACTTCAAAAAAAAAAAAAGCTAAAGAGGTGCCACTCAGATTAGTCCAGATGTTCTGTAGCCTCACTGGGCCCCATGTATACTTAAACATTCCTTGTCAGCTGCCTTTAAAATGAGCACTGATTTCTTTAGTGCAAGCACAGATCTGTACTATTGCTCTGCTACTGCAGTTCCTGGGCTGGAACTACACAGGAGCCTTTCTTTTTCTTCCCAGCTTGGAGAGTGATGAATCTAATGCACAATTCTCCATGTGGATTTACTTTCAGAGCTAACTCCCAGACTACTAATTCAGTGATAATATTGGAGGAGAGATTTTTATTGCAGAAAAAAAAAAAAAAACAAACAAAAAAAACAAAAACAAACAAAGCCAAGGTGCTTCTCAGCACCTGTGCTCACCAAGCTGACTGCAATGCAGTGTGGAGGTGCCCAAGCAGCTCAGCACTGGCAGCACTCTGCTGCAGAAGCAGGACATTCACCATAGGCCACTTTACTGTGAAGGACTCACTTATGTGGTTTGGTGTATTCAGAATGCTGCTCTGTAAACCCACTTCCCTCCAGCTGGGACAGTGGTGGCTTTGCTCTGCACTGTTACTATTTGGATTTCTTACTGGAATGCTGCGCCCAGAACTCTTGAGCCCTGCAACAGCAAACAGGTTTTGTTGATATGGCAGTTTGACAAACCATTTCTGAAAACTCAGACCTCAAAAAAGTGCCTTACTGAGCTGAGGGGAAAGCTGGGAGTATGCTGAAGAATGTCTGAATACTGCCAGGAAACTGATGAGAACCTGAAATGAGCTCTGTGTGTCTTCTTGCTACCTGTGGAGAGGGAGCTTCATGCAACCAAGTGGAAAACAGTGCTTTCCATTGTTTTGCACTGAATAGGTTTGATCCGAGGTTTTATGATGGTATCAAAAGGTTATATATTGTGATTTAATACAAGCTGGAGTAGTAACCTTGAATATTTTTGTCTGATTTCATAAAGATACAGTGGTGGACAAAACAGACCAAGTTCAGTTAAAAAAACCTGATTTTAAGGTTTTTGGTTTTCTTCAAGGCCTTACATGACTTAGATAAAAGACATCTTTTTTAACTTTTAATATGCTTAATAAGAAAGGAGACAAGCATTTGCAATTAAAAATCAAAGTGACTAAATTTAAACTGTACACAAACCTGAACTTCCTTGGTGTTATCAATTACCCTGGAATAATTCAGACATCAGTGAGAAATCTTCCAATGTAAAAAGAAAGCTATATTAATGGTTTTTACTCTGGCAGTATGAAGAAATTTGTTAGCAAAGGGGTGAAATCAGTATTGGGTCAAAGAACAGGCTTTTCTGAGTGTTTGACTTTAATTGAAATATGGAGGTAATGGAAAAAGAGATCAACATCTGACTCATTATTATCCTTGTCTGACTCTTTTCTTCAGAGTTGTGAAAGGTTGTCAGGCGATGGGAATAAAAAAAAAAAATCAGGAAAGAAGAAAGTAAAGGAAACAGGGCTATACAGTAATTTATTTTGTTAAGTCCCATCTCGCTCATAACACAAAAGGAGAAGGAGGAGTTGGGGAGAAGTTTCCTGAGAGGTCTGCCTGAGGGAAAGGAGATCCAAAGGCAAAGAGAAAGGGAAAAGGACCCAAAAATGAGTCAAAGCTGGATGTAGTGAAAAGTGATGTCCCTTGACCAACCCAAACACTGAAAAAAACCCAAACAAACAGAAAATAAAAACAAAACAAAAAAAAGACATGAAAAAGCCACAGGAAATGGAAAGGAAGATCAAGGGAAAGAAAAACAGAGAGGACAGAAAGTACACAGAAAGTACACAGAGAAATGGATGGCAAGATGTATTGCAGTGTAGGAAAGAGGAGGATAAGCACAGGTTAGGGAGCTGCTGGGAGTACTGAATGCACAGTAAAAAAGGACTAAAGAAGGGAAAAAAGGGTATTTTCCAAAGATAAGAGATGACAGAAGGGGAAAATGATAGATTAAGACCACCAAATTTCAAATGAAAGGGAAAGAAAAATAGAGAAAGTAAGCCAGAGATAAAGAGATGATGGGGGGAAGAAGTCAGGGATCATTAGAATGACACCACTAGCTTGGAGAGATGGTTCATTTTCTTTGAGATGTGGTGATTTACTCTACATTTGAAAAATTATACCATTAGATTCTAGAAGCTTGGCCTAAGCACTAAGCATCAGCTTTGTGAGTAGAGCATGCAGTGGGAGAATACCTATGAAGTCCATGTTTTTTCCCCTGTAAATTCAACATTTTTCAGTGGTCTAAAATACCCAATTATAACTTCTGGCAGCAATCTGGGTCCTTAAGAAAACACTGAGTCAGGAGTTAGTAGGCAAATGAACAGCAGGTTGTAACTTTCATTAGCTTCTTTATTTCAGTTCAGTAAGAAAAGTATATTTGAGTAGTCCCCAAAGCAAAATATTTTATTAACTATGTTCAGTGTTATTCTGCCTTGTGCATTGGCTTTGAGGAAAGAAATTCCTACTGAGGTCACTTGCACTTGTGTCTATGATCAGTTAACAGGACAAATAGCCCACCTCAACTTCTGCAATTACAATCCTTAGCACACTGGATATAAAACTAAACTTGAGTAGTCACATCCTCCTAACAGCTTGAAAATAACAGAGCAAGTCTAGGGGCAGGCCATTCCTTGTAGGCCAGAGACAAATTAAAGCAATAAAACACTCTGTACAAAATAATTAACTGAATGCCCAGAACTGTATAGATTTCACCACACAGAATGTAGGAGAAACAAATGCTTCTATACATTATCCAATTGTTGAGCACAGTATTTTCTATTGATTTTAACAACTTACTATTTGCTGGCTATTACCTAAGCTTTGGTGAAGGCAGCAGTTAAACACAGAAAGCTTTCCTGCTAACCAATCCTATTAGGAAATTGCTGCAAAAACAAAATGGATCCTTACTTCTTTAATCAAACCCAGGGGTACAAAAGGCCTCAGTTAACCACTGGCCACCAGATTTTTTTGCAGATTTGGCTGATCAACTGTTGGTTGCTGGCTAAAGAGCTGAATGGAAAGGGCTCTTTAGCCAGGTAACAGAGCATCTGACTACATTTTACATAACTGACAGTATCATATTGACAACCAAAAGATATATTTTATGGTGTTTCTTCTGTGAGACATAGTCTTTAAGCAAAAGGATTTAGTGTCTGATTTCCCAGTTGCTGTTGGACATACTAAACAATCGATGACAAGAGGCATGAGGAATAAATACTCTATGCAAAACAATTTCCCTGCTGTCCTGCTTGAGCTTTGCCTAAACCAGTGTCCTAGAAAATTTTGCAAATGCTGAATCCACAAATCACCAAAAGAAACTTCCCCTTTTTCTTCTTTTTTTTTTTTTTTTTTGTGCGCCCCATTTCAAGTCTTCCCAGCACTCCCAGGAGTTTGAATCTTCCAGCTGAGTGTCATTTTGTGACAGCTTCATGGGGTCTTTTCCATTTCTGTGAATTTAGTATGCCTTGGAATGGAAAAGGGGATTATTAATGCACGTTTCTTGCGTTGAAGTCGGATCTTGTAAGAATTCAGTTCCTAAAGCAGGTTGGACCCTGGTGAAAATTGAGGAGGGAGTTTCTGAAGTGTATGTGGCTTCTCCAGGAAGGGAGGCTGCTCTTGCTGTGGCTTACCAGCTCTCTATGAACTGCACTGTTCTGTGTATTTCCACTGGAAATATTTTGTCAATTTGTCCATACTAAAACCAAAATATTGTTAGGATTTTTTTCTTTAAATGACAGGGAAATAAATGAAAGAGGAGTCAGTGATCCCAATGTCATTATAGGTTTGGGTTGCAGATGTAGTGCAGTTTTATCTTTCAGATTTCCATTGCTCCTCCTCTAGAGTGTTTTCTGCTCTTGACCCTTAATAGTGTTGTGGTAATGCACTCTGAGTTCAAAGGTGGTTGCAATGGATAAACCAGTTCCTGTATATTTTCTATGTTAATTGAAGCAACAGAACACTCTAAACTTTGATGTAGTGACAAGCACTTAAGTAATTCATCTGTATCAGTATTCTGGTTTTATTCATTTTCTCTGATCATCCTCAGCTGTGACCACACCAGGCCAATGTATATTTCTTGATTAATTGACATCATCTGCACTTTGCTCTGCCTGAAAAAGTGAAAGCTCTTAGATATTCAGCAGAGTTCACTGGTTGCATAGGAAGTGGGGGAGGAGAACTGGCTGTAAGCTCTGTCGTAAAGGCATTATAGACTTTAGTGTTCCAAGTTCCTTATAAATAATGAAATTGTAAGTACACATGAAATAGATTTTGCCTAGTGTAATATTGATACAAATTAAAGACCTTCTATAATGCATTGTTCATATAGTTGAAAATTTCTAATGAAGAAGGGAAGTAAATTTTTGGCTTTGCCAGCAAAAAAGGAGAACAAAGCCCATTTCATCAATGATGTGAGGATAACAAGCTGGGATGTGGGATGAACAGAAAGGGATTGCAAATTGGATATCAAAGGAAGTAGCAGACTGACAACTTTTCCATCTTCATCATATTACATCAAACCTAGCAATGTGAAAGCTGTCATTAGAATAAATGAAAGAAACTGAAACAGAAGTTCAAAGCACTATAAATGATAAATTCCGTGTGGTATGAAGATGACAAGCACTGTGCTCAGTAAGAGAGTTCCCATCACCCATCTGCCCAAATCCACCCGAATTAATGTGGGGTTCTGTTATTGTCTGATCTATTCTCTCATTTCAACCATCAGAGAGAGAACAAAAGTAAAAGGAAGTAACTGCAGAAGCAGCAAATGTTTTGCAGAAGCAGTTAAATGAGACAAAGCTGAAGAGGGAGCTTCATACCACCCCCATCTCAATGTTTCAGCAGTAGTTACATTTGCTCCTTGCTGCAATGACAAGCTCAAATTGTCATCAATAAATGTTGATTTGTTTTCTCCTAATAACAGTAAGCAGCTCCCACTCAAAATCAATTTCAACTTTGTTGGCAAGACATTGCACATTTGTCTTCACCATGACTGAGCTGCATAAAGGAACAATTGAATTGAAAATTAAATGAACAATAATTGAAAATAAAAAGTGCCTTTTTAAAGGAAAATTAGTGCTATGCTGAATTTCCAGAAATTTTATGTTGGTGGGGGATTTTGCCTTAAAAAATGTAGGGTTGAGCTAAAAACTTAATTTTATAAATATGTGCACATTAATGTACATAATTAAAAATGGACTTTAACTTCAAAAGGATAAAAAGGCTCTTTAGCAACTTCCTAGGGTGTTAGTTCTGGCAAAAGCAACTGCAGAATTTCTGCAGTAATTATACATCCAACACATTTGGATATGCTAATTGGATCTAAGTTCTAATTAGTTTCTTTGTGTGACTAAGAATGACAATCACTGAATTAATTTAATGCAGCTTTGTTCTGAACTTAGTACTGTTTCCACTGGTTTTTGTATGAAAATGTAGCCCATGAAATCCTTTGCTTTATGGGATGTCAGTGGTTTGTCACATATGAAGCGCAGTGTGTGTACATCTGCTGCATTTCACTGTACCATTACAGACCATGCACTTCAGCATTTAGGTTATTCAACTCCAAGAGTTGCAGGGCTTTGCCAGGGGAGTGGTGAGGACCTGGAATGTGTCAGTAGTCCATCCATGACTAGAGAGCAGCTGGATACATTGTGGAGGACCAGAAGAAGTAGAGAGGGCTGCTATGGTCTCTTGCTGGTCTTTGGAATTAGATGGGAACATGAATTGGGGAAACCACATGGAGATAATTTGTGTTTTTATTTAGAAACAGCCATAGGGAATATGAGCAATTTCAAGTGATTAATGGGACATCTCCTGGTTTTGTTTCCCCTTGTATCCTGCCTCTGCTTTCAGTTTCTCTAGGGCTTGGATCTAGTAGATCCTTGATTCAGTCATTACTTGTGACTGCAAGTATGCTCAGCATTATCCTCACTCATTCCCTGACTGTAGGATAACCTTGGCTTCAGAAGGGCAAAAATTAGCTGTAAGTACTCCTGAAAGCAGCAGAGAGAAGTGATGACATTGTTTTAAGGCCATCTTCTTCTGGGAAACATAGAATCATGGGATCATTTAGATTGGAAAAGACCTGTGTGACTATTGAGACAAACCTAACTTCTACATCATCGCAGAAAGTCTTAATTTTTTATAGTTTGAGACATTCATTTCTCAAGGAGGCATCTTCAAAGAATTAATATGAATATATTGAAATTAAAAAATTTACAAGTTGCTCTATTCTAATAGGTGTAATGAAGAAAACAAATATTTCAGATTACCCACTTCTAAAATTGTCAAATAAGTTTACTTAAAGTTTGTTCTTTGTTTTCTGTTTCACTTTGAAAGATCTATGGAACACATATACAAAGCCTTTTCATATGAAGGACTGAAAATAAGATTTCTCTAAATTCCTGTTCAGCAAAGCCCCCTTCTTTACAAGCCCTTTCACATGGTTTGAGGCAACCTGACATTTTCTGTGACTCTGTGTGAAATCACTGTAATACTTTCCATGTTTTACAGTTTGTTTCTCTCAGATTATGGTGTTGAATTCTCCAAGAGAATAATCTTAGTAGAGGCCACTGGAGCCAATAATACCCTACTGATGTTAATCTTGGCTTATCAGAGGGAGCAAGACCTTTTGTTCCTTTAAATAGGAGTCAGAAGATGAGCATCCCTGGAAAGGTTTCATTCACAGTCCATGGAGAAGGCAATTCAGGGCAAGAACTGGTAGCTGCAGGTGCCTGTCTGTCTCTTTGGCTGTGTAATGACTTCACATGGCAATTGGTTTACCTGCTGTAATTGAGAGTCTGCTCCAAAGTTCTCTGAAGTCAGTCATTGTCCTTCTGTTGGGATTTGGATTTAACACTGGTAATTGAGCAGGACAGCTGAGTGTGGTAATGAATTTCAAAAATGAAACTGGCTATCTTGGTGTGTGGTGCTAAGGGATGTGTGGTTGATTGATTTGTTTCTCTGTGCTCAAAAAAAACTTTTACCATCATACAAAAAAACCGGGCAAGTTATATTTTCAGAGAAGGTGAATTACAAGTCAGTATCTACTAAACCCAGATTGAAAGGCAGATAATCCTAAAGACATTTCTAAGCAAAAGCTTCATCCACAGAAGCTCAAGAAATACAATAGCACCAATGCAAAGAATGGCATAGATGAACTTCTTTTTCTGCTTTGTCTATTGTGGTACTCTTTCAATAGTGTGATGTGCCTATCCAGTGGTCTTTTCCTCAATCATCTTTAAATGTGATTTTTAAACGGGCTTAAAATCACTGCTGTTCTATTACCAATTAGTAATATAAGCTTTAATTAAAGCTGGTGTAATTCCTTTTGTCAGAGTTCCACTAGGAATGATGGGCTGGAGTAGAGAGCAGGCTAAAATGATGGTAGTTATTATTTCTCCAATTAGTGTATTAATGAAAGCAAGGTAGAAATATTGCTACAGCTACAGTAGTTTTTATATGTTTTTCAGTAATATTGATATCCTCTCTGACCTCTTTTAAAGCAACTCATATCTGTCATCCATTGCACACTGGTATTTAAAATCAAAAAGTGATATCCTTAATTGCTTCATTTTCAATTTCAAGATGAATGTGTGCACAAGCCATTCCCTGAGTTTCCATCCCATTGAGTCCAGAAGGTATTCTGTCAATTTCTTACATTCCTGCTTAAAGACACTTAGCAGGAATGACTAGCAAATTTTTACGGGCAATGAGAAAATGATTTTTGTTTTCTCTTTTAGCTTGGCTGCTGGAATCCTGTAAC
Organism: Urocynchramus pylzowi; assembly: GCA_013397555.1. Taxonomy (NCBI): domain Eukaryota; kingdom Metazoa; phylum Chordata; class Aves; order Passeriformes; family Fringillidae; genus Urocynchramus; species Urocynchramus pylzowi. Next base: position 2,003,982 of record VZRH01002375.1, read on the forward strand.
TGGTCTGAATGGGTCACTAACAGACAGAAAGCTGGAGAACAACATGCGAGGAGTGGTTCTGCGTGTGGTGACTGTGCTGGTAAGCAGATGCTCATCCTTCTGCACTAGCAGGAATACATTTTCTTCCTTTTGCCATATCTGTTTATTAAGTGCACCGTTTTACCAGGAATGTAGTTGGTGTTAGAGGGTCTGATTTAAGACCATCTTTTATCCAGAAAGATGGATAATTTTCCACAAAATAAAATTGCTTATCAGTACAACACTTTTCAGACTGAAACAAACACATTAGAAACTGTTTCTTGCACAAGCACATTCTAAATTAGGTAACACAAGCATGTGAGCCGATGAAGAGCAGCTTCAAATGCCCTGTTAGTTAAAGCTACCTGGCTGAAGCTCTAAATGATTCAATTCCAATCACCTTGGCAAATTGCCTGCAGTCTAACACAAATTGACACACTCAGAAAATATTCAAGGTCAGCTTAGGTCAAGCAATGTTAGTTTGGTAAAACATCTACTGTCCCATTCTAACTTTTTGTCAGCCGGGTTCTTCCCCTGTGTGCACATCTTACAATAAGAAAAATTCTTGATTTAAAGCTGAACAGACAATGTCTACCAGAATAAGAATTTGTGTTATGAGGCCAGTGTATTCCCTGCCATAAATTTAAGTTGAAGAAAGTTTTTAAGAGTGGGGGGAAAAAAATATATAGAAATAAAGAAAAAGAAAATAATATGAGACATATTATTGGACTCTTTGAACCAATGCCCGAATACAAAGTTGAACCAGGGCTGCAGAACTGTCAAGGTTAGATTGAGCTATTTCCCTCTTACTGCTCTCTACTTGTGTTTGAGTTCAGTGTCCAAAGGCCCAGCACTTTTTTTATAAAGAGCAAGACCAGGAGTTTTCAGGGTTTGCATTGCTGACAGTGCATGATGAAGGAAGAGGCTCCACCAGGGGTGGAAAATTAAATCACCAGAGCATGTCAGTGGCACAGACAGAGCAGTTTCATACCCCTCCAATTATTTTATGTGTGTTTAAACACCTTTACCTGTCAGGGTGAACATTGTGTTCCAGCTCTTAGTACTTAGAAGAACTTCCTGTGGTAGTATCTACAAGACAAAACAAACCAAACAACAACAACCAAAAAAACCCCACAAACCTAAAAAAGAACCCAAAGCCAAACTAAACAACAAAACTAGCAACAGAGAGGGGGAAGATTATACTTTAATTGCATGTTCCTTAAAATAGCATCATGGTGGCAGTGCCTGCTCTCAGTTTTGCCTGATACCCCTACTAATTGGTTCAGTATAATTATCTGCTGACAAAAATGATCTGTGGATTTTGCCTAGAAAAATTAATTTGAATTAGAATATTAGCATTGTTTTTAGTAGTAGTTCTTCCCTCTCTCCCCACTGTTCCTGCTTTATCTCCAGTTATCTTTGTTACCTTGACAGAGAGCTTCTTCTTTCACGTTATTGTAGCATGGATATATATCAACTTGCAAAGATACACAAAAATAATTACCTATGTAGGATTCTACAGTAATTATAAAAGCAAAGACAGAAATTTAAAGTTCAACACAGCACAGGGCATTTCAGTCTCCTCACGAGTTTTATATCTTCTGGGTAGGACAAAACTGGAGATTTGTATTTAACCTGTGTGATGAAAATGTGTGATTTTTACCTTGTATGTGAGGACAGAAGGGATTTCCCCAATGAACTTTATTGTAATGGTGATCCTTACTGTATTTTCTCTTCCATCTTTCTCCATGTTCTTCAATTTAGTCAATACTTCTCTGTTAAAAGTAAGGAATCTATACAGACTGTGAATGATTAGTTATTGTTATTAATTCTGCCATTTTCTAACAGAATGATCTTGATCCAGAGAAACAAGTGTTAAAATTAAATAGTAATACCTTTGAATATTAATAGGTTTCTTTTTTCATTGAGAGTTGAGAAGCTTACATTAATTTGTAAATTGGTTTTGTTAACAGTTCAAATCTTTCATTCTTTTTAAATAGCACCCCTTCTTCTCTTCCAATTCCATTGTTATGCCTTCAGGTTGACAAGGACTTTTTTTTTTAATTGCAGTAGAATTTGAGAGGATAGCAAATTGCAACACCTGGGTTTATATTGCATTATACTAATGAAATTAAACTTTCTGGAGTCTGAAAATCATAAATGATTGCGACTTATTTCCTCAGTCTTTCAATAAGCAAATGCTGAACAATTCCCGCCATCCACATCCATCTACTAATTCCTTTCCCTAAGTAAATATAATAATTATGAGCTATGTACCTGCAGACCTTAACCAAAATCTCCTTGTGAGTATGGCAGAATACAGTATAGCCCCAAACTGGAAATCATCTCGTTTCACTTGGCAGAGAATCCTGGCTCTTCTGCAGTAAATGTGAATACTCTCCTTTGCTTAAATAAAAATAAGAAATATTTCTTTGTGGTTTATTCAGAGGAGAACTATGGTCATGTTTGTCTACACATAATTCAATGGTTCAATCTGAGTTGTATCACACAAGTAATACCACACTTTCTACACTTTTAGAAAAGACTTATTTTGTCTGACTTAAATATCAGATATCTCTGTCTTGGACTGCTTCCACACATGAAGCTGAAGTCTGAACTTTGTGTTTGTCAAGTTGCTCTTAAGTTCAAGTCACTTGCTGGTGAATTTCTGAAATGTATTCTGAGTTTCTGAAATGTAGCTCTATCAAAGGTCAGCATGGCTGTTCCAAACAAATTCAGAGTGTCTTGAATGAACAATTGCCCAAGAACAAATTTAGCTATATATCCATTTTGGCTGGCTCAGTTTATTCTCTTTTTCAGTTGTTCAGTTTTATTGAAAAAGACCTAAAATACAGCAGATATTCTCATAATATCATTGTATTAGCCACAGCAATTACTGAATTATTCATATGAATATTAAGACATTGGAAATGGAATGAGATTTGGTCCATTTGGCAATGGTATTTGGTCCATTTGGCAAGGCCAGCAGGTATTTGTAAAATCGTATTTTCTTTAAAAGCTCCTGTTGTTCAAAAAAGAAAAATTTTGAATTTCCTTGTTTTAAAACATTAAAACCTTGACTGAAAAGTACAGAGCCTTTCCTGAAAGCGCATAAGGTATAATATCCTAATGGTGCAAAAGATATTTGTGACTCTACATGAAAATTCAAAACAGCTCCCAAACAGGAATGCATTTTTCACATCTGGAGGGTCCTGAGAAGGCAGGCAGGATAAAGAAAAGACAGATAACAGCAAGCCATGCTGAATTATGCTTTGCCATACATCCCTGTACACAGTATCTCAAGATTATTACCAGGTTACCTGCACAGAGCTGCAGGCTGGTCACCCTTGGCTGCAGGTGGGCGCTGCGGGACATGATGTAGTAAAAGGACTGGCAAAGGGGTAGATAAGCACAGAAAGAAAAAACAATTAAGAAACGTCATTTGCACCATGGAAAATGTTATCATATGTGGACTAGTTTAATTCTCAGTGGTTGGTATTTAATTCATGAGCATTTGTTGCCCAGATTAGAAAAGAAAGAAATTTGAAAGCAGACAATGTCTTTAGGGACATTGAGCTGGCAGGAGGTCTGCATCTTCAGTCCTTTTTTCTATTGAATTTACCACTCAGAGATGAAAAGTAAGATATGAAGCTAAGGCCTGGTTTTAAAAGCTGAAACTGTCTTTGGGATTTGAATTCCAATACTGGCTTCAAGAAAGTAACAAAAAAAAAAAAAGTTTTTCTGAATCTGGAGTAACTTTCAGAGTGACTGGGGAAAGGACAGGCATAAGGAAGATGAAATAAGACAGTGTATAAGCATATGCAGAGGAACAAACAAGTGATAAAGCATTAAAAATGTCAGGGCAAAAACATCAGTGAATGACTGTACAATAAAGATCAGTCTCAGGAAAGATTATGTGCAGGATACCTCATTAAATATTGAATAAATATTTTATAATATTGTGCAATAGTCTCATAGATAACGCTTCTTGTATTTTCTCCCAGTATTTTTGGTGATCACTTTTCTCATGCAGTCCTGATCCCATTCCCCCATTTTCATATCTGAATGCTGTGGACTTCTGTAAAGTCTCTTGATTTCATCAGACAGCTCTATCTCTGCCCTAATGTCCACAATCTTTTAAGAAAAATAAATTTAATTGAGGCATGTATTATACTGTATATCTACATGTATATATATATATATGTATTGGTATATTGGACTACAGTAGTACCCAAAATAGTAACAATTCAAATCATTATTACAAAAGCAGAAACTAATATTCCTTGATAGAGGCAGAACCTGTCTTCATATTCCTCTTCCAACCACCACATCTGTCCAAGGGCCAAGTTTAAATTGCTACTGACTGGGCATAGGCCTTTTTTAATAGCTGTTTTATGCCCCTTTGAGCTACCTAGCTTGTGTTAAAACAGGTCACAAACCTTACAGTTATTCACTACTGGGATCATTCATTTGACAAGCTTTAATCTCACAGTCTGCTGGGAAACCAAGTACTTTTTTTTTTTTTTTTTTTTTT
>VZRH01002375.1:2014064-2030397 GCA_013397555.1 Urocynchramus pylzowi
AAAAAAAAAGGACAACTGGCATAGTTCAGGCTGCAGCATTTATGAGGGGAAAAAATATCAAGACAAATATTTTTGTCCTCTTTCAATGCATTCTCAGAAATGTAAACAATTGCACAAAAAAAACATCATGGCAGTAGATTGGTTTTGTTTTGTTTGGAATGTGATTAAAGGGTTTACTGCTCCAGACTTAAACAAAAATTGCAAAATGTTAGTTGCTTTGCATAAAGCTGATTGACGATTTACATTTCATTACATATATATAGGACACTGGACATTGGAATTTTTTGTAAGTCTCTCAACAGCAAACAATATTAAATTGCTTAATAAAGGACTATTGAGTCCTAATAAGGATATTAGCTGTGACAAACTGCATTTTAAACAGCATATTAAATCACTACAATGATCAACTGGATAGAAAATCAGTTTATGAGCAACTATTTTCTAAATAATTTAGTGATAAAAATTAATCCTTTCTAATATGAAAATTATCAACTTCTAAAATGTCCTTTGTACACATAAATATTTAGAATTTTGTGCATAGTAAGTTTAGATTGATGAACTACCATTTTTATTTGTTGCAGAAACATTTCTTCCCTGTAATTTGAGTCTGTATTATGGAATCTATCATTCAGGTGATCAGCAATGCGGAATTCACTCTGTGCTCTCATTTAAGAGAGGCTTTCATCAAGTTAGCTTCAATTTCTTCAATGTTCTTGGTACCTGAGCACTGGAAATCTTCTTTAAAAATTAATTTTCTCTCCTCCATTTTTAGTCAATTTCACTGATATTTGATAATATGGAAGAAAGAAACTCTATCTGATAACTAGAAATAGCAACTTGCAACAGTCCACCCTTAACTATTTTTTTTTTTTTCCCTCAGGGGTGGGGTTATTTGGTTTGCTTTCTCTTGGGATTGGGTTTGGGGTTGGGTTTTTTCCTGGAGTCAGAAAAGAACATCCTGCCAGTGCAATCTGGTTGCATCCTTTCTTCTTTGGCAGCATTCTCAGCATGTGGCTGTCCTTGAGAGTATTTGCTCAAGCATTTACAAAAGATGCTTTCTTACTTCAAGAACATCCTGCCTGCAATTCAGTGACACCTGTTCATATAGAAGGACATTCCAGTGAGCTAAAAATATTAGTGAGGTATAGGATTAGTGAAAAAATGGTGAAAATACTCTGGCTTCAAAGTAATTTACAGATATAAGTAGTAGAATAATAAAGAAATATTTTAAACACCAACAAAAATGCCACTGTAGATATAATTAAAGTTTGGGCCCCAAACACTGCAAAAAATACTTCTGTTTTCTTCTATCCTTGTCAGTCTTGCAGAGCAGAACAAAGTGGTAAGGGAGTGGTTTCATGGGCTTGGTCTGGCCATGCCATGACAAGTCAGAACTAACTTTTTTGCACCTCAGAATAGATGTTTCTATTAGCCTTATACAAAATTACAGCACTATGAAATGAATTAAAAAAAAAGATATGTAGCATGTTTGAAAAACTACCTATGCGTTACAGCACCTTAATGCTTTTGGGAATGATTTAATATTTTGTTGTACTTAGATGTTTTCAGAGAAAATAAAGAACAAGCCTAAGTGAAATCCATCTATGGCAAATATATATTTTTTCTCTTTAGAAATATCATCTGGTTTTTTGTATCCTTTTTGAAAAAAAAAAGTGCAGGGCAATGTCTAGAAATTAGTTGTGCAACAGGAAGAATAACAGAGCAGGGTCAATTTAATAACAAAATAGAGAAAACTATTACAAGTCTCTGGAAAAGTGAGAAAAGCATATTGTTTGGAAATCTGACCTTTCAGTATCAGCTTTTGGTATCTATTTCTATCCTTTATGACAGTCATCCTATAATTGATTGTCCCTAATTTAATCAAATGGAGTTTCTTTGGATAGAACTATTTAAATTTATCTGGCCTAGATTCAAGTTACAGTAGAAGGACAAGAGCAACACATGTTTCAGTTTTGCCTTTTTTTTCTTCCCTTACAACATGAATTTGTGGCTGCATTAGGTACCTCGTTTGCCCAGCTAGTGGAAAATTGCAGTACTGCAGAATACTCCATAGTTATGGCCAGACATGGAGTGTATGTCAGTCCTGCTGACCATAAGTGTGGTCAGCAGGCATTACTAAAAAACATTTGGTTGAAATGTTACAGCAGAAGATCTACATCTGCAATATATAGTAGAAAATGAAATTTCTCTGTTGAAGGAAATCCAAACAAAATCGCATTTCGTAGAATGTAGGGGGCACTGCTAACCAGGTATTTTAGGAAAGTTTTGTATAAATAATATTTTAATAGTTCCTCCTTTAGTTTAAATAAACCCCAGCACACAAACATGACATATAATTGCTTTATTAACAGATTCCTTCTTTGTTTGTTTTTTTTTTTTTTGTTTAGGAAGAGCCCTTTGTCATGGTGTCTGAAAATGTTCTGGGAAAACCAAAGAAGTATCAGGGCTTCTCAATAGATGTGTTGGAAGCCTTGGCCACTTACCTCGGCTTTAAATATGAAATTTATGTAGCACCGGATCACAAGTATGGGAGTCCTCAGGATGATGGGTCGTGGAATGGCCTGATAGGAGAGCTGGTGTTTAAGGTAAGGTCATTAATCATTTACTAAGTAATAATGTGTGATAAAGTTAAGAAATATGTGTTATATTCTGTTTGCATCTGCCACTAACCTTTTTTATGGGTAATTGATAACACTTTGTTTGTTTATTGCACTTTGCCAGTGCTTGAATAGTGTGCATTGGACAGCACTGAAAAAGCTGGAAATGATACTTGTTAGTAACTGTTTAAGAAGCAGGGTGATCTCTTTTTTTTTTTTTAACCAAAGTAAAAATCTCAATCTAGTTAAATAATGGGATGCACAGTACCCTAATTAGTTTGGCAAGTCCTGACACAAATGAGTTAAAGAGGCTGTTCAAAAGAGGAAAAATTGGTGTTGCAGTAATTAGTGGTACATTACATAAATAATGTATAGCACTTAGAAAAATGTTGGTGTGATGAATACATGAAGTATATAATCAACAGAAAATGTTTTATCGATATATAATAACAACACATTATGTAGATGTATGAATCAAGAGTAATATATTATCTATTCTGTAATTAATAAACCATTTAGTCTACTTAATTTGACATTAATTGTTCAATATTATATCATAAATAAATTGAACCTCATGCATATGCAATGTTTTCCTTTTTTCTTTTTGCCCACTCCTTGCATCTTATCTGTTTGGAGTTTCTCCAATTGAAAGAGAAAAGACTAGGCAGACTTTATTCTGCTGGTGCCTCAGTTGTACTGTGAACATATGTATTTTATTTGCTCTTAATTAACATGTGGAGGTAGCTTTTGCAGCTGTAGAGTCCTACATTTGATGTGCTTCCTTAAAGAACTGCAGTAGATATTCATGTAAATAGACATTGGCTATAGAAGTGTTTTTCCAAACGTGCAGATGGAATTTAATTCATAAGCACAGCTAACAGTAAGGAGCACCATGGTCAGGTACAGGACTTAGGTCTTTCAATAAAGGAAAAGAAAATAATTTTTTGGGGGGAAAAAAAAAAAGAAAATATTATCTTCCATGTGTTAAAAATTACTGATAGGTTTAACCTATTCTGCCTTCCTGAGCAGCAGGAAGGCTGTCGGAATGGAAAAATCCAGCTACTCATTCTGTACCCATGAGACCTTTCATACACCTATGCTGTAATAATAAACTTCCTTTGCCATCTCCCTATGTCCTTATGAAGCTGGAATTGTGTATTCACACTTGGTAAGCTGGACACAGCTAGAAAAGTAGATTTTCCATCACCTTCTAAACCTTGACAACTAAAAGTCTGTCATCTAATTTTGACATGTAACACCACAATGGCCCACTGATTTATTTTTAACCATTCTTTCTGCCTCTAAATCTGATGTTATGCTACACCCTACTATCCACCATACTCATCAGACCACTGCATAATATGGACTAGAGGGGTCTTAATTCTAGATAGCCTGGAAATGGAGGTGGGCCTGGAATGTTTTTTATGTATTTGCAATGGATGATTGGTAAGGCAGAACTCATAACAACCCAAATGGCTCCAAGGAAAAACATGTATGGCATTCTGATTCCATTGGCAGGCAGGGATTCAAAGGAATAGCTCATTAAAAGTAGTAACCACCCCAATCTGTAAATCCATGTCTCAAGTGCAACAGATTTCCCAGCCTGCTATGATTTTGCTGTAAATGAGTCTTCATGGATATGAAAGCTTTCTGCACATCTACAGTATGAAGGGTTAATGGAACTGCATTTGGAATTCAAAACCCATGTTTTCCCTATACTGTGGCAGTGTATAATTTTTCATCTCCCTTACCCTCACATAATTAATTAGTAATAAAGGTTCACTGTGTCCTTCTGTCCCTTTCTCTGTCCCTCTTAAGGCAAAAGAACCTCTGGGCGAGCAGCCAGTGCCTATCTACCCCTGACCAAGTGCAAGCTGTTCTTCAAAGGCTGCTTTCTTATTTACTGTGAACTGCATTCTGCCCCCAGAACTTGCATTTCCATCCGCTTGGCAACTTTATAAGGGGAAGTAAAGGAGCAGAGAATAGTTTTAAATTAAAGGCCTAACCTGTTTGAGACACAGCATTTCCTTGTTTTCCCAACCAAGTTGTACATGATAGTCTGGCCAACAAGTGGAGGAATTCCAGAAACAGTGGGAGTACTCTTTGCCTGTTAGTGTGTCAGCCAGGAAGGAGTTCTACAAGAGACAAGTCTCACTCAAGGGTAATGAAAAATAGCTGCCTTCTCTTTTTGAGTGCACAGAATCATACAGCCATTTAGCTTGGAAAAGACCTTTAGGATCATCAAGTCCAACTGCTATCCAGCACTGCCAAGTCAATCACTAAATCAGGTCCCAAAGTGCCACGTCTACTTGTCCTTTCAATACCTCCAGGGAGGGTGACTCAGCCACTTCTCTGGGCTGCCTGTTCCAATGCTTGGCCACCTTTTCAGTGAAGGAAGTTTTTCTAACATCTCCTGGCACAACTTGAGGCCATTTCCTCTTGTCCTATTTCTTGTTACTGGGGAGATCAATCTCCACCTCATTACAGCCTCCTTCCAGGTAGTTGTAGAGATCATCTCATTGAGAAAAAGTGTCTTTGGCCACTCTAGAAGATGTACCATATGAAATAGCAGTTGCTGTAGCAACCACATGATTTCTGTGCTCAAGATCAATATTCACTGCTTGCATTAACCATCTTCAGCATGCAGCAGTCTCTGGTGCAGGTCCTGGTATCAGGGAGGGCAGTCCCAGGCTGATCTCATTTCCAGCAGCCCTGCTAGAGTTGGATGGCAGGGCAGGAGCCCAGCTGTGCCAGGTACATGCCCTGGGCCACCAGCTGGCTTCACAGACATGACCTTGTGCCTAGTTCACTCTGTTGCAGCTTTGAAGACCAGGTTTCTGTTGGCTGCTAAAATAGGAGCTGGAATCAGCAGAACATAGTAAGTGATCTTTAATTTGAATTTGGAAACAAATTCAAGCCTCCCCTCCTTTGATTGTCGAGACTTACATTAGGTACACACTTGGTCCATGCACCTTTTCTAGTCAAAATACTCTGAGTGTAACCTTGCTATACAAAGGTTTCTGTTTGCTAAACACCTGAACCAGGTGATCTTCAGAGAATAAATGCTCTTTGAGAGAAGCACGTGGTGCTCTTGTCCCTCTGCTGGCAAGTGACCAGGGCTCTCGCTGCATCTTGTAGAGCTTCATCTCACAAACAGGATTAGTTCAGAGAGCAGCAGGCCTCTGTGCAGAGGCTAAAACCATCTCAAGGGAGCAGTACTTTACCACAAATCTTTCTCTTACTGTTAATTATGTCTTCTCATAGTGATTCCTTTAGTTGCCCTCTATCCAGATGGCCTGAGGGATAAGCCTGTGTGACAGGCAAGAGAAGTGGCTAATGCCACTTCTGGGAGAGCACACTAGGCTTTCCAGCATGACTCTGGGCTTTCTGGTGATATTCACATCCATCAACTATTGCTATTCACATCTTGCCATGCTACCTTGATTGTGAGGATTTTTTTTTTTTTCCAGTGAGGAACCATGAGGAAGCGAATAGCGTAGGGAAAGCAGCCTGATTCCACTTAGGTCCAGCAGGAAAGGAAAAATATATGCTTAATCATTTCTAAGAGAAACTGCAAATCAAGCAGAAGCCTCTTATGAGCCTCTTTTTCTATTGCACCTTCTTAAGGGGGGTAGTATAAGAAGTGAGAAACCATACAGGAAGGACAAAGTGAGACAAGAAAAAACAATAGATGAGTAAAAGGAGAATTATTTGGATCTATGTTTGTTAACTTGAGTAAAAATGTCTCTCTGGTTTTTGTATGTCCATATTAATAATTGCGTAATGTGGAACTGCATTTTATCACTTCAAGCATTTGTTGAAACTTGATTTAACATTGAAAATGGATAAATTTCAATGTTAAATGTTCTAAACCTCACAGGACCAGTTTAGAATAGATGAATTTATTTTCTCTGTTCTTGATGATGAGCCACAGGAAGATTGCTTTCCATGTGTATGAGATGTGCTCGCTACAGCAGTAGCTTAGGGACATTTCAGGGATTTCTAGGCTTTGCTGATAAGCTGGTTCTGTGACACCAGTAGCAGTGCTATCAGACCCTTTAGGTCATTTCTTTTGGATTTTCTCATTCTGGTTATGTTGCTCTACAAAGGCCTAAGGAGAACTGCTGCCAAGGAAGATAAATATAAATTCTTATGCAGGTCACACAGAGCAAAATAATGCCCTCTGCTGTTTTTTCAATCTGTTTCAGGAGTCACAATTTCATTCATGAGAAACGTGTAAGACATATGATGGCTTTTTTGATTTTGGCACTGCAAAAACTTAGTGAGTGGAGAGCTATACATGTTTATAATTCAGATTGGCAGCTTTATATCTAAATATTGACATAATTGCGTGCATTTGCCTTTCTATCTCAAAAGCACTAAGTGAACCTTTACTTCTTCAAACTGATGTCTTCTGTGATCCAATTTGACATGTTAATGACAAGCTTTTAATTTTTTTCATCTTCCAATTTTGAAACAAGATGACAGAATCTATATGTAATCAAGGATGCTCACTATCAGTTAATCAAGTATCAAGTGAAGCTTAAGCTTGGTTTTGTGCTAAAAGTGTAGTCTGGGAAACTGGTTTTTATGATCCAATTTAGTAAGTAAAGAATATGAGTTTACATATTTCAGTGTAGCTTTTGTTCTTTTTATTTTTGAAACAGCTAAACACCAGAGTGTTAAAGAAGTCAGGATTTACCTCTCTCCTTTCTGTTTTTCACTTTACTACCTCTCAAGAAATAAAGACATATAGAATCACAAGAATGGCTTAAAGATCATCTCGTTCAAAGCCCACTGCCACGGGCAGGACATCCTTCACTAGATCAGGTTGCTCAGAGTCCTTCCTTGAATGCTTCCAGGGATGGGGCATCCACAGCTTCTCTGGGCAACCTGTTTCAGTGTCTCACCACCTTCACTGTAAAGAATTTCTTTCTAATATCTAATCTAAACCTACTCCCTTTCAGTTTGAAGACATTCCCCCCCATCCTGTGACTCCATGCCATTGTAAAAAATTCTTTCTCCATCTTTCTTGTCGGCTCTGTTCAGGTGCTGGAAGGCTACAATTTGGTTGTCTCGAAGCCTTAATTATATATGTAGCATATAAAGTAGCAAGACATAATTATATCACAATTGTTGCTGCAGTAGAACAAAGGAAATGCAACATTTCCATTACCACAATATTGTTCCACTGTCATAGCTGGTTGATAACTGGAGTGGAACCACAATTCTGGGGAATGTAGAGGGACTGCTTCCCAGACATGCAGATTAGAAGTCGTATTTCCATAGATACCATGGTGTCTCATTTTTTTCTTTAATTATCTTTAATGTATTTAATGGGGAAAATACAGTGTTTTGCTGTGAAAAGGGGGAGAAAAGCAGAAAATTATTCTATTAGTCATAGAGTCAACTATTATTTGGTAAAAGTATCTTTACTGGTGTATGTTGCTTTTCAGTAGAGGATCCTTAAGCATCTTACAGACTGCAATTTGAATGAGAAACTCAATGATCTAGTATGGTAGGGGGAAGTATTTTAGTAATATACTGATAATTAGTAACCCAGCTAACTTAATAAGCAGAGGCTGAGTCTAGGACTTTTTTGTTTTTTCCACATGTCCTCCTTTACTCCTAAATTTCTATTTTGCTTTTTGATACACATTTAGGGGATAAGCCCCAAATCTATGCTATTCACTAAATGCAGTCATAATTTCCTGTTTGACAACTATTGGACTTTTATATTTGTAAATTGTTCTGAAAACATATTTATGTTCACAGTTGTGGAAGACAATTCAAATGCTGGCTGGTTTGCATCTTGCTCATTGGGGCTAAGGCTTGACTGTCAGCAGGTGCTTGCTGTGAATCACTTGAGTCACTCGTTGAGCAGAAGGTTTGTAATGAGAGGATAGGGAGACTCAGATAACCTGAACGTTTCCATGGATAATTCTAATTACTCACTGAGTTTGCTGCTGCCCATGGGCAAAGGGCAGTTGAATCATCACTCACAAAAATGTTAGGAAGGGACCTGAAGTGAATTCATGAAGCCATGCTTTCAGCTGTGCTCATCAACACTTCACTTATGACCAGAGACCTTAACACACAAATTAAAGCTGAAGCTCTAATTCATAGCTTTTAAGAAAATCAATATTTTCAAACCCTTTTTTTGTCCAAATCATCAGGCTTCCAGCTAGGCTCTGCCACTTTCTCTAGCCAGTGAACAATCAATATAAAGTAACATCATTTAAACTGAAGTCTTAAGAGCACTGTGATTAGGAGTGTGTTTGTGCCATGGGCTGCAGAGTGCTTTGCACGTCATATTAAAAGAGCCCAGCTGATTTACAAAATTTCCTAGTCAGTTTCAGCTGCCATACCTTCCCACTCAATATTTCAAATCGTATATCTAAGGAACTAGGAATCTCTGTCTTCTTTGGGCAAGAAGAAAGAAATTCAAGAGAGTTAATAAAATTTGACTCAGTACTTTCAATTTTTTGTGCTCTCCTCACCCTCCTTCCAAAAGATCACACACTTCTTTAGGCAGAACAAAAATGGATTAAATCAAGGTAGTACAAGTTTAAATATTTTAAGTACTCTTTTGTCATACTAAAACAGCTAGAATTCACAGTCTTGTTGCTCAGTATTTGGGCTTTTTAAAATGGTATTCATATGTCTGCTTTAAATAACCTTTCTTGTTTTCAGTGAAGCTCTAATTGTACCTGTAAAAAGTAAAGTAGCACCTGCTGTACTTGTGCCTGGTGTCCCTGGAGACCTAAAACATACTGTGAAGTACAATGATTAGATCAAGAAATGTTACTCATCCTCTTTTCATGTGAAATGTGCTCTTTATATTAGAAAAAAAAATAAAAGGAAATGGCACAAAGCAAGTCCAGGCTAGCTGCAGGACAGATTGGCATTGCTGGAGGAATTGCTTGTCAGTAGGATACAGAAGAACTAATCGTAAAGGAACTGTGTGCAGAATCTGCCCTTCTGCACTTCAGACTTTGTAGATAAAATTGATGTTTTATGGAATTCCAGGTGCTTCTAGGGTATTAGCCCTTTGTCATGATCATCAAATCATGAAAATATTTTATAAATTTGGCTCTATCAGGCAACTAATTTCCTATGATTGGACCTGCTATGCACAAAATCTGACTTTTGCCATAATGGGAGTGATGGCTTTAATAAGCCAGGTTGACAAAAGTGACCAAAAATAGATATCCTCCAGATATTACCCGTGTTTGTAGTATTTTGATTTCTTGGAAAATAAGGACAAGGAGAGCTGATATGCCAGAGTCCACCAGTGAGGTTTGCTTGCAGAAACTAAGACACATGGTTGATCTACCCTGCTCAAGCCTTGCTCACCTCCCTGTGCTCACATATATGATGCTGAAGACCGCAGTCTTGACATCTGACTCTCCCTAAGCTTAGCTGCTATAAATCACAGAGGAACAAAGATCATTTTTTGCAGCTCCTACGTATGCATGTTGTTTTTTCTTCCTCCCCTCAGAGAGCTGACATCGGGATCTCTGCCCTGACCATCACCCCCGACAGGGAGAACGTGGTGGACTTCACAACGCGCTACATGGACTACTCGGTGGGCGTGCTGCTGCGCAAGGCCGAGAAGACAGTGGACATGTTTGCCTGCCTGGCCCCCTTTGACCTCTCCCTGTGGGCCTGCATTGCTGGCACAGTGCTCTTAGTGGGGCTCCTGGTCTACCTCTTGAACTGGCTCAACCCCCCGCGCCTGCAGATGGGATCCATGACGTCCACGACTCTCTACAACTCCATGTGGTTTGTCTATGGATCCTTTGTGCAACAAGGTAAGAGACAGAGGGAGGCTCTGCTTCCAAGAGAAAACCTACTTATCCTCCCCACTGCCTCTCCCCTGCCTCCTTCCCACAGCCCACAAGGAACTGGGAGCACTGGAAAGCCTTGTGCTAAATGATTTCCTAGATATTTAGCTGCCCTGTGTGGAACTCTGAGAATTTCAGAGCACTACATGCTAGCTTGTGATTTATTGTTTTGTTATAACAGAAAGGTGATTTTTCTCTGAGTAAAAAAAAAGTATTGCTCATCAGTTGCTGGAGAATTATTCAACATGAACAAGTGCTGTGTTCTTACCCGGTCAGACAGAGAATGCTGGGATTTGCATTTTGAACTAAGTTTAAACTAGTCAGCAGTGCTAAACCATCTTACTGTGTCTGATATTCTTTCCTCCCTCTCCTGATTTATTTCACTTTTCCTATCTAATGTTTAGATTCAAGCTTCTCTGGCCTTCCTGATTGCTTCCTCAATCCCATCTAGCATTTGGTGTGGCCCAGGCTGGTCCCCAGTTCTGCTTATATTCCCAAGTCCTTCACAATGTACCTCTTCTGGCAGAGTTTCAACCATGCATCTTGAAGACATCAGGGACTGCAGATCTTGGTTGGATATATACCGCTTAGAATTCTGGTCTACAAGTTGAGGTTGTAAAGCAAAGTGTAATAAGAAAGCACAGCTTAATATAAGAGCAAAGGGGGTTTAGGCTCAACAACAAAACAGAATGAGCACCTTCTTGCTTATCCATGTAATTGCTCCTCAGTCACTGCTGGCACTGCAAGTTCACCCCTTTTAATTTCACAGAGCATCTGCTCTACAAAGAGCCATGGCCACTACAGACCCAAAATCACAGACATTTCTTTGTATTTTGATCTGAATTTGAATGGAACACTGTAGGTAAAGGTGTCATATTTACATAAAAATGGCAACATGTGTTTTAGCATTACGTTATTCTTTTTTCAAAACAATTAGATGACATCCATAAAAGCTAAAGGTATCCATGAAAATCAAGTATGAAACTCCTAGAATGGAAAAAAAAAAAAAGCTAAAATAATGTCACTATCCAAAAAAAGAAGAAAAGCTTAAGCTGAGACTTTCCCCGAGAGGGGTAATTTTAAACACACAAGCATAGAGACATTACTTTTAAAATTATCATTTGCATTGAGCAGTGATGGTCAGCTGAGGAGAGCTGAAGAGATAGTTTCAGGGGGTTTCTGATTTTTTTTTTTTTTTAATAAATAATACCAAAGACTTCAGAGTAGCTGAGACCTATGGAAGTTTTTTGAATGTTTAGGGGTGGGCTTATAAAGTTCTCTTTCTGTCCAAAATATCCCCAGTGTAAATGTTTAGCAAATCCAGCTGTGAGAGTGCAGTTGGTCTGTTACAGAACGAGACTCATTACATGTCTTCCTGTTAGGTTAGAACTTGAGAATTAGTTTCTTTGCTGCATGAATGTGAGCCATTCCACACAGGTTTATTGGCCTGAGCATCCCTCCTGTACTCCCAACAGGAGTCCCTAAAAGCTTTCTAGGAGACTGCCCAGCCAAGGTTCAGAGGAGGCACAACTGGTTGAATACATCTCGGTCTGAGCAATTGTCACCTGAATTGTTTGACTCATGTTTATCCAAGGAAGCCTGTATTTTGTGAAATTTCCTAACTTACAGGCCCAGAGTAGTAGTCCACAAGGGAGCACTTGGGTAGATGCTCAGTTAGCTTAAAAAGAAAAGGATTTTTTGACCAGTCAATGAAAATGAGTGCTTAAGGAGGGCTTAGAGAGAATCCTTGGATCCAGCTTGAAATTGAGGAAGAAGTTAGATGTAAAGAAGGGGGAGCATGTGGCAACAATAGCAGAATTCAGTAGGAGAAAAAAGAAAAATAAAAAAAAAAAGAATTTATTTGAGCAGATCTGCATCTACTCCCTGTGGTAAGAGGTGTCACACATGAGGTGCAACTCAGTAAAACCTTCTGGTGATACAAAGCAGCTGGGGGCACCAAAGCTGCTGTGCAACTTCAGGAAAAGAAATTCACAGAACTGGAAAGGTGGGAGGAATTATTTACAGAGAGAGAGACACCTTACTACTCTACCATGTGGATAGATTTTCAACAGCACTCTATAGAATTCACTAGAATAATGTAAAATATTCACTTGGCTCCTACTAAGTGAGGAAAAGCTATAGACAGTATCTGCAGTTTTGCTCTCCTTCAAACAACAAGCAGAACCCTCCTGAATTAGTTAGAAGGAAGAATGAAACACATTGAAAACAATTTATACCAAAATACATTTACTTATACTTATGACTTATACTTATCTATACCAAAATACACTTACTGACTGATATAAACATAAAGACTCAGAAGAATTCAGAAATTCAGTGCAAAAGAGTAAGAGATCCATTCATAATACCAGCCTGTGTTTCAACTTCAATGTGAATATAACAAAACCTATATTAGCTGAAGGGTTATTGTTTACTAATCCTTGTGAATACAGCCATATGAAAATAATTTTCATTGGCAGGGTAACTGGCTTTTGTGGTGATTTTGCCTCTGTTTTCATTCATCACCTCTTCATTCAGCAGAAAAACTGCAGCTTTTATTTATTTTTTTTTAAATAGTAAATCTGTTGCTATTAATTCTGATTGGCAAATAGTTAGTGTAGCAGCATGGGGCATTTCATATACTGTCACATTCACTTAAGGTATCTTTCAGCAGTGATTTAAAGCATGACAAGGTACTCATTTCTATTATCAAAACATAGAGCCAAAGATGCTCTTATGCCCTGTGCTGACAGAAACAAAGCAGCTTGAACCAAAGATTGCTTGTGCTTTGATAGTTCTGGATTCTTTTTGGGGGGCTAACAAGTGATTTGTGGCATCATCTTCTCTTTCTTTCCTCTAGACAGAGGAAAAATTTGCAAGCATGCGGACTGGCTTCAGGCTTGCCATGGCTCTGAAGAGAGCCCTCTGCTGCAAAAATACAACCCATTTTTTTAGGAAACTCATAACCTATTGTGATTGAAACAAAGAGCTCATTCTTTCTGAAATAGTTAAAAACTTGGCAGATTTTAGCAAGTAGCTTTAGTTCACTGTGTCCCTTTTTATTTTTGTTCAGCCTTGACTCTGATGTCTTGTTCAAATGCTATTAACAAGTTTTAACCTTTTTCAATTTTTGAAACACCAAAGAAAAATACTGTGTCATTGTCTATAGACAAAAGTCAACACAGATCAATCCAATAGTTTTTAAGGCAGGTCTATAATTACTGTCATACTCAGTTACAAAATTTAAGTATTTTTAGTTGTTTCCTTAAAGGTAGACTGAAACTTAATGGGACTGCTACTTGAATCACTTAAATTTAGGTCTTGAACTTGGCTTTCACTTTCTTACCTCCATATTTCAGTGACCACTCCAGGCACCATTTTGAGACTGGTAATATGGAGATATATTTGAAGTTTCCCTTTTTATTTGACTTTCATTCATTATTGAGATCAGCCAAAGTAGTTTACATTATTTTTAAGCTGTATAAGGATAAAGCTGCAATATAACTCAAATAATATAGAAGTGTATGAAATGCAAAGGGAGATTTTTATTCTGTACTCAAGCCCTTCATTGTAAAAATATTATAAAAAGGGGCAGGAAGTGCACTGAAATGCTTTGGCTTCCTACCCAATTTATTCACTCAATTTGCAATATACTGTGACCACTGAGAGACTTTTAGGTGATCTTAGCCATGCTGCTCTGGATTATATTAAAAGCAAATGTTTCTGTCTCTGAAGTCAAAATTCAGGCATGAGTAGTTAAGATAATATCTGTTGTCTCTGGGTTGTCTATTCATCTAAAAATGAAGCTAATTCATAGATTCAGAATGTGGAAGATTGCAGTTGTGTTGAAATTTAGTGTCACAGCTTCTGAATTTGTGTTTTTCCTTTAGCTCATCCTTGAAAACTAAGTGGCTAAAGCTCTTCATTGTGCTTCTTTTGAATATTACCTTTGACAATTGCACAGAAATCTGGCTCTAGGCAGCCCTGCTTTGGAACAAGGGACAAGAAAGGGACAAGGTCCCTTTCTACTTCAGAGACTCTGAGTGATACATGAATAATTATATATTTTGTAGACTTTGCTCAGCTTTTGTGCTATTCCATACAATCCTCTCTTTAGCCATGGTATTGTTGCTATTCCCTCAAATTTT
The DNA here is from genome assembly GCA_013397555.1 of Urocynchramus pylzowi. Classification (NCBI taxonomy): domain Eukaryota; kingdom Metazoa; phylum Chordata; class Aves; order Passeriformes; family Fringillidae; genus Urocynchramus; species Urocynchramus pylzowi. The sequence goes on from VZRH01002375.1 coordinate 2,028,678, forward strand.
GCCCTTATTAGAATTTGCCAGTATAGGGAACCTGCCATATGAACTCTCAGAGAAAAAATTTGGGGGTTCTAAAAACTTTACTGAAATCTTCATTGAGATCAGCTGAATCAAGTTGCTGCTATAGTCTGATGACTTTTATACTTGCTGAGAACCTAGTTTAATCTCCTGAAGGCTTTCTATTAGCTTCCTATTAAGGGCTCTTGTAACAAAACGCTCTGGGGAGCATTCTGCTCTCACCAGTACTGCAGAAAATCAATGATTTAAGAAACAGAAGTTTCAAGATCTAGAGTTACTTCCAACCCTTTTTGTATAATAGATCAGTTTTTGAGACAGGTAAAATGCTGAATAATTTTTTACCAAGGACTTGCAGAAGAATGTTTTTGGGGATTTTGTTTTAAAGACAGTCTTTCAAATTTTGCTTCAGAATTCAGTGATGAGCTAACTTAGTATAATAGATTTCAATGGAATGTTGACAAAGTAATGAATTTAGGGAAAACTACAATGTTTTGTATTTGATATGAAAGACACCATAGAAGGCTTAGTCTCTATCTTATCACACTCTTCTCATTTTGCTTTGAATTTTTCTGTTAGAGAAGGTATTTCTGGATTGGCCTGGCAGGATTTGAGATTATGCAGGTAAAGATGCAAGGCTCTGTTTTGTTTGGGGTTTTTTTTTGTGGGGGTTTTTTTTTGGGGGGTTTTTTNAATGTTTTGTATTTGATATGAAAGACACCATAGAAGGCTTAGTCTCTATCTTATCACACTCTTCTCATTTTGCTTTGAATTTTTCTGTTAGAGAAGGTATTTCTGGATTGGCCTGGCAGGATTTGAGATTATGCAGGTAAAGATGCAAGGCTCTGTTTTGTTTGGGGTTTTTTTTTGTGGGGTTTTTTTTTGGGGGGTTTTTTTTGGGTTTTTTTTTTTCTATAATAGAAAATATCTTTTAAATGGCTGAATCATTCAAGATTTAATCACTTCTTAGTGATTGCAACAAAACAAACATTCATTATAGTTGTATAAATAGAATTTGACCATAGGATAATGAGCGCTTGAAGTATTAGCTGCAAAAATATAATTTTCTTCAGAGATCTTAATACACTTGCTTAACCTAAAAAAGTTATGAAATGGATGATGTTAAAGCAACACTGCTGGGCCATTTTAAAAAAAAAATATTTGTTATATTTGTTTAAAATGCTGGTCACAACTGGAGGTTTTGATTGGTCATCAGTGGTGTCAGTAATGGCCAATTATGCTGATAATACCTGGTAAATGAGCAAATCTTACTGTTTGCCTTGTGTAAATTACATTTCATTGGAGCAATAAAACAGCCTCCAAGATTTGGCACTTCAAAGTCATTATAATACTTCTCAGATTGTTAAAACTGCTCAGAATTCTCAGTCTTCATCCTTGTATTACCACCCAAGGTGTGATATAATCCTCCTGAAATGCACTGCCTGGAGTCTGCTGTTGCTTAATAAATTATTCTGTCTTGCTTATCTCACTCTTGGCATATCCCTATCAGCAGGAAACCATTATGCTGTAGCAACATCCTTTCTTAGTGACATTTTCTCTTAATTAACTGTACAACAATCAAATATTTAATATTCAGAGGAAGACTGTAGAATCATTCTGGAAAAATTCTGTTAGAAATTAATTATATCTTCACATATGATATTTAGTGGTGAAACTGATTTTTTTTTTGGGGGGGGGGGGGGGGGGG
>VZRH01002375.1:2030476-2059665 GCA_013397555.1 Urocynchramus pylzowi
TGTTTGGTTTGTGCGGGGGGGAGAGGGGGTAGGGAAATGTTTAGAAATACAAAAAAGATCCAGTATAAAGGCTTTAGAACTGAGACCTAGTTCCTAATTTGGTTTTTGCATCTGATCTGCTGGCTGATCACAGAAACATTATTTAATATCTTAGATATCAGCCCTTAGTTTTAAAATGGAGATGTTACCAATCTTCCTTCATAAAAAAACATGTTTTATACCTTCTGATAGAAGGCAAAACTTAAATACCAGTCTCATAAATTAACAATTTTAATTGCTCTTCAAACTAATGCCAGTATATATTCATGTAGCAAGAGGAACATACTTGCTGAGCCTAAAATGCACAGCACTGATCTGGGAAAATGAAAAGTCTGGGAAAGCGGGGAAAATACCAAACATGTTAGGAAACAAGCTACATATACCAGCAGATTTATTTGTGGCATGATAGTTCCACCTTAAAGTATGACCCCCCAAATTTGCATGTCATTTTGATTAAATCTGGGCTAGTGCATCAGTAAGTGTATTTACCTTCATAAATCACCTCTCTGAAATGGGGACTGCAGCCCTGTGGTACCCAAGCTCCTTTTGCATGTTTCAGTGGTTTGGCCAGCCCTCTTGACCAGCATCCAAAAATGAGTACATTTTGGCAATGGTGTCCTGTGTCTCAAATGTATTTGGAAACCACAAAGGGTCACTGGAACTGACAGTGGGTACTGTTGTTGTGTATGAAGTACACTTTTGTAAGCCTTGGATGTAGCTTTATGTCCTTTCAGAGGTTTATTTGACTGTCTCATTTTGAAACTCCATGGAATAACCATGCTCCAAGTAAAATGTTCAGTAGTGTGGGCATTTGTTTGCAGCAATGTGATATCACTGGTGTGAGGCTACCAGGGGGCATGCTTGGATTTTTCCCTAATTTGAAGGTAAGATTCAGGCAGTTCTCAGAGGCATCTTAAATAATGCATTTCTACATCATCTCTGCACCTGGTTGCTTGAGTAATAGCACTGGGTACATGAGGCAGTCTGATTAGAGATTTTGTGCCTGATATACTGTCTGTAATGAGATGGAGAATGAACGGCAGTGTGAAAGCCCAAAAACCACCTTAATTGCCTAAGACTAGCTCTGATTGACTGTGAGAAGGTAATGTCTGTCTGGGTGTAGTGTAAACCCTGATCAAGACCAAGTGAAGGAAAAGGAAAGTAGAATTGGATGTCATGGCATCTGTCCATCATTCTGTGTTCTTTCAAAAACATCCTAAGGTGAATATTTTACTCAGAACAGTTTCTTTAGATGTTGTAATTTCTAATATGACTATATTCTAATTATAAATTCTAATATTCTAATGATTATATTCTAATATTCTAATATGCTGTAATTGGGTAAAGAATGAATAAGTTGGATTCAGATTAGATAATCAATTTTGACTTTTCAGGGTTCACCTGTGTATAATAATTTAATTGAGGAAGCAAGAAAGAACCATTCAGTCAGGAACTGAGTGTTTCTTGTGTGGAGAAACAATGTAATCCCCATTTTTGTCTTCAAAGATATTTAGAAGCTGAAGAGGCAAGTCTTACTTGTCCTGCTCTTTGATACTCCTGCACAGGAGTTTACAGTTAAATTGACAACTTCAGCTGTTTAAGGTAGGAAGGAAGTGAAAAATGAGTTTTAGCTTTATTAAAATACTCCCCCTCTGCTTGAGATGCCAGCAGCTTCATCCTCAAACTGATCAGCCTTTTTCAGCTGAGGACATCCAAGGCACCAGACAAACATGGGTTTTAGAAGGAACACACAGTAGTTTTCTCTTGCTTTTCTGCCCTGTGAGGAGTCCCTCCTCTGCAACAGCTGTGCCATAGCTGCACCCACCCATGCAGAGCCACTTCACAACATCAACTGGTGGGTAGGTGCCAGGAAAATTGCCTGAAAGCTGTAAAGACAGGAGTAGCAGAGGTTTTCAAGCTGCTGGCAGAAAGTCTCCCTTCTTCAGCAGATGAAAGTTTTTTCCTCAGACCTCTTGTAATATTGAAGTGTTTATAAAAGGAGTAGACCAAAATTATTATAGAAAGGAAACAAAAAAATGCTATCAAATTATTTTTTTTAACTAACCTGTTCCTTTCCCTGATCGTTGAGATGAAGGATGAGCCTCAGCATATATGGTAGAATGAGGGCTGGGGGTTGAGGGGTTTGTTTGTATTTTTTTTAATCTAGTCAGCTTCCCAGCATGCAAATTAAGGGGATTACCTTCATTATAGCAACATACTGTTGTAGGAATCTCCTGCTGTTTGATTTTTATCCTTCCACTGTCAGCAGTGGAGGGAGAGATCTTAAAGTAGGACTTCACCTCTTCAGCGTTTCTGAAGTCAGTGAGATGGGGCTGGGTTAAAAATGTGATACCTCACCTACTAGGCAAAAGGGAGATGAAGAAACATGGGTGGTTTTGACTGAAGTCTTGTCTTCCCCCATACTAGGACACAGTAAAGGTAAGGATGAAGGGGAAACAAAGTCATCTGCAAACAGGCTGTGAAGGAACAGTGAAATGAATCTGTTGAGTGGGGTGTTCGTTGTTCATGCCCAGATATACTTGCTAATAGAACATTTTTAGCCATAAGCATGTACCTCATTCTTACAATGGCTTCTTTTATTTCTGTATCCCCAAAGAGGAAAATACTCACTATCCTGTAAAGTCACCTTTGAAGTCACTTTTCACTTCTGAAAAACCTGAGTTGTGATCTTAAGCAGGGTGATGGCTGATTTGCCATGAAAACCAGGTTATTCCACTTTCAAACATAAGCATTTATATTAGTCATTTTCATCAATAAATGACATTATATCATTTTTCTCTGTGAACAAACTTAAAAGGATGAGGGTTTCATTCTGTCCTCTATAATGTAATACTACATTAGGTCATCTGAGTTTTAGAGATCACTTTGATAACAACATTGCAGGACGCACCTGAAGTGGAATTTTAGTCTAAATTTTAAAACTTGTTATTTAGGAACATAATTAGAGCTCCTGCACTGGTGATGATTGAATTCTATAAGGTTAGGAGTTCATTGCAGAGAAGCATTCTGAAAATTAAAGGATAACTAAAATTAGTGACAGGAAAACTGAACTAAGGTATCCGAGATGCCTGTGATTCACTTGCCTCTGAAGTAGTCAGGGGTCACTCTGTACTGATGGATGCTTGGAAAACTTGGAAGAACAGATTTATAAAATAGATCATAATTCTTTAAAATTCAAGCAAAACCATATTTCCTAGTGTGTAATCCTTTTTAAAATTCCCTTCACCTCCTAAAACCTTGAGTCACAGAATCATGTAGAGGTAAAAAGATTATGGGGGAAACTGCTTGTCAAAAGATATGAGGGCTTTACTGGAATAAGTGTTTGTCCTTATGGTCACATTACATTGTTTTGTGCTTTGCTTGGTTCACAGTTGCTCAGTTTCAGCCAAAGGGGACTCTCTCCCTCATATTCATAATGCCCTCTCTGACAGGCTCTTTGCTAAAGCCACGCTTTAATACCTCATTAATGACATTGTTTAGCTTAATGCTAATTTCACGTGCAGATGGTCTGTTTTCAGTCCATTGTGCACCGTTCTTTCTGCTGTCCCTGAAGGTGCTACATACAACCCTGCCAGTAGTGTGCAGAAAGACCACACTAAGCAAACTGTCTGTGACAGTAACACACACATCATCTCCTCAGCCACTTATTAATATGTACCAGAGATGATAATTGTGGCTGATTGCTTGAGGCTTCCCAGCATTTGAATCCAGCCATCAGTAATTGAGTGATTTGGTCTCAGCATCTCTTGAAATCTGATCTAAACGTTGCCAGTGTGCAAGGTTATTTGTTAAGATCTGGTGCCAATATCCTCTAAAATAATAGCAAGCATATATCACTTTGATGCCTTCCCAGTGGCTGCAAATAGCACCTTTACACAGGCATGCAATCAAGAGCCATCTTAAAAGCACAAATCTCATCACAGGCTCCTGAAGAGCATCCCCAGAGGCTCCCTGTGTTTCTTGAAAATGCCCATTGAGCTCTAATCTGTGTTCTTCTCTGAGTGTGTATATTAATTATTATATTCTGTAGCATTATTGTCCTGTGTTTTGAAAGTGTCAACAAAAAATTATCTGATCAGATTTTTTCTTTTTTTTNAGCTGTTGGTAAAATTGCTAGGCTTATTGCACAGTTATTTATGATTAGGTAATTGAATGGTCCTGAATTGGGTAACCCCAAAATTAAATTTGAAACCCTGCTAAGTCTTCTAATAAACCAATGCATTTCAGCATCATTAATACAGTATATTTTGGCCAACAGATTCATGAGAGGTGGACAGCAAGCCTCAGTTCCAATGTGGTCACAGTTTCAGGTATCACAAGATACACTTTCAAGTATCAAGACTTGTAGTATAAGACTAGTAATAATTAACCTAAGGGCTCCCAGTAACTTCAGCAAATGCTAGTGGATGCCTCCATTTTCATTTTAGCTGCAGTCATTGCTCCTCTTTTGTAATGGCAGCAGAATAGAAAAACAAAATATACTTTGTGATATATTTTCCAGAACTTTTAGGAGCACTTTAAAGGCTACTCATGCCCTCTCCCTCTGATAATGTTGCACAAGTCAATGCAATGTATTGGCACTATATTAATGAAAACTAATGTTTGTAACATTTTCTTTTATCTCTTGTGAACTTTAATTTGCAGTTGAAAATATATTTTGCTAATTCCACAGAAAGACAGAAAGTGACCAGTGCAAAATTTTTAATATCTGAAATAAGTCATTGAGTTTGTGGATCTAGACCTAAAAGCCAGGAATTGATTCCTATAGGTCTTGAAGATTGATCCTGTAAATACTACATAATAGGAATGAAAATCTGATTAATGTGTGCAATTAAAGCATCACAGACACCAGGAGAAGCTAGAGCACAGCCATTTGCTAAATGGTGATACAACACCTTTCCCTTCCCAACTTTTGCATTATTGCCACCATTTCAGCAAGATGGGTGGAAAGAAACGATTTATTGTTGTGAAGGGAATTATAAATATACTATAACTAATATGTTATGCTAACATCACTTTAATCAGGTAATTATTAAAGAACTGTTTGGCCTTTAAGGACATTGATTTAATGGGAATTAATTTAATGATTGAACACTGTTTGTGTAACATTATCATTGCTAGTGATGCAGAAAATTGGAATCTCAGCTCAGCTGAAAAGAGTTTAGACTTTTTATTATCACATTAGATACTATTCTACTTGAATGTAGTTATTAGACCCTTTTTATACTTTCAGTATATATTTAAATGTTTGGGATTTATCTAAAAATTTCTGAATAGAAAAAGGAAGTTAAATTTTTTTGTCATTGTACTGCTCTCCTTTTTTGATAGAGGCTTGAATTTCTGTTTAAAATAGCCTTTTAGAAAGTCCATTCAATTTTGGGTTTGACTTGCTATTGCTTCTCCCATAAAACAAATTTTCTCTGTTTTCATTCTCTGCTTTCTTCTTTGCAAACCTGATGATTTCTTTTAGGAGGAATAGAGTTTGGTTTATGGAAAAGTTTTGCTAAACTTTGCTAAACTCTAAAGACACAGCAGCTCTTAAAAGTAGCAGCAGAGCACAGCTCTATCTAGATTATTCTGAGGCTGAATCCTGCACTGTCTAGTCACAGCTTAGTGGAAATGGTGAACATTATAAAAGGAGTGGGATCAGTACCTGGGGGTGAAGACTGAGTTAAAGCTGACCTTTATAGTTACAGCTCCCACTTCCCTAAAGGTATGTTGTCTCTGGATGCCCTCCTTGGTTTGCCCTTAGGGGTGCTATTGCCACAAATTATTTTTCATCTTCATAGTGCCTCTAACTACTGTTGTGTATAAATTAGACCCAGGGAGAAAAGGAGAGCATGTAGTGAAGTGGTGCATCTGACAGGCTGCTGCAAATAGATTAATTTTCAAACAAAATTTTACTCAAGGATGTCTGACAGTTCCTGCAGTATCTTGGCAGAATTTTCCAAGGGAGCCTGGTGGCCAAATGATTTAGCCCTCTGTTGCTAGAATGAAGCTGTTACAGTAGACACAGAGAGTTAGGCAGGTATTTGAAGACTGATAGAAAAATAATTTGTTAATAGACATAACAGAGACTTAAACTTACAAACCAGTCAATTACTAATCCAGTGTTGAGCAATGCTGTAGTTGGCCAAAATGCTTTGCACTGGGTCGCACTGACCCTTTCCTTGATGCTAGAGGAATTTCTAGCTTCAGAGAGGAATTGTCAAATAACATGACTGAAGAACCTGTATTTTAAGCAAAATAGTTTGTGAGCAGGCATGTCACCAACCTTTTGGATATTTCTATATGTCCATCAGGTCATACATCAAGGCCCTCTGACCAGATTTATGAGATGGGTTCTCTGGGCTGTAACTTGATGAGGGTTTTTGTGGCACTGCCACTGGTCCTTGATTAGTCCCAGCATTTGAAATCTCAGCATGGGTAATCTTTTCCTATTAATGACAAACAGAGCTGAGCAATGAGCCTTAGTATGTGAGTCAAGTGCCAAAGGCACATCCAAACAGCTACACAGCAGTAGCAAATGGAGGATTTTCAGAGGGAGTTTTCAAGATATGAGATGCAGCTTGGAGGTGATTGCTGGCCAGCAGTGACAGAGGGTGAAAAGTAGCATGGCAATCTCTCTTTCAGATTGGAACTGGCTTGTGCCTGGCCTCCTTGTTAGGAGCTTGGGGAAAGCCTACATCTGCCTCCAAAGTTTGTGCATACACCTCTGAGGGTTTATGAACAACCTTGTGGAAGCAGATGTAGGCTTACCCAAACATTACAGATGTAGGCTTTCCCCAAACATTACAGATGTAGGTTTACCCCAAACATTACATATGTAGGCTTTCCCACAAACATTCCAGAGCTGCTGATAAGGATCTTTACATGTATAAGATGCAGCTTCTCAAACTCCTTCACAGATTTCAGATAACTAGGAGTGATTTGAAATAAGCCTGAAGGAGAGGAATTATGGTTTTGGATTTTCTCCCTGTCACATAAAGGAGAGAAATAAATGAGGGGAGCTTGCTTTAGTGCATCATTGCTTCCCTTCTGGGAGTGCAGTGAGGGCAGTGCTTCCCACCCAGCTGAAAGAAAACAATCTTCCAGGGGGAAAACGTAATGAGATTAGTCAGGGGATCATTACACTAACAACAACAAATGGCAAGAGTCAGTGGTTGTTTAGTTCAGAAATAAGACATTAAGGGGTGAAAAAATTAATCAGAGCACCAAAGGACAAAGTGAACACATTCTTTAATTGCCTATAGACCAGCAGGGGAAATCTGACTAATAAACCAGAGCAGTTAGACTCAGAAATATAGAGTTGATCTTCATGGTGTTTCTGAAATCTAGTAGGAACTCTTGGAAATACTCAAAGTCAGAGATGGACAAGGTGGGTAAAAGGGGAAGAAGGTGTCACTATGTCAAAATGGAGTAGGTATTTCAGAGGGTGAGCACTTGGAAGGAACTGATCTTGGGTTTTTTTCTGTGTACTAATGGCTGGAGCACAAAATGAGATGGGAGAGAGTGTCTGCTGCAGGCCACCAAATCACACTGGAGTGGAGGGTGGCTGGCTCCTGTAGAGCATCTCTGTGATGCATAAGGGATGATGTGATGAGTAAGAGGGGCAGTCGGGCTGAGTGGTGTGTGTTTCAAGCCTCCAGCTGCCCATGCTGAAGTATCTGGAATGCACAGGGAGAGCACATTGAAAGGAAAAGGAATACTGATTGCACCAAAGTGTTAAATGCTACAAACTTCAGAGAAAAAATGACATGGGGAGAAAGTGAAGCTGCATTAGGTGAAGGTAATACTGTTCAAAATTGTTATGCCAGAAAGGCAATAAATATTTCTTTTCTGTGCTTGTGAAAAAAGCAAATTAAATATTTTCTCTCTAGTGGAGGTTAAATGGTAGCTACTACCATAACACAGTTTCAAATCAGCAAATTCAAACAAATTTTACCCAAGCATTTATGAGTTTACTGTTTAGCTTCCAAGATTTCTGTTTGCTGACATCAGTCTTTGAACATTGGGCAGGTTTTTAGAAAGATGACCAAAAAAATTTATTGTAAACTTAAAGACCAAATTAAACATCCAATTCAAGTTTTTCTTCCATTTTAATATCTGGATGTAATAAGATGAAAGACTTAACAAATTAAACAGACACTTAACAATTTCAAAAGATATAACCATTGTAAAAGTCTACCTATGACTTTTACTATTTTATTTCTAAAAAAGAAAACTTTATCTTTGGGATTTGATGGAAACTTTTATAATCACTTTGGTAAATTAAAAAGAAAAAATTGGGTCCCTTCCAATCCTACTACTTCCAATGAACTCAAAGAACAGTTCCTAATATATTTGGAGTATTTTCACAGTATAGTAATAATACATAGATGCAGTGCTCTCTCGTTAGGGAGTAAAGACCTGAAGAAATGTTTCATGCATGAAGCTAAATATCTGAATGTCTCTTTTTACATATAATTTTTGTTTCTTAAATCACGACATTTTAATACAAACCAAATGCTACAGGAGGAACAGGTGGTATGGTGAGTAAAAACTATAGCTGGCTCTCAAACTTCTCCACACCTTGTAAGGTCTGGCTGCCAGCCCTGCCTCATGATCAGTTCCTTCTCCACTCTCAAACCCCTGCAATCTGCCAATATGTGCAAGGATAGAAAGTTCAGCCACTGATTTACAAGCTTATTTGGAAGGCATTACCAATTCAAGGAGTTGTATTCTCCTGTGGAATAATTTGTCGTGCCTGCTGTGGTCAGTGGGTATTAACTTCAGCACAAAATGGAATATTATAAGCTCAGGTTATGGCATGCCAGCTTAAATGTTATGGATGAATACAAGCAAAATTCAAGGAAGAATGGAAAAGGATAGATGAAAAAAATGAAAATAAGGAAAGAAAAATTCATTATGAGAAATTTCCCGACAACTTCCAAGCTGCATTTACTTCACAGCTGGCAGAAATAGGTAAAGGCTTCATTGACTGTAAAATATTTTTTTTGTCCTATACTGAATTGAACATTTCCAATTGAAAGTAGGTGAGATTTTATATTATCAGGAAAGTTTTTAACAGAACAATAGCAATAGCTAATGCTCTAAAAGGTTCTGCCTTTGAAGAGTTCTGCTTTGCAGAGTTTTGCATAGATCACAGAGATCAGTCAAACTTTAGGTTTTGTTTCTTGTGGCAATGAAAAAGAGGAAATATAAAATACCTTTTCCTCTTTGTTAGTACAAACTACTTCCCTTACACGCACTCTCTATTAATGTCCCTTTCACAAAGAAAACACAAGACATGCATTGATCTAAACTGTTTGCAACAGGCATCTGCACCTCTTTATTTATGGAAATTGCAGATGCACAGCATAATTGATGTGACTGTTCTAACAGGCTAAAGGCTAAATTGCATCCAGCTCCCAAGTCCTTTGTGCTTTTTTACCAAAGGCCAATAATTCACTGAATATGGACAGATTTTTTGTAGGAAAAAGCAGAATCAAAATCTGTCCCCAGATAACCCACCCTGTGATTTCTTCACCTTTTTTTTTTTGCAAGCACCGTTGAGATTCTTGCTTTTAATTTTGACAGCATTACAGTTCCTCAACAAAGTAGTCACAATTAACATATTTTTCATGGTTCTTTAAATTATCTGGAAAACTCCTTACACAGAAACTCAGCTCACTGCAGTTTTTCTTCAGGCAAACAATTGACAAATCCCTGAGAACAAGATGTCTGGAAAAAGAGCCTATGCATTTTGAGTTCTTCAAATTTAATCCAGAATTATAAAATGTCAAGATCATACCAGGCTGTGATCCTGAGTTTCCCTATTTTGCCCATTTGGCCTGTGTTTTCACTCCTCCTTCTTACCTGTACTCCTCTCTTGTAATTTTTTACTATAAACTGAATACCAATGAGGGAAAATAATTTTTTTAAGTAAAAATATGTATGGTAATTGTATAGTTTCACATTTTGTCTTCTAAGTTGGGTTTTACCCTGGTATTTAAGTCTGTCATAATTATGCATTATATTGTTTGCATTATCAAGACAATTCATTCTTTTTCTTGCCTTCTATTTAGCTTGAAGCACTTGGAAAGAAATGGGAATAAACAGAAATTTATAAGATAAGTTGCAGTCTAAGTCTGTCATCTGAAGTAGGCCAGCATTAAAATGGTCTAGGATTGATGAAGGAGAGCTGCATTAGATGAGAGTGGGAGGACTAAAAGTAATTTCTTTCACTGTGACTTCTACAGTAATTCAACTTTTTCAGAAAGCTCCCAATAAGATGGATTTTTCAGTTCAGTTTACTTGGAAAATATCTGTCCCTTCCTGCACATGCACTCTGAAAATTTTAAAGGCAGATTAGATTTTTCTAAGTGATTTTAGCACCCATTACATGTCAGATGAATTATACTGGGAGCTGTAGCCACAATGTAGGTGATGTACAGGTAGTGGAATTTTGTGCTGCCTTATACCCCACTGCAGGTGTATTGGAAAGGCCACAATAAATGGTAATACAGCCTCTGCAGTCCTTTGAGATCTGTCTCTTAATGTGACGAAGCAACTCCTGGACTGCTGTCTTCTATGATTTCCATTTGTTTCATGAGTGGGGCTCAGTACTTTTAGGTGCTGCTCATCATGCCCCAAGAGCAGTGGTTTTTCTGTAACCACAACCAGTGTGCAGACCTCCACTGATTAATTTTGCTGTAGGAATGAGGTGTCACAGAACTCTTATGTTATCAATGTGTTATCAATGTTATCAATGTGTGTCTGCATTGCACAGGCAGCCCCGTTTGCCATTAGGGAGTTACTAAGCTTTGCTGGTATGATATGGAAGACAGCAGCAGGCAAAGATTTGTTCCATGTTTTTGGCTCCCTCCTGCTTTATGCTGTGTGTCCTGTGTGTAACCTCTTGTAAGTAAAACATGGCATGATCCACAAAGATGTCAACGCACCTGAAACTCATCCTAGATCTTGGAAAGCAGAGCTCAGGGAGGTTTGCATGCCCGTCCCTCCTGCACACTAATTCAAAGTGGAGTTTAGTATCTTTTAGGTCTGTCACTCTCTGTTGTGGTAATGTTAAAGGAAAAGCAGTGATTGTTGCTCTCTTGAGTGACCTGGCACTCTTTTGCACTGAGAAAATGTGGATTGGAACCGAAAGAAAACTTCACAAAGTTTTATCCCCACAAACAAAATTGGGGAGAATGAAGAGGTTTCTTAAGGTGAACTGCCATGGTGCAGGAAGTGTTTTAGCAGAGATTACAATGGAACAAGACTGTATCAAATTAAGTCTCCTAAGAGATGCCAAAGAAATTATACCATGGCAGTAAAAGATCTCCCTTTATTTTTGTTTCCTTTCTTTTTTTACTAGGAAAGGTGGAGTACCCTGCCTGTACTGCTTTAAAAAAAGTCATGCACTTAGGCAGTTGTGGTGTCAGCCCTGCTTTAGAAATGATGGTTTAAGAAGCCTCAGTACAAGAATTGTTAGAGGAGTGAGGGATTATTTTGATATGTGTTTATTGTACATGTACTTCAATACAAGCTTTGTCCTCAAGCTTCATTTATTGACTACTGGTATACAAGGAACAACTGTGAATTAGGAACAAAGCTTCACAAACACCTGGATGAAATAAAAGCACTTGGGCTAAACAGCATTCATGGGTTTTAAAGTCTATTTTTAACAATGGAGGGAAAAGAAAAAAGTAATAGTGAATAGTGGGGACAACCTTACTGAAGTATGGGAAAGCTGTATGGACAGTAGGGAATGCTATGGCTGAGGGATCTATAGTGGCTTTCATGTTCACTTGATGCACAGCATCCTCGCTTGAACCAGAAGGCAGGTGTGTGAGTTTCAATGGTCCTCTCTCTTCTGACATTTAATTTCAATTCAAAAATGTGAGAATTTCAGAGTTTTATTCATTAAGCTGAAAAATGGATATGCAAGGATATCCAAAATATCACTGGCTTCTTCTCAATCACACTAGCCATTTCAATTAAGAGAGAAGATTATCTGCAGGGATTGGCACCTGAAAGTTAAAAGGACAAACAGGATTTTCTGATAAATTAGTATAGTTGCTCTTTTCTTTTTATTAAGAAATCATTTTAAAATCAAGTATTTAAAAGACATTGCAAAAACTGTTGTAAAGTAGAAATACTCTATTAAAAGTAATTTAAAATTCATGCAGCAGACAAACCCAGATCTTCAGATGTTGAAGTTAGTGTTCATCTTTGATAATCCTTAGACTGAAATAATACCTCCCAATCTGATCAGTAGATTATTATTTCAGATGATTACATGGCACCTTGGAAACAAAAGAAAACTTGTTTCCAGATATTTAGGTTTAAGTGATTTTGTCTGTCAATTCTGAAATTCTCAAAAGGCAAAGGATTTGAGTGTTTATATACCAAAAGTATAAATGAATGGAGTCAAATATTATTTCACATATGGTACAATTCCACATCACTGATGCAGGAAAAAAGTTTCACAATTGTATGGCAATGCAGAGTTCCCAGTGTTTTGTATAGGTAAGAAAATTGTAAATAAAGCAGTAAGAGCATCCTTAATAGACAACACTGATTAAACATCCAGTGAAAATTATTTGTTCTTGGGATGGGAATAATTGTAATTTGCATTCACTTAAACCTACTTGCTGTGGAAACATTAAGGAGTTTTTACATAAGTACAAAAGAAACTATGTACAGATGATTGAATTGGTAACAAATTGCTTTTGCAAATCCCAGGCATTGTACCATCATAAGATTTTGCCTAGGAGAAACCTACCTCAAAAACAATATCAGCTTCTCAGATTGCTGAGTGTAGAGGGAGAGGAAAAGGGTGAACATCTTGAGCAGTTGACTGTGGGTGTTTGCTGCGTTCACCTATCTCCCCTTAGTTACTTGTAGCTGTGTCAAAACATACTGCAGACAAAAGGAGAATTAAAGAAAATTAACATTTTCCTTCATCTAAAAATCTGAGATTTATATATTTTTTAAACAGAAAGAGCTCTTGCAAATACTCCAGACTAGTGTGTTTTGGGGCAGCTATTTGAATAAAAACTGCTGTTTTTCATGGCTTGCATTACTAGGCTCTTGTCACACAATCGATAGTTTGCAACTCATCCTGGGAGGCTTAATTGCTGCTCATGTTCTGTTTACATGGCAGATGGATTTTAAAGGAAAGCAACTAGAGGAATACAAAACAATGTTTGCTTTCTTCTTCAACACGTGAGGTTTTTTTTTTTTTCCCTGCATATCCGAGTTCACTTGCAGCAAGTTGTACAAATACATATGGTTATCACTAGCATCTGCCTGCCTACAGAACTGTGAAAAGTAATTGTGGTTTGATGGGATTTTTTGAATTTACGTTTCCCAGAATGAAAGAAAAACTTAATTAAGGTTTGTAGATAAGATCTCTAAGGAAAGAACATTGTAAGAATTTCCTTTGGCTGCTTTTGTTCTGAGATGTAGAAGTTTATTTTCATTACTGGACAGGACTGGCAGATGAACTGCAATTAAAGGCACAATAGCAAAAGAGATTAAATACAGGAATGACAACTGACAGTGTGGGCTTCCTTCAGTGCTTTTCCTTGCATAGAAAGTGCAGCTCCAAATCCTGCTCAGTTCACTGAAGCACCAGGTTTTAATGAACTGCTTTAAGCTGGTAACCTTGGGGTCTAGTTATCCTGAGAGATGCATGAGCATTCCTCTGCCAAATGAAAAGTCTTGCTTTTCCTTCTTCCCCACAGGAGGAGAGGTTCCATACACAACCCTGGCAACCCGACTGATGATGGGAGCCTGGTGGCTTTTTGCTTTGATTGTCATCTCCTCCTACACGGCCAACCTAGCAGCTTTCCTCACCATCACACGCATCGAGAACTCCATCCAGTAAGTTGATAAAGAATGATTCAAGGGAAAGGAGGGCGAACATAAATATACATGCAGAGGGGTATAAATGTTCTGCTTAAATGTGAGAACAGGAATAAATGTTTATCCTCCTGAGAAGTGGTTGGAAAGTTAAAAAAATAACAATATACTATGGACTGTTGGTCTCCCTGGAGACACTTTGTTTTTGGGATTGGAATTGTTGGCCTCTAGCAGAGGCTTTTCCCTGTGGCAGACATACATATGTATGTTTGCTCACATACATATTTTGAAAGAGGCAATTGAGTTTGAGATGACCACACTGTATCAGTGTTAGAAATAGGAAAGTATAAATTGCTGCTGCTGCTTTCATTTCAGATGTATTCCACAATGCTTGCATTCTGAAGATCCCAATGCTTCTTCAATGTATGGGGAACTCAGAGCTGACTTCACCTATTCTTGCCAAGGCAGAGATGTATTAACAGCAGCAAGCAGTAATAAACTCACTGGTTTAGGAGCTCCTCTTTGCTCCTTCTGCTCCCAGGAGCTCTCTTACTACATAAGCAGATTGTGTCGTTCTCTTTTTCCCATCTATCTGTTCCTCTGCTTCATGCCTCCCAAAAATTAATGTCCTGGTCTTCTCCTGTCCCTTTTATGGTGAACTCTTTCTGTCACACCTTCCAGTCTTCTTCTGAAGATCATGTCATCTTTCCATACCACAGGAACTTTTCTAGGTGTCCTACTCTCTCTCTCTGCCCTTTTGTACTCCAGAATCCTCTCCTTCACCTAGCTTCATACTGAGTTATCCTCGCTCCCATTGCTCCAGTGATAACCTTCACCTTCAAATGCTCATTCCTGCATCAAAGCAGAGACTAGAAAACACAGGGAAGCATCAGCTAGCCAAGCACTGTGAGGGACAGCTGGCCATTTTTTCATAGCAGGTTAATCTTGAGCCTACAAGTCTGTGAAAGTATGTGAGAGTGACAAAATTACCCTTTCCTATATATCCTTCTTTGCAAAAATCACAGAGTGACTTTAGAGAAGAGAGGCACATTTCACTGTATTTCTTCCTTCAGAAAGGTAAGAACTTGACCTTCAAGTCAGGCTCAACGCTGACCTTAGGGAAAACTCTGGTTTCCCAGTCCAGTCACTGATCCAAGTCCCTGACTTGTGTGTATCATCACCTAAGGTCTTTCTGCCTCTAGTTCAGCTGCTTTCAAAATCTCTCTGAAATTCCCCTTGAGACAGTGAGCCACTGCCACAGACTAAGCAGGGGGAGCCTTGGCCTCCTGTGAATTCACAGGTCAGGATCAAGCATTGCTGTGGGCCAGCAGTCTCTGTGCTCACACAAAGGTACTTCTCTCCTCCAGGTGAGGATTTTCTGTGTGCTAAAACCAGTCCAGGCTTTCACACAGGCTGGTAAACATCTGCAATAGCAGACAAGTTTCATTTGCAATTGAAGCCCAAGCTGGACCCAAGAGCAGAAGCAGTACTTAACTCTGAGTGCATGGTTATGTCCTCTGAGTCCATGGTTATGGTTATGGTGATGCAAGTGGAGGGAGAAGCTGGTGTTCCATGGACCAAATTGCCCAGGCTTTGCAAGTCCTTGACTCCAAATTGGAAATTTTCTATGGTTGTTATCCTTCCTTGCTGAGGTAACAACCTCACCACTTTCATCTATTAGAGGGCTCCATACCCTAAGACAGTGATATATAAAATAAAGTCATGAGAAAATGAGAAAATTACTCCCCTGATACAGTTGCATTACAAGTTAAATCAAGTTACCTTTTTTTTTTTTTTTTGTATTCTGAATAACAGATTTTGGTATTTTGACACAACCCAACCATTTGACTCTGTAGTCTCAATTATAATCCCTTCAAAATTTGGATGGCAGTAAAATGGTATTCTGTGTCAATGTTTGTCAACATTGATCTTGCTATTTTGATGGAAGTTGATTTATTTTTTTTTTTTAAGTTTTAAACAATTTAAATTTGACTAAGGACTGTGAAGAAACAACATGGGAATTTATATATGCAAAATAAATTATTATTATATATTCACTCATTCACTTTTTCCTTACAAGAATGAAATATGCTTCTGCATTCTGCTTTGAAATCATGTCCCTTCTAGTTTTGAAGTAGTCAAGAAAAATGTTCAAATTACTATGACAAATATCTGTGTTTTCTTATGATGTGTAAAAAACAATAAAATATACCCATACTATAATTTAATACATCTTTAGCTTTTTCTTGCAGTTTATTATGATGTCACTAGAAAAGCCTCAGTGGAATTTTGAGGTTATTATGTACAGTTGGGATTACATTGGTCTTTGTGCTGTATTATTTATGGGCAGAGTCACTGAAAATGTTTTATTCAGTAGAAAATGTTGCAGCTGGAAAGCTCCTGGAATGAAAGAACAGACATCTTTCAACAGCACTTCCAGCTCAAAAATAGAGTAATTAGATGTGTTTAGTATCCATTAGGGAATGAAGTTATCCTAACTATGGTGCGAGTATAAAACTTCAGTTTACAAAACTGCCAAAATTGGAACTTAAACCAGCACATAAGAGAAAGGAGGTTTGTTTATCATGCTGAATTACTGCAAAGTGGAAAACATGAATAAGCAATAAAGAAAAATAGCTGATGCTCCTTTTTTCCTTTTTTCTTTTTTTTTTTTTTTTAACAGCTCAAATTGTACCTTGGGGAGCCTTCAAGGCCAGAATGGAAATGAGTATAAGCATTAAAAAAAATAATCCAGATTCTGCCAGTAGTGCTTGTCAGCTTTAGACAAGCCAGAAAAAAAGGAAATAAATTGAAGTCAGTGGGTTTGCACAGATATAAAAAGTAGTTAATATTTTTTTCATTTCAGACTTGAAGCTAGCATCAGATATTACAGTGTGTTGTTGTAGGTATGGTCCTCGTGATATCTTTTACAAAAGATAGGAGGATTCAACCAGCCCACAGCACATTGCATTTCCATGAAACATTTGGTAGTTACTGCATTTCAGCTTTTGGATATGAAGCTAGTTTGTGTTCAGAGCTCTTGCAGTTTCCCCTACTCAGTTGGAGTGAAGGCTGGGCCATTCTTCCTAGTCAATGCCTTATGGTATCCAGAGCTCTATTTTGAGTAGTAAAGCATGCAAAATTTTATTAGCCCATCCACTAAGGAGGACCCTTAGAGAAATAAGTGTTCCCTTTCCCTATAATGTTTCAAAGTAGATCTTTGCTGTATAACCTCACTTGATGGCATTTGTGCTCTGCCTCAATGTTCAGATTAAATCAAATTTTTTCAGTTTTTAAATTAATTCAGAGAAGCTAGAAGAAAAAGAATGAGTGTTAAATCTGCTTTTCCAGAGAAATGGTTACTCTTAATACCTTTGGGAGCTCAGCTTTTCACCTTCTGCCAACACGCAATATCAAGAGCAGAGGCACTCGAGTTCTGAAGTAGTTCCTGGATGCATCTTTTGTTCACACTTGACCCACACTGCAGATGATATTTAAATCAAGACAGTCAGCATTTCAAATGCCAAAACACTGTGGCAGCAAAGCATAATTTCTATGTGTTTTAAATCTTTAGATTGCTTTCACAAATGCAACATAAATTAATAGTAATTAGGAGGGGCTTTTCTTGGTAAATGCCAAATAAATTTGGAGGTCCTGAGCTATTTCTAGGCGGTGCTCATGTTCTGAATTTCATCACTGAGCCAGTATTGACATTATTATGTCTTATGATACCTTTAGGAGCAAATTAGAGTCCATTGGCAGAGATTGGTTTTATTCAAATTACTGCACTGTTTTTCTGGATTAGGAGAGAGTGTCACCACCTCATGAGCACTGACATTTTGCAGGAAGGTCGTGGGAGTGGGTTGAACAGTGAAGAAGTCAAAGGATTTGCCTTATAAAAGCCTGGTGTTAGGTGGTTTCAAGTTTAATCCACTTCAAAAATGTGGAAGCATGAGAGTTTAGATTGTACATGTTGTGGAGGAAAGTGTGCATCTTTTGTCTTCTGGAAAATCCGAAGTTCACGTTATGTTCTCCATTTGATAACAAGTGTGTCTTGTTTGCTAGGTGAGACCTCTGCCTCCAAAAATGGAGGCATAGTGGGAAAGCAGGTGGCTTTCTCAGCCATTCTTTTCACAACATTTTGCTAAACCATGATTCACTTGAATCTAAGAAGTCCTTAAGGTTTTATACAGCTCAGTGCAACTGACTGCAGGATTTCTGCAAGGGGGCTGCAAGGAATGCAGTAATTAGATATTGCCCTATGCATGTCCATTAATCTTTTCTTTAACATGGTTCAGCCTGCAAGCAATATGACAGGTTTCTGCCACAGCTCAGTTTGACAACAGTCAAACCCCTTGGCTTAATGTGCCCTGTTCCCTAACCCTAAATCTGCTTGTGAATTAATCCTTACTGTCCTAGGAAAAAAAAAACATCCAACAAACCAGACAAATGAACAAAATACCCCACAAAAGCACTGGAAAGCTTTATCTGAATCAGTCATAAATAAAGACTTCAGTGTAGGCCATGACATTGGTTGGTTTTTGCTGAAAATTTAGTGACCAGTTCTTAGAGACAGCTCTATGCAGCACTCAGGTCTAGCACAGCTAGTCTGAATTGATCTATAACCCAGGTTTACAAAGATGTGTTGATGCCCAAATCTCTGACCTCCATGGTATTTTATCACCTAAAAAGAAATTCAGTTACTTCTTTATGAAGCTGACTTTTTGCTTTGCAACATTTGTCTGTGTACTTTCTTAACAATTCTGGCTGACATATGTGAACATGTTACCAATTCTGAGCCTAGGATTTGAATTTATAGAAAAGGGTATGCTCTGGAGAAAGAAACATATCCAAATCCTACTATGTTTTTCTTCTAGCTGGAGGCAGAGATAATTTCTTAAATTGCAAAGTAACTGATTTGTACTAAGCCATAAAATGAAAGTGACCTGACAACTGCTGCCTGATTAAGGCATAGAATACTAAGCAAAAGAAACAAATGCTGGAAAATGCATCTATCTGTTAATAACTCTTCCTCAAATGATTCAATTCCTCCTCAGAATAGCCCTATAACTATTAGCCTAGTTAATTTAGGACAATATTGATGCTGGGATAATTTTGGTATTATCCCAGTAATTGCAATGAGAAAAAAAAAATTACCATAAAGGCCACACATAATATTTTTCTTCGCAATGCTGCATGAATGATAGACAAAAATAAGCTGAATGATGTGACTGCATGGTCACTTCCCTAGAAGTAGAATTTGTCTGTGTACAAACTCAGTTAAAGGTATCTAATTTTTTAACAATTTTTTCAGCTACATCTGCTTTTTTATATTTTTAAAGATTTTTATCATTCATTACCTTATTGCTTCAAAACTAGAAATTCAAAGAGAAAAAAGTTTTAAAATGTGAAAATATCATTTGCTTACTCATGCTAATGAGTGCTTTGCTTTGCAGATAGTTCATCTGAGAACTATCAAAAAATTGCATTTCGGTGTGGGTAATGGAATCAGGATTTGGGCATCAAAGGATCCCTTGTAGGAATTCATTATCTTGACAAATGCTTTTCCTAATTTTGACATCTGGTGTGGCAGCTGTGTGGTGAAACTGGGGGACAGAGTTAGGCTGAGGATTTACTTGTCCACTAAAGGCATTTGTCTGAAAAGAGAATGAGTTGTTTAATCCAGGAACAGAGGTACACAAACCAACATGTAACCTATAAACCAGGCTAAAATACACAGAAATCTTCCAAAATACACAGATAAAGAAACCCTGAAATCTAAGTTGATCCAGGCTATAGACCACTATGAAGGTTTCAGTTTAGTATAACTTGAGAAATGAAAGTTCTGTGTAACGTGGGATCATTGAGTTTTCGTGTCTTTCTTGTGGTGGTAAATTCAGTGGATGAAGTGATGCAGTTGATAATATAACTGATTATTTGCAAAAAAAATGTTCAGTGGTATGGATATTTATGGGAGCCAAAAAAATCATTTCCAAAATTGAGGAGCTGTCTTAATACATAACCTTCCTGTACAGAGCCATATGGATTTTGCCATCTTACAATAAAAACGAGAGTATTGTGAATGGGAGTCAAGTTTCACTAACAAGAATTAACATTTCACCTTATGCAAACAGTTTGGCATGTGGGTGCATGAGAGACTTGCTTCAGTTTTTCAAATCACTTAATAAGAACATTTAACTTCTTCCCTGATAAATTCCCTTGGTAACTTTTCATTTTGTAAATAATAAATTTTTGTGATAAAATAGTTCTGTTCCAATACCAGTATATGGTTTCTATTGCTTGTAATTGAATATGAGCTTATTTTATGGCTTTTAACAAAAAAAATGATTACTCTGATTTCTGAAGATATCTATTTAGGATATCTTTATCTATCAGGAGGCAAAGCAGTTTTAAGAGTTCTCTCTTCTGTAAAGAAACCTCAGTGGTTTACTAATTCTAGTAGTTCTCTCAAAGTTTGTCATTTCACTTTGTTTTGCTGTACTTTGTTTTGTTGTACGTTCTAGGTTGAGTGTCTCAGCAACACTTGGCAGAGTTGTGGGTTATTAAACAAACAGCTTCTGAAGGAGGTCATATATATATATATATATATATATATATATATATGAGGTATATAATATATGAAGGAGGTAATATATTATGATGCCATTTTACATGTTTGTGTGAGGGGAGGGAGTCACTGATGTGTGATAGATCTTGGCTGTATTTGCAGCTTGCATGTGCAGCAGTATATACACATGTACACTCTCCAAGGCTCCCAAACTTCTTTCTTGCTCCTCAGCATATGGTCAGGTGAACCAGAACTTTGGGTTTACTGCCAACAACAGCATTTAGCCCATCCATAGAGTTTACAGTTACATTTGTCTTGCTTTTGTCCTCTTGTCATCATTTTCTCAGCATGGAGCCTCACCTGTGACTGTGAAAAGATGCAAGTAGGGCAGCTGAGAGGCATCCTTCACTTTAGGATAGCACATCTAACAGTGAGGCACTGCAGACTCCACTTAATGCCAGACATGGCAGCTACAACATGCCTTCCTGAAGGCATTGACATAATTCTTCTCCTTGTTATTTCCCTGCTGGTGGTGCCTTTGTGTGTGATATCACACTTGCTTCTCAGCCTGTTTGCTTCCCATACCTGGCTGTAGTACACTCCAAGACTAATAGCTCATGTCTTGTGCTGGTTTGCCCTTCTGAAAATAATAAAGTTGCTTTTATAGCCACAAGATATACACAGGAGCTCTTTTTCTTTTGTGCTGTTTTTAACTGATTTGTGGCAGCAGCTACACCTGTCAATTATATCCTGCTTAGCAATAATGTATACAAAAAAATGTTGCTTGTTATATTAGAAATTATACAGCTATACAGAGTCCTGTAAAGTAATGATTGCAATTTTACTAAGTGTTATCACTAGAAATTGGAGACTGGATAAATAGTTTTGGTACACTTTTCTAGTGTGACAAATAACAATTACAGGACATTGCAGTATGCATCTTGTGACAGCTCATTGCACTGCTGAGCCCTGCCAGTTGATTACAGGAATGTACTGGAGGTAGCAGCAGGAGCAGAATGGATGAATACAGTGTGCTGTATTTATCTAGTGCCTTTCATCAGTGATGCTTTTGACAGATAGACAGACTGTCAGCACTTTGCACAACACTTTGCCTCATGGTAAAATAAGGAGAAACTCTCAGCAAGGCCCACTGCTGCCTACCAGGGTGCCTTTCTGCAGAGCTGTGCTCAGCCTGGTTGTTGCAGGGTTTTATTCATCCCTAGGTACAGAGCTTTGTGTTTGTCCTTGCTGAATTTCACACCCCATTGCTCCAGCCTTTCTAGGCCCATCTGAACTTCAGCCTGTCCTTGAGCAGGTGGCTGGTCCCTCCATGTCATGTCATCTGCAGAATTGACAGGAGGGTGCTTGCTTACCTCCTCCAAGTCATTGGTAAAGACACCTCCCAGGTTAGACCTCTGGGGTACCTGTTAGCAGCCTGCAGGTGAGATATGCTGTGAGCATGACAATCCAATTGGGAATTTATCAAATCTGCTTTCCCACACAGCTGTACCTAATGACCTCCTTTGGATACGAGAATATTGTGGCAGGCAGATAGGCAGGCTGCCGTTCTAAAGGTAAACTATGTCAGTGTCTCTAGTCTTGTCCACAAATGAAGTAATTTTAGTCTAGAAGGGAGCCAAACTGTCAGGCATTACTCACTTTTGGGGAGTCAGTGTTGAGTGCTGCCAGTGGGCTGCTTTTCCTCCATGTGCTCAGAAATGTGCTGAGAGGACTCACTCCATGAGGCTGGACAACCAGCAGTAATTCCATGAATCATCTTTTTTTCACTTTCTTAATATGGTCTGGATATTTTCTTTCTCCTGTAGCAAGGGATCTCCCCTAGCCTCCTTCACCTTGCAAAAATTAAAGCAGGTGGCCTTGCAAGGACACAGGCCAGCTTGCTCAACACACTCTGACTTCTATGGATCTAGTGATCCCAATCAATCCCTGCTGCCATGTCTGGTTGGGATTTACCTGACAGCTCACTGTTCATTGTTCATTGCCTTCTTGCACCCTGCCTGCAGTCACAGAGGCCTGGGAGACCTTGGTGGGGAAGAGTGGGGCAATGCAGGCATTGAGCTCCAGCCGTGACTGCTGTCCCTATCCGCAGGGTCACGCTCTCCTTGCTCAGCCTTTTAGTTCTGCAAAAGCTGCTCTTGGTACCCTTGAAATCCCTCGAGAGCATCCACTCTGACTGAATATTTCTAATGCTACCCAGAGTTGCTAGGAAATGTTTCTAAACTCCTCCTGTGAAGATTGTCCATCTGCTTCCACTGTCTGTATATTGTTTGGTGAGAGGAAGTTCTTTCTGAAATTCTGAGGGGTGTTTGAGTAATTTCAAAGTGTAATAGATGATTGACTTGCTTTCCCTGGAGAAACCTACCTGGTGGCTACCTCTAGCCTTCAGGACTGACCTTTAAAGTTGTATTAATCCTTATTTCAGTTTGTTTATTAAACTTAGGCACATGACCTAAGTAGCTTACTTTTGTAATTCCCCTGACTGCCACTTATTAAAATATTTACTGCTTGCCTTTTGCTCATTGGCTGTAAGGAAGTTTCACATTTTTGCTTACAGCTCAGCCATTTTATATTTAATCTTTCAGAACTCATAGGTGTTTATCTGGACTTGATAATTTATTTATTTTGCTATTCAGTTGTGAACTAACCACAGTACCTACTGTCCTGATGCCTTAGCCTACCAGAGTCTCATATTTTCCTCACAGAACAGGGCATGTCTTGGTCCTCTGGTAGAATGCCAATACACTTGGTTTCAGGAAATGTTACATGTAGCATCTCACCTTTGATGATTCCATATATGTACCAATTCTTTGCAGTTTCCCTGTTTAAAAGGAATGCAATCCTGTTGGAGAAAGTAAGATGATTTTGAGGGGTTTTAATACCATTAGTTATTTACTCCTCACAATTACATTTATCCCTTCCTTATAATTACTCTATGTTATCTGACTAGAATTTAGCTCTTGGTCAATGTTTTTCTAAGCCCATATGTCTAAACTTCAAAGGATTTCTTTTTTACTCAGCTAACATCTAAACTCCTGCCATTGATCTCTATTGATTTCTTCTTTTCCTGCTTTCTGTTTTGTTCATGGCATACATATCCTGTGAGATGTCATTACTGTTTTCTTCATTGCCATCCTCACAACACCTAAGAATTTTATTTTTTCCAATCCCCACCCCAAAGGGCCATTTTCACTAGCCTTCATATTTACATTTTTTAGAAATACAGCTTGGAATTTGATGAGTTTCCTATGTTGCTGTTTGCATTTTCTGTGTCTGCAATAAGCTTTTACAATTTGCTATTGCTTTCTTTAAGACAGCAATGAGCTTCTTGATTGTCCTTATGTGTCATCCACTAGATTTGTGCAGTTTATACACAGTTAATTTGTGCTGGGAAAGCTGTAATGGGTTTTAAGCAGTAGACATATTGCAGTAGTTACTTTGAAATTTTAATGAGTGCCATTAAAGAATCAAAGGTACAAGAGAGCAATTCAATAGGAAAGGAAAATAAAAGCCAGGAGGTAAGGAAACTTTAAATGGTTCTAACGTACAGTTTTTAAGTTCAAAGCAAGTTTGGTTGACCAAAGTTGAGAAACTTCTAAAATGGTTTTATTTCTTTTGGTTTATAGAGAAGGGTAAGACTGCATAACAAGTAAAGCAGAACAAATTTATTAGACTAAATAACATGAACTGTGATAACATGAAAATATGATGAAAAAGCAGTTCATGAAAGTACAACAGAAATATTCTTGTTGCTGAAAATAATATACAGGATGTGACCTATGAGATGGATGCACAGTTCAGTGCAGGAACACCCCCACCAAACTGCCCTGTACAGTGTAACCCAGGAGCACACAGAGCTGCTCAGCCCAGGTGCTCTGGGCTGGATTTCCTGAGTCCTAGTGCTGCCACCAGCTCCCCACAGCAGGGTGTGTGTTTGCACTGTTAGGTGGGTATCTAACTTCTGTTTCCAACACTCCCTGCCTCTCCCTTGACCCTGCTCCAAGGAGCTTGGCATTTCCCAGCATCCTCTGTTATTTCTTCATCCATTTTCACTTTTTCCACCCCTTCCTTTCTTTTTATATTCCTCTTTGTGTCTTAAATCATAAAAAGAAAAAGGCAAAAAAGCCCAACAGAAGAAAGTGCCCCTTCTGTTATTTCTTCATCCATTTTCACTTTTTCCACCCCTTCCTTTCTTTTTATATTCCTCTTTGTGTCTTAAATCATAAAAAGAAAAAGGCAAAAAAGCCCAACAGAAGAAAGCGCCGTGACGCCTGTCTTCCTCTGTGTTGCCCTTTGTTTGCCTGCAGCTCCTTCCTCCTGAAAAAGTGGATTAAAGCCTCCCATGTCTCTTCTTCTTCTTCCCCAACCACTAAGGTCTCTGCAGGATCTGTCGAGGCAGACGGACATTCCTTACGGCACCGTCCTGGACTCCGCGGTGTACGAGCACGTGCGGGTGAAAGGGATGAACCCCTTCGAGAGGGACAGCATGTACTCCCAGATGTGGCGCATGATCAACAGGAGCAACGGCTCCGAGAACAACGTCCTGGAGTCCACGGCAGGCATCCAGAAGGTACTGGTACCCTTCCTTTCTGCTTCCCACTGGAGATGCTCTGTGTTGCACCACGTTTGATTGGCTGTTGCAATCATGCCTTTAATCGATTCCTGAAAGCCCGTTGCACTGGCACTGAGGATTGGGACTTCTCAGGTTTGTGGCGTTGAACAGCATTTTAATATGTGAGTACCAGGACTGTTTGCTCCAAAAGGTCTTTACAGGTGTTTATAGGAGATGGCTGCATCTCTAAGGGTGCAAAATGGAAAATAAGAAAAAATATAAGACATTGATTATCTCTTTTTGTAATCTTCTGACACTGAAAATCCTGGCTTTCTGTTGTAGCTCTGGGTCACGTTTGTTTTGAGAGACAAAGGCAGGAATGGATGATTTGACTTTAAAAAGAGTCTCACAGACACATTCTGTAGTAGGTTTGGCAGTGGAAAAACACTTTGAGAGCTTTTTGTAGGCACATTTGTGAATGCAGTAGTTCCCTCCCAAATTCTGGCTGACAGCTGCAGCTTTTAAAGAAACACCAGTCCATGAAAGGATTCAGTTTAAGAGTCAATATAAATTGATGAGTGACTGTATACAAGCTTTTCCCCTAGCATTGTATCTTTATATTCAGACTTCCAAATCAAATCAAAGAAATAAAATATTTTGCTGACTGTATTTTAAACTCCAATATGTGGGGGTTTCTTACAGAAAATATCCATTAATTGTGTGTTCACATTGTTACAATCTCAATGTAGAGACTTCTGAAAATCCAGAGGAACTCTGGTTTTTTTGTCTCCACCAGAATCAGTTGGCCAGCAAAACCTGACATTTCTGATGCTCTCACTCTAGGTAGTAACAAGAGAAAAGAGTATGTTAAAAAAAATGATGAAATCCCTGGTGAGCTCTTGGTAATAGAAATAAAAAATAACAATTATTTAGAGTTTTAAAAATCCCAAATCCAACCTCTGGATAACCAAGATCATATTTTCTCCTCTGAAGGACTAAAGAGCATAAAAAAAGAGGCAGGAGAGGTCCTGGGGAACTGCACTTTTGAAACCCTTTTAGATAAAGTCATAAGCTGAAAGAGCAAGAAAAAAAGGTCTGAAGATTTATTGGCTAGAGGAAATTGCTTTTTTTGAGAGAACATATTTTAGCTCAGTTTGTAAGTGGCTGATAAAGCTGGGATTTGCCTTTTGTATATATATAAAAAAAACCCAAAACCAAGAACCTTCCCTCCTTCTGGTTGCCCTTCCCAAGTTATAAAATGAGTTTCAGAAGGATCAAAAACCAGAGTACATCAAACATAGCTGTGCTCACTAACCGTTTTTAGCTTGAAAAACCAAACAAATGGTATATCCTGCTGGCAGGTAATTCCAGATTACAGTCATTGAGTTTTCATTCTTGGAAACATGGCAGTTGGTGTCCTAAAACCTACAAAAGCAGAAACATCCAAGTTCTTAATTTCCCATGCTTTTGCTTCCCAAGAATAGGTAAATTATGATGTCGAAAAACTAAGCTGTGTCAAGTGAGCAAGCCAACCAGCCTCCAGTTTTCAAAAAGACAGAGGTCTTAGGCCTGATTCTAATGAGCATACACATCTACCTGTGGGTGCACAATTTCTCCCCTTCCTTCAATTTACAGGAAGAAATGGCACAGAAAAATAGTATTTGCCAGCTGCTGTTCACCAGAAGCTTTTGGGAAGTCATAGTTGGTGTGCATGGGAAGAAAGCTGCATCAAGAAAGTGATGTTAAAAGCTAATCTTAGGCAAGGAAAACTAATATTTTAGAAGGTATCTGATAAAAGGCAGAGATTATAATCTCTGTAACACATTTCAAAAAATGAAAACATTTCAGAAAGAATTAATGGGTCCCCTTGGCCTATTTATATGCTTCATAATGAATTTAACTGGCCAAATCAGAGCTATTAACCTGATTACAGCCCTGGGCAAGATACACCAACAGGCCTTCCTCTGTGCCTCATTTTGCTTCCCCCATTCATCAGCACTAAAGTGTGACTGAACACAGTTTGTCCAGGCTCTGTGAGAGCATCACCTCAGCAAACCTTCCTGGAGTGCCAAGTGAGAGCAGAGACTTAATGGGTGCTCCAAACAGGGACAGGGATTGGGATAGGAGGGACCACCACGGGAGAGAGGTGTGCAGGGATGCAGTGGACACTCCCATCTTTAACAGCACACGTTGCTGCACCACCTCAGAGCTTAAATGAGGTTTGCAAGGAGCCTTCACAGAAGACACTTCCCAAAATATTTTTGTAAAATCCTAAAAGTTCTTTAGTTTTGTCTTGCTTTTATCCCAACAACTCCAGTGGAGCTGGCACTATTTTATTGTGAGGAAAGTAGCAGTCTAATGCTAATTTATATATAAACAGGGGGAAGAGGAGAGAGGCCAACCACTGATTCACTCAGCACCTCACCCCTCTCACTCAGCAGGGCTGCCTGCTTGCTGTACCAGTGTCTTTGTGGGGAGTGGCACCTGTGTGAGTGCAAATACAATACAGCCAAATGACAGTGATTGCACAGTCCCACTTTAAATCAGGCATTTTGCTGCTTTGACCTGCTTTTCCTGGCAGGAGGGCAGGGCAGACAAGAGAAATAAGATGGGAAGATCATGCCATTGTAAGTTTTCAGGTTTTGATATTTATTGGTCCTGTTCCTCTCATAAATCAGGTGCATACATATCACTGTGTGTGCTCCTGTTCTATCCATAGAGTACAGCTATAGATAGCCAGATAGCAGCTGGATAGATTTACCCTGAAGAGAGAGCAGTTTTAAACACCTCAAACAGGAGACAGCCTGAAAAGCACAGGCACTTTAGATATTTTCTTCCACTTATTGTCTCTTCCTTTCTCAAAAGACAGCAAAAAGCTGCTGAAGGTCTGAATGTAAGGTAGGGAAGCACTCAGTTGTTTATCTTCCTCCACTGTCAAATCAAAATGGATGGGGAGGTAGCTGTATTTTTTTATAAGCCTGGATTATTCACTTTTATCTTCCCTTTTTCTTTATTATTCCTAAGTGTTTAATGTGTCTCAAATTGATTTTCCTTTTTTTGCATAGGTTATGAAATATGCATCTCATTCTGTCCTAGGAATCTCTATTTTTGCAGAAGTTATTTATTCAGAGAGGATTTACAGAGGCCCAAGTCATGCCTGCTTAAACATTCATTGAGGACTCCAAGAAAAATCATTTAGGCTTAAAGATATCACATTACATACCTCTTTATGTCTTCTTAAAAAGCACATTACCCTGCTTAATCCTTTACAAGCACCACAGGCTTTCCTATCCTTGGAACTATTCCCATTTAAAATATAATGAAGCGCTTCTATTGTGCCCCTGTCTGCTCTTTCTTCCCTGGAGTATAATAGTGCCTAATGCCCTATCCTACCCACCTTGTTCCTCTGAACATGATACCATAGCCTACAGCATCTTCATTTTTCTCAGTAGAACAGAGTGGAAAATTCCTTTCCCAGGCAGAATCTGAATGTGTTTGAAAACTCTTCTGTCTGTTTAACTCTATCTGCGAAATATTTAGCTGCTAGGGAACTTGTGAATTATTGTCAGGTGAAATAATGCTTCTGGATGGTGCATTAAGAGAAACTCCTTGAAGGCTCATAGTATGTCCTTTTTGACTTGCTCACAGTATCAAAACGAATTTGGTCTTGAGATTTGAATTTTCTTGTGATCCTAATTGCAATGCCAGTGGAAGCACACGAGCCTATTTGTTTTCCCTGGACACTGTGGATGACACTTTAACCTTCCTGAAAATACTGTAATAGTAAAAATATTTATGAATAGATCATAGCAAAGGTCTGCTAAGATTATTTGTATGAGGAAGAAAGAGGTAATAACAATTTGCAATTCTGTGCTAGAACAAATTGTTAATAACTGGCCATGGATATCCTTAATTTGTTTACAGCAGTAGCAACACCATGAAGGCTTATCTTGATGGGCCAAAACCCCTCCTGAATTAATTAATTATCCTGATATACTCACAAATTTGCCATTGGAATTGCCATTCTTTTGGCAGATTCACTGATTGCACCACAAAAATATCTGGTTAATGTATGGTAGTCCGCACAAATTTGTTGTGAACATTTCTGGCCATGGTGTAGCCCAATTAAAAAAAAAAAAA
>VZRH01002375.1:2059695-2113861 GCA_013397555.1 Urocynchramus pylzowi
AAAAAAAAAAAAAAAAAAAAAAAAAAAAAAAAAAAAAAAAAAAAAAAAAAAAAAAAAAAAAAAAAAAAAAAAAAAAAAAAAAAAAAAAAAAAAAAAGCCCAGAAAACAAAAGAGAACCAAGACAGATTTATGGGATACTGGATGTGCATCATGATTCAGCAGTTTGGCAGTGGCCAAGAAAGGGATAGGAAGCAGAAGAGGTGAGAGCATATAAAAATGCTGGGACAGTTCTCCACTACATCTCTATTCATGAGCAGGCGATGGGCTGCGCTATGCAGCTGATGGTTAGAAGGCTAATTGTCAACCCAGACACCAGTTCCCAGGTTCCCTGATCCTGCCTCTGGAGCTGATGCTTCTTGGTGAGATGAGATGTTCTGTGTCTGCTCTATGAGCAATAAGATTGACAAGTACCCTTAAGACCTTGATGTGTTCAGTCCCACAGCTGAAGGTGCAGTTTGTCTATTTTGCAATTTCTGTCTCCTGCATAGTCCATGATTTAGAGCTGACAGGCGCCTTGCAGCACCAAAGGCACTGACTGCCCTTATTTGTATTATCATGGATGGTCTGGCTTTTTTTTTTTTTTCCCTATAATTCTGTGTCTCTTTACTCCATATCTGGGGCTTTAAAAAACTTACAGCAGTGATAAAAATTAGAATCCTGACCAGAAAGCTCTACAAACACAGTGTGGTGCTACTTTCAGACATTATCAAAAGGCTAATAGTTATCTGGGTTAGCTCAGGAGCTCAATATGTTTGGGAAGTACAATAACTGGTCTGTGACAGTTAACAGACCATGAAGCAGATTCTGTGCATAGCTTTAAAAACTAAATGCAAAACTTTTTCTACCACCAAATTTTCTCAGAATTCAGGGTATGTTTAACAAAAAGCTTGGTCTCCCTCACCAACACTTCTGAGTATATAATAAATTCTGATCTAACTGCTAGAGAGTTTTCACAGGTTTTATCTAGAGTAGAACACCTGTAAAAGTTATTTTCTGCAGAGTTGATCTTTATTCAAAAAAATTGGTAAGTCAAAATTTGAGTTAGCCTACATATCAAGAAATAGATCTACATGACATGTCTTCATTCAGCCACAAAGCAAGCCAACTGTTGCTGTATTCCTTTGTCTCCAAAGTTTTCTGTAAGCTTTATCAGAGTTCATCTTCTCCTGTTTCATCTTACATGCTACTGAATGTACCTCACTTTTTTTGCTCTCCATGAAATGCCACCCAAGTTACTCCTGACTTCTGTTCAAAGGTCAGTCTGCATATGCCCGAGTCA
Organism: Urocynchramus pylzowi; assembly: GCA_013397555.1. NCBI lineage: Eukaryota > Metazoa > Chordata > Aves > Passeriformes > Fringillidae > Urocynchramus > Urocynchramus pylzowi. The sequence continues at coordinate 2,060,975 of VZRH01002375.1, forward strand.
CTTCCACAACCTCAGATGTCACTGACTGCTGTCCTGCTGTGCAATCCTGCCTTCCATGTAGAAGGAGGGCAGAATGTCTTTGCTTGCTCTCTCTCTCATCTCTCTGTTTTTTGGAGAACTTTCCAGAGCTGTTCAGAATTTTTTGTGGGCCATCCTACATACCGGAGACCATAGTCTTTTCTATCTCTAACTTATTCCTGTCCCTTAAGTCCAAAAAAATTGGCTCCATGGAGCCAACTTGAAGTTTTGCTTCCCTTGAGCTGAGCTGAGCTCCTTTCATCTGAAAAAAAATCTGTTTTCCTCTGCTGTCTGTTCATGTCTGATCACTAACTTAGTTCAACCTAAAGTCTACAGAAGTTGACTTCATCATCTTAAATTTTCTTTGTATTGCTGGTGTGTCTAGGTAAGTCTTGCCAATTTACTTTCCACACCATATAGAGGTTGTATGGTAATGACCCATACAACCTCCAGCCAGTCACTTCAGTAGTTTCCATTGTTATTTTCTGAGGCCACTATAAAGAATTCCTTTTGCATTTAGTTCCACTGAAAATGCTCCTGGGTTTAAAGAAAAAAAAAAAAAGTTGCCTTGACTTTCAGGGCCTTTCATGGTGAATTCTCACTCTCCCTGCAGCTTTCTCATTTCTGAATTGGAAATCATTTGTGTGAGCTTCCAGCTCAACTCCTTTTTCAAGCAAAGTATCTTTATGCTTTCTCAAAGGACCCTTCTGTAAGGTATGTTTTCCCTCAAGACAGTAGTCATGTCTTTCCTTCAAACTCCTGAACGCTCCCCTTTGTTATTACAGTAACAAAAACCTTGACAACCAGGTCTCTGGTGTGCTATGATCGCTACCCATCAGCTGAGCAGCCCTGTTTTGTTGCTTCTTTATGCTCTTTCCCTCCCTTTGGTTTATTTTATAGCTGCCAAATCAGAGGGGAGAGAGGAACACACACCATAATCATCTAAATACTGGCATAGATGGGATGTGGGGGAAAGCAAAGAATTGCTGTACCCCATAATGAACTAAATTAATGAACAACACCATTGTCAGATGAATAGCATTTCTCAAAAAACAACCTCTCTGTGCCTGACCTTTCAACCTTCTTCCTCAAAGGAAAGCTACAGCCTAACTTCAAATGATGAGCCTGAGAACTAAAAGTTCTAAAGAGTCTGGCACAATATAAAAAAATAGAGGAAAAATAAAATTTTATTGGGCAATTGCTACTTGTTATTTCTCAATTTCTCCAGATTCAATTGTGCCAGCTACATATTTCTTTTGAATGTTCTCATTGATTAACAACAACATCATTGCATTAATCTCAGAGGCAGTTTTCTAACCTCAAAGTTTTCTGCTTGTTTTCAGATGTTTGTTTGCCTGAAAACTTGGTTAGTTAGGACTTTCCCCACAGATATATACCATCTTCTGTTCAAAGATAATACTCTCTTGAAACCTTATTTCACCTTGATCTGTCAATGGCTATAAATATACCCTCATCACATGTAACTTGAGGTATCTAATTTAGGTGTCCAAGTTTCTCTCTTTGCTATTGTAGACAGGCAATTTTCTTCTCTGGAGAGTGGTCAGGAATGCCTAAGATGGCAACCTATTTTTCTTGATGGCTTATTTTGTACAGTACCTACCAAACTAAGAACACATTCCATGACTAGAAATGGCAATAAAAATAAGAAACAGCAAAATATACTCTGAGGAGCTAATTTTGCTTCAGTCCTGTAGAATTGCATTTTGCAGAGAGCTGAGTCCAGACTTTTCAGCTGGAGAAAGGATAGATGACAGCCCTTTGAGCATGGAATGGGGGAGTGGGCCCCATCCTTCATCCTGATGGCCAAATGCAAAGCTCAGTACTTCACACCTTAGTCTGTGTCTAACCCTGAAGTCATCTTTTTATAGGGCAAAACAGTACAGAGAAAAAAACTGCTTCCTTTGTGAGGGCAGATTTCACTTGAAGTTTTTCTTTCTGGAACTGGACTAATTAAGATAGACTCATGAGCAAAATGTCCAGAGTGCATCCTGATGGCAGGAGCACAGCTCTGTAGGAGTGTAGGGGCAGCTGCCACTACCAGGCCAGGGTGCACTGTCAGCTATTTGGTCTAAAATAGCCCTCAGGCACGTGCAACAAGTAGAACTTTTTGTGTGTTAGTATGTGTGTGAAATAGCCCCCAGTGTATGTGAAATAGCCCCCAGTTTTCAGCTGTTGAGATAAAAAATAGGAGTTTGGGGGGGGGTTTTTTGTTTTGTTGTTGGTTGGTTGGTGTCTTGGTTTGGGAAGACAGGTGTCTGCTAAGGAAGGCCAGAGCCTCCCCTGGAATAGAGAATGTAAACCCCCTCCCTCCGAATTGCTATAAAATTTAAATCGAGGGGCTCTCAGGCAGAAAATATGGGAGCAGAGATAACAGTCCTTTACTAGAGAAGCAAAAAAAAATTTATAAAAATATAAAATAAGCAAATGTAGTAGATTAAAACAACACAGACAGAATCAGAACTCAACCTGACACCCGGTTGGTCAGGGTGTAGTCTCAGCCCAATTGGAATTGTGGCTGCAGTCTTCCTGGACTCAGTCCTCAGGTGTGGTTCTGTTGGAGCAGGAAAATCCTATCGAAGGAAAGGTGAAGATCTTCCTCTGCTGATCCAGATGAAAAGGGGTAATTCTCTTTCTGAGCAAAACCCAGCAAGAGCTGTCCTGTCTCTCCAGACTCCCAGCTATATCTGTGTAGGAATGCTTGGCTCCTCCCTCTGGGCAGAGCATCTCACAATGGGATGTTAAAGTTCTTATCAGTCATGCATTGACATTCAGTAGCCTGTTATCAGCAGATGTCTCCCTGGAGGGAGGAGTGGTTGTGGAAGAGATAAGGAAAACTGCCCACTTAACAGAAGACAACTGCCATACAGATGGTAAATAGAATAGTATTGGTTTCACAATCCATGACAGTTGGTTGGGTTTTTTGCTGTTCCTGGAGAACTTTGGGTGTGTCTGATAGATAGGGAAGGTGGGAACAGTACACTCTAATGATGAGTGTGCCCTGAGCACCACACATGGAGTAACTGCTTGTGGCTTCCTGTGTGAGGACTTTGTATCTTTTGGTGCCTTTTTCTGGTGCTGAGCACTTTGGGAATTGCTGCTAGACTGGTATGTGTCCCCATTTGTTTCCATGGCCCTACCACATCTGAATAGCATAATCCCAAGCATTATATATGGCAGACTTTAATTTCTGAATAACTAAGCAGCATGAATGCTGCTTTCATTTGCACTGGCAGGTGATTAATTGTAGAAATTCTGAGATCTGTCCTGAAGCTGGGAATTTTATGGGATCAAAAATTTTGGAAGGTATCAGGGAGTAAGAAAACTGACAATTAGGAAATAATTTAAGAAAAAGGTTGCATTTTCAGTCAGTGGTTGTAAAAGCTGAACATGAGCATGTCAGGATAATGCTCACAGGAATTTTTTTTGCTAGTGTTATTTGTTGCCTAGTTTTTCTGAGCTGGTCACACTCTGTTAGGGAGGCATCTGTTAGAAAGGATGGTTTAAACAGAAAAGGATGCTGAACCCACCCCTAAAAATGAGTAGCTTAGTTTGGGCATATTTACATCTAACAGAGCAATGCTGTTGTCACATTCTGTAAAAGAAAAGGTTTGTGAGTATTTAGTAGGTGATGAGTGCATTTATTATGCATTAGCACAGGAGAGGTCTGGAAGAGAAACAGCTCTCCTGGGTGCTGTTACAAACCCTCTCCTGAGTTACACACAGGATTTATTAAAGAGTAGGAGACTGGAAATGTCTTCACAGATATATTTGTAGCAAAATGGAAGTTCTGCTGCATGTTGCTCTCTCAGTTAAAGCCAAAGTTTATCTGCTGCAGGGGCCAGGAAGGGTTTGGGAGATGCAGATTCTTTGGGGCAGAAAGATACTGAGGGGTCAGTTTAGTAAGGTTTCAGTGGTTATGTGGGCCCTGCTGCTGGAGTGATATTGGTTCTGGTGTGGCATCTTACAGTGAAAACATGCTAGATATATATAATGAAAAAGCAATGCAAGGAAACTTTTGCTAGATAATAAATGGTTGTAACATTTTCCAACCCATAAATCTACCTCTAATGCTGTTGCTAGAATTTGATATGCTACCTTCCCAGGCTCCTCAATCTATGGCATTGCCTCAGCAAAAAAGGTGGTGACCAACAGCTTTAAATGGCCAAAACTGTATGATGAGGGATGAGCAAGCTGTGCTGAGGTGCCTCAGTGCAGTGAACCTCCTCCTGTGTCAGCAGCTTGTGGAGGGATATTCCCTCCTTTGGATTTTTGAGTAGCATGTTCATTGCTTTTTATTAAACCAGAGGGACTCCTGATGGAAGTTACAAACTCCCAGGCATGTTTTCTAGTCTGGTCACATCAGATATGGGTCGTGTCTGTGCAATCTGTAGGGAAGCAAAGCTTGGGATGAGCAAAAAATTACCTTGAAGTTATTCTTTTACTTCTTCAGGTCACTTCTTGCAGACATTTTCCTATGGGAGGGTGACAATATATTCGAATTTGTGCAGTTTAACAGCCACACATTTTCTTTTGTGCCTAAATCTAGTTCCAGATCCCTTTTTTAAAAAGCATCAGTAGAAAATTTCTGTCAAAAATTGCTACAGCATTTTGCATTCTTGTTATCCTGACAAAGAAGATGCCTGACAAAGAAGAGTAGTTTGGCATTTGGAACACTCTTGTTTGGCTACAGGGGACACTCTCAGGCATCTGTTATTCTGGTCCTGTGAGCTCTTATTTTTCCATTTTATCTCCATTAACTTAGTGCTTTTTCTGCAGAGGTTCTGTAACATTTCTAGGTTGATGAAGATTAATAACACCACCCGCCCGAGAGCGTCTGGGGACTACACAGACTCCTACACAGCTCCAGCAACCTCTGCTTGTTCTTTTCCTTCTGAATTCTCACTTCACTTTGTTTCCTCCCTCTTACTTTTTCATTTGTCTGCTTTTTGACCCTCTGTCCCTTCTGTTTGGATAACAGCAGCTCCAGCTTTTCCCCAGCTCTCTAATTCCTTTCTTCTTTCCACCTTTCACCTCTCCACAGTGTTACACATCCCCTTTGTTATCTCCATCAGCTTACAATTTTTCACTGTTGATCTGTGCAACAATTTCCATTTGCAATCAGATGAAGCATTCCCAAACTCCAGCTGTCACTTTGAAGCCCAGTTGCAGGCTCCTAGCATGGTGGGCTGCTCTGGGGATGTATCACACACAGACAGGGGAAATGCAGACTCTGTCTCATGATCAATAGAAGGAGGCAGGAGAGCACACTCTTGCTCCAGGCACAGAACATAGTAGTGTATTTGCTTTCTTGCCTAAATGTTTCCAGCTATCATTTTTGTGTATTAACATATTTTAATAATGCCCCCATACTCTGTGATGCATCGACAAATGCAAATGATGGGATAGAATGTCAGGTTGTTTAAAGGATATATGCAAGAGAAAAGAGAGACAAGTAGAGATAATGAGAGAGTGCATTTTATCCATTCCCTATGCTCCAGCCTTAAAGCATGACTTTGTGAGGCTGCAAGTCTAAAATCATGAGAGAAGCATAAGAGGTAACAGAGGGATCTTGTCTCATGTTTTTGGAGCTGCTATACCAGTCATTCATCAAAGAGTTTTGATAGCTTTAGGTAATTTCTGTTCAACAACTTGTTACTAAACAAACAGCATGTCTGTTCCAGAGACCAGCAAATGCAATTGCAGTGAGTAGATGTGTAGGAAGTCTCCACTGTAAGACACTTAATAGTTCTTCATTAAATGATTCAGAATTTTTTCCTTCTAAAACTCTTACAGCTGGAAGTCAGAGGAAAGAAAAAAGTGGATAGATGAGGACAGCCTGCATCTGCTCCAACAGCAATTTTTTTCAATATCATCCACGAATAGTCAATACATTAATAAACATATTGGTAAGCAATGACATGCTTACAGTGAAGTAATAAGAAAGGTGCAGGAAAATTAAATTGCAAACTAAAAAGCATTAGCAGAATAGTTGGGAAAATCAATCTTTCTAGTCTCTAAAGTGTTTAAGTATCAAGCATCTAACCTATCAGAAGATATAATTAAACAGATGATTGCCCTTAAAGTCATCCTAGTCTCAAAACAGGAGAGTTTAAGATACCATGAANAGTGTAATTTTTCAAATACAAAAGAGGAACCCTATGCATCCCCAAAATGGTGGTTGTTTTACAAACTCCAGGTCTCTGCTTCTAAATACCTGTATGCATTTGATTGCACATAGAAGTTTTACAGCCAGAGAGATCTCTAATATCTAATCTGAAAACAGGTCTGGTCTGGGAGGCAAGAGACCAAACAGACTTTTGCTGCTGGCTGCTTTTTGACAGTCATTTCAACATATATAGTAGGAAATATTCTAGTAAGACTGCATTTTGTTGGACTATATAATTTTATTGATTTATTTCAATCAATTCAACTCATTTATTTATGCACAATGCTAGAAAAAAAAATTATGTTGTGTTTAAGGAGGGAGAGAGGAGAAAGAGGACCAGTTTGAAGCAGATCAGGTGGTCAAACTGGACAGTTGTTATACAAAAGTAATTCCTCAGAGGCATGCCAGAACCCCTGATTAACTTTTGTGGGATTAAACCATACTCATGCCAGCAAAACCCTGAGCCTGGGATGTAGGGGGTTATTTCTTTAAAGGATAATTACAGTAAGCAGAAAGTCTCCTCTGCACAAGTTGTCAGGCTGCACCAAGGACTGGTGTCACGATGTGAGCAGAGGCTCTTGGGGGTGCTTTGCTTTCCATCCTCATTGCCAGATAGGCCAGTGGACTTTCCTGAAGTGTGTCAACTAAAAATATAAAGCTAAACTTCTTCTGTTAAATAAGCAGAATGTTTCCTTAGGCTGAGGAGTAGTTATAATTGGGTTTTTTTCCACCTTTTATTCTCTTTTGTTAAATTGCCATCAAGCAGTTTATGTCTCCTTGCATTTGAATTAGGTGGCAGAGTTGTCCAGTTCGAAAATGTGACGACAATAAATGAGTTTCTTTTCAAGAGCTAAGCTATGGGAGGAAAGAATTAAAGTGCCATGTGGAGTATTTTAAGAAGCATTTTAACCAGGCTGTAATCACATATCATTCTTCTATTCTTTTGCATGAAATAACTGCTCTAGATAGGCTGCACAACTCCCTTCCTGAATTACAATGGCAGGAGAGAGTTGTTTACTATTCCCAGCTCTAAAGCTTTCCTGCTGCATGGGGGCTGATTGGTGTTTATGGCTGTTTGCAGAAGGGCTATTTAATCAAATAAAACAGACCCCATTCCCTGCTGAATGTAACAGAGGGAGAGATATCAATACCAGGGGCTGTATCAAGATGGGTGGAAAACACAATGCATCTGTAATGAAAAACCTCACAGATAAGCAGCTGTATTATAAAAGTCTGTAAGGGTTCTGGTCATAGCATCAATCAAAGGGTGGAAGATTGTGTTGTTTTATCTCTCTGACCTCAGAGCAGGATTTCCTTGTAATGCAGCCATGGTTTAACCCCAGCCAGCATCCCAGCCCCACGCAGCCACTCTGTCACTTCCCCCTCATTTCAGGATGGGGGAGAGAATCAGCAGAGTAAAAGTGAGAAAGCTCATGGCTTGAGATAAAGACAGTTTAACAAGTAAAGAGAAAGCCACAAAAGCCATCAAAGCAAAACATGGAGTCCATTCACCACTTCCCACAGGCAGGCAGGAGTTCAGCCATCCCCAGGAAAGCAGGGCTCATGTGTAATAGGTAGTTGGGAAGGCAAACACCATCACTCTGAATGCTCCCCCCTTCTTCCCCTGGCTCTAAATGCCCAGCATGATGTCACATGGTGTGGGATGTCCTTGGGTCAGCTGTACCAGCTATGCCCCCTCCCAACTCCTCGTGCACCCCCAGCCTCCTCACTGGTGGGGTGGTGGGAGGAGCAGGAAAGGCCTTGACACTGTGCAAGCTCTGCTCAGCAATAATGAAAATACCCCTGTGCTATTGGCACTGTTTGCAGCACAAATCCAAAACATGGCCCATACTAGCTACTATGAAGAAAATGAACCATCCCAGTCAAAACAAAGAGAAACACTTTTCTAGCAAGAATTCTCACCCTGTAAGTGAGTAAGTAAGCAAACAAATCTAGGACATTCCCCCTTCCCTTTAGTGAGTCTTATCCCTGACTCTCTCTAATACAAATTCCCAAGGAAATTTCTAAAAGTCTAAATTTCTCTTCAGTCTTCCATTCCTGCACGCAGTTCTTTAATATTCTGTTTTATAAGATATTTTTTGGCCAGAACATGTCTTGTGATTGATCCAAGGTACTGCAACATAACTTGGTCCAAAATGGTCCGAATTTGTTACCTCTGGAAGACACTGAAAACAATACTTTGTGTCCTGCAGCATGGAGAAATGGCATGGCCTTGCTTTCTAAACTGCATGTGGTCAGAAAAATGTGACAAACCCAAATTTGAAAACCTTTACATTTTGTTTCACACCTGGCAGGAGTTCTGAGCATGGTTTTGTTTTATGTGACATTAAAGTATGCACTTGAGAGCTGCTGGACTGGGCACTAGTACCTTGTCATCTCATTCATGGGTTTTCACTGACAATTGGTACAATAGAGGACACCAGTCTGCTCATCCCTCATAGAAGTGAGGCCCACAGCTACTGCATGCTCAAAAGCAGAATTTGACATGAAAAATTAGGTGGTTATCAGCAGCAGTATCTTCAGGATCAAAATTTTGGCCTCAAGTGCTAACATTTTTCCCAAGTCATGTCTTTACGCTCAAGCTGCTGTATGAATCTCTTGGAGTTCAAACGTTGTGTTTCACAGCATAGTCAGGAGGCAACACACAACAGTGTACATGCACATCTGGCAGGTGTAAAGAGCAAAAGCAGGAATGTTTCCTCACAAAAGGAAAATGTGGGTTAATGAATGTTTGCTTCCAGTCCTTCAGACTATGCTATTATTAAACTGAACATCTTTGATTATGCTACGGCTGTGCTGAAAGCTAAATGAAGGAGCTGGTTTTCTTAAAACAGTATCTTATTCTTGATTAGAGCTATCATTAAATTGTTTCAGATCTAACAAAGTGAGTAGCAGATGGAACACAGCAAAGAGGGGAAAAATATGAGATTTCAGAAGAGAATCAAACTAGACAAATTCAGAAGTAATTCAAAAGAGCTCATACCAAAATTCTGGCTAATATAATGACATATAGCATATGTTTGTGAATTATAACTGTTGTGGAAAATATTCAGGGTATTATTTTGTCTTTTGATAGATGCCAATAGTAATTTTGAGTTAGAGAATTGTACTTCTGAATGCACCCACTCATGTGTGGTGTTGAGAGTCTCCCCACCTTTTTAGACGCTATAGTGATTTTGAAAAATTTAAATGAAGTTTAGTGGAGTGGAAATATCAGCCAAGCATGTAGCTAAAGATGACACAATTTTTTTTCTATCTGATGGATTTTGCTACGCTTCTTGTTGTACCTCTCTCTTCCCAAACTAGTGTCCTGCTTTTCGAGATCTTGAATTGCCCAATTCAACCTCTAATCAGCTGGCTTCTCCATCTTCCTCCAACATCCCACCAAAGGTTTTCTCTGTCTTTCTACCATACTCTTTCTCATATCTTCAAAGTTAATTTCTCCCTACATCCAACATGAAAAGTCTTTAGCTCAAATTTTGCATCCATTGGAAACAGTCAGTAGTAGACTCCAGCCCAATTTGTATTTCCATCCACCAATTGCAACTGACTTGGCTGCTGCAAACCTTGTGGACAGAGTTGCAAAGGGGAAATCTCATGACAGCAAGAATTATTTAACGTAACGTTGTATCACATCCAGATCCATTCCTGGCTGAAGGAAGACAAATTACAACCAAATAGCAGAGAAGATTACAGAAGGTTTGCTTTGAATTTCTAATACTATTCCAAGGCCTGGTGGAGTTTCTTCAGTCCCCATAGAGTTTCACATGGTACCCTTTAGGACTGATACTGCATTAAATTGTATCAAATTGTGTCCTTTCAGGACTTATATTGCACACCTTCAGTTTATTTTAGTTATTACTACTCCATAAAATTTTTAAGCTAAGAGGAGCATGACAAGTCTCCTGTAAATTTTTTAACTGCAGTTTTGATCTCACCTTTATCATGTTATTCTCAATTGGTAGATTTCTTTATTTTTTTATTATGCTGTTGTAATATTTTTACAGTCTGTGATTTATCTCATTCATTCAGCTCATACATTGCTAGACCAAAATTCTACTGTGTGCCCCATGCAGGTACAGAGTAAGCCCATTGTTCTCACTGTTAGTTATTCACCAGCTGCCAAATGTAGATATCTGTGTTGGGCCTCAGATTCTCATTGTACTTGCATTATTCAGCTCCAAATAATTTGAAATATGACAAACAAGAATAAATGCAACTCAAAAGAAATTTTAAAAGAGACAAGAGAAAATATTATTGTCAGTTTACCTTCTTCCACTACAATATAATATGTTCTTCATGGATATGTCATCCATAACATAATGGGAATATATTTTTCTGGCATTGTATTTACTCTGCTTTGTTATATACATGTTGCAAGTTAAAGTTTTTCCTAAAATTTAGCATGAACAACGTAGCAACAATGATACTGTATTGGACTTGACATAGATGTAGGGATTGTGTTTTCCCTTTGTGTCTGAAGGGATGATATTTCCAGAAGGTCCCACAGGTGTGCAGTACAAAGTTTTAATAGAGCTGCACTCAGAAAGGAGCTGTATCTTCATCCAGAGCACTGCACAGCTGCAAGGCTGTTTGTACAGATGCAGGCATGCAGCTGCCTTTCCTGGAAACTTGGTCAGGCACTCATCACCAGTGTGTCACAAGCTGTGTAGCATCCTTTAGTATCCCTTAACAAGTGAAGAAAAAATTTGTGTTCATCATTTTCCACTTAAAAATCCATGCTGAAGGAACAAGGAACATGCCAATAATGTAGAACAGGGCAAGTAAATTATTATTTTTCTACTTTGGCGGTCAGTTAAGGCCTTTCTCCACCCTTGCCACTGTTCTGGCAGCTCACATGTTCTTGTGCATTGCTGTACCTAATTTTTTGAAAGCCAGAGAAAAACTGCAGTTCTTCCCTGCATTTAGTATACATGTGTCCAACACACTCTGCTTCTCATGGGAGAGTCCTGTAAGAGAAGTTATTTTTAAGTCAGATTGTGATATAAATGTAACTAGCAAGCAACAGCAGTTTGGATATTCCTTCTTGACATAGACATGGTCCAACTTGTTTGTCAATGAAATAAATAAGACAACACTGATGAGAAAGATTTCCTAACAAGGTGGTGGCCTTTTTCAAGCCATCCCTGCACAGATGCTGGGTGACACCAGCTACACATTGGAAGAAGTGCTTAAATAATGAGTTCATGATTTTATGATGCTATTACATAAGTTTTTCAATTTCCTTTCCCATAGTTTGGTGCTAACTAATGGAGTTATTTCGTTCACTCAGGTAAGGTGTTTACAGGTGTACATGACTAGCTGGGCACTTAGCTGCCTACACTGCATACCTGATTTGCAAGTGCATTTTTCAACTAAGAAAATCTCAGTTGATGTTCCTAATTCTAGCTGAAATGCTACTTGATTTTAAATTGGAAAATAAGTTTTGATTACCTTGTATCTTCATGATGAAAATTTTTTCTCCTTCATAAGTACTTTAACTCTATTTTTCTCATCACTCATCTCAAAAATACCTTGGATGGCATTTTTATTAATGTTGTAGGACTAGAAAAAGTAGTTGTTTTTAACCTGATTGTACTCTATTTGTATACCCAGTGACAGGGGGTATACAGATCAAATTCAAATTAAAAAAATAAGTAAGGCTGGGTGACTAATTGTAATGTATGTTTACCGAAGAACTATCCTGGTTTATGATATAATGAGATTTTTCAGCATATTTTGTCCAAGTTTGAATCTGATGGGCTTAGGCAACACATAAAGAGACATAAGTTTCCATGATTTATTATACATGCAGGAAATCAAGAATGGAGCAGGAAACACAATTGCTTATTGTTTCTATTAATATATATTTAGATTTTTATAAAATGTCTAAAATAATGGCTCAAGTAAACCAGAGTGAATTATCATTAGGGATTTATTCACTGGAATATAATCATAATTGAAACTGAAACTGTAAGGAAAAAGGTATTTTTATAAAATACTGTGTAGCTTCAAAAGGACTAAAATTGTCAACAAGTCATCATAGGGTATTTTCATATTTAATTATAACCTCTTTTTTATCTTTTTTTTTTTTTTTTCATTTTAAAATGTTAATCCATTGCAGGGAAAGTAATTCAGATTGAAAGTAATTCAGATTTTTGGAATAAAATATTCTCCAGCTTGGATTTTTTTACTGCTTTTAGTCCTAAAATTTGTGATGTTTTTCCTTAATTCAAAATCTTGAAATTCCTTGTGCAGGAAGACAATTGATTTTTGTCCAGCTCAATCTATCACTTTCACCAATTAAAAGTTCTGTGTTTAACATTACATCTCTGAATTTCAAGTGTCCCACACAGGAATTTCTGTTGATTCCTGTTTCAGGAGAAAGAAACGATTAAAAATCTTTTATGAAAAATAATACTGGTCCTGAATGACTCCTCAAGCACTGATTGTTTTTCAGTAATTTATTTATTTTCAATTGATATATTTGGCAGCTGTTTCTCAGTGCTGTCATCTGTAACTGATTTCTGGCACCTGAGCTGTGGTGTGGGCAGGTCAGGATGAATTAGAAGCAAATATAAGGGAAGTGTTTGAGTTGCACTTCATTTGTTATTTACAAAGGTGTGCCAGATGAATGTTACAGCCCTGGATAAGTGGAAATGCTTGTGGCCAGAGATGAACTGCTCTGTGTACATTTGAAGGCAAAGGCTGTAAGTATTCTGCTCTGTAAAGATGCAAAAGCCCAGCTATCACCTGAAATTAGAGTAGCAGTAAACATTAAATCCCTGGATGGCTATGGAGAGGGCTCAGGAGCTGTTGCACTGTTTTGGGTGCTGTCTGAACTTGAAACTCCTTCTGGATACTGTTTACATCTTTACTTACCTTTGCACATACAGAACTAGGGTGCCTGCTCCTTTGTCTGGCCTTGCTCTGCCTGGCAGCCCTGGCTGTGCATTGTGAGTGACTCCAGCAGCATTATTTGTATGCACTGTTTTGTCTGAGGAGTTTGACTTCCTACTTTGTGACTGCAGGCATGGGCTGCAGGCTGGCTGCAGGCAGGGCAGCAGAGACAGGAGCTAGCTTCAAGATTTACAGGGACTTTACGTGACAAGTTGTTCTTTTGTGCCATCTTCTCAGTTGTCTGCATGGTGACAGCTAGGAGGCAGCCTGAACTGAGTAAAAATGTGACTGCACTGGTCTTCTTCCTCCTGCCACAGCTCCTGATGTCTTCCATGGGTCCTAAACTGAGGAAGAGAAAAGGTCTTCCTAAAAGAGAACCTTCATAGCTCAAATCTGTAATGTTCTCCTTTCCTGTGGAAAGGTTCAAAACACCTTCTTGCAAGAATCAAAATGCATTCTGCAGTGGGGTCTCCAAGGACCTGACAAGCCAGTCACAAGGGATGCTGTGGTGGCATTAAGAACCAGTCTGTGCTGCAGCCTGACCTTACAGCCTTCCAAAAGAAATGCTCAGAGGCACCCTGTGGCAGCCTTTATTGAGCTCTCAGAGAAGGGGGATGCCAGGTGTTGCTGAAACATAGAAATCTGAAGGGGTGAGGACAAATCTTGGTTTCCTTCTTTCCATGCTGTTGCACTTAGGGGCAAGATTCGCTGCCAGAGAAGAGGAGTGGTTTCATGCAGGTTTTCCAGAGGAAGAGGAGGTTTTTGAGGCAACCAAAGCCTGTATGCAAGCAAAGTGATGTGGAAGCACTGAGCTTCATGATGCAAGCCAGCTCCTGCATGCTCCAGCCCAAGCTTGTGCAGGTTGCCAGCAGTTAGTGCTCCCTGTCTCCTGCAGGTCAGCAGAATGAGGGGAAACATGCAAAACTGCTGTGCAGTGTACTTTTAGAGAGGGGGAAAAAGAGGGGCTGGGAAGCTTTTCTTTTGAAGCTTCAAGATACTGTGTCTCGACCAAGCTGGCTCCTTCCATATCTGGGCAGGAGATGCTTATCAAAAATGGAAGAATACAATGGCTCTAAAGAAGATACTTAAATTCTTTTGTGTGAGTAGTGGGACATCTTGAATCCTATTTACCACTAGGAAAGTGGTCAAGGCTCATGTACAAGGAATATAAAAAACTGAAAGATAAATCCGTTTCTTTAAAATAAGTTTCAAAAATGAAAGTATTATTTCAAATGAGCTTTTACTGTAGAGTTTTTCAGTATCACTGGTAGTATTGCAAAGATTTTTCTTGTGGTTAAAGTTCTTTTACAACTGATGAATGGTTTTGATGAGTAGTTTTTTGACTTTTAATGATTTTTCTCTCCTTGCACTTGGTATTCAGTAAGCATGTCTTTGAAAAATGAATCTGCCCAATTGCAGTTAGGCTTCTATTCTAAAGAAGGGGGATGCTTTCAGTGAGCATCATACTGGATTGATTTAATATAAAGAGGGATGCTGCTTTTCTATATTCATCTCTGTTTAACTTCTTCATGGTACTTTAATCCACAAATTATTTTTTTACCCAAATGAAGAGTATTGACCCATGTACGTTTCTTCATTTAAATGTTCTTTTATTGGGAATTAACTGCCACAAAAATATTAATTTATCAGAAGAGGCAAATCACTATAGCAATATTTGGTTTGAATTTAACCCATTATTGAGACTGCCACTTGATTACCACAGATCTAATTTTCTGAAGTGCTTTCATATAATTTTTGTGTATGACCTTCACTAGTGATACTCTTCAAATAGTATGTATTGCTGTCTGCAGCACCTAGCTGTAAAAAAACAGGTGAAAAGCTGGCATAATAAAAAAAATAGATATTGCTTCTTTACCTTTCAAAGGCCTGCTTTGCTGAGATTTATTTTTTTCTCCTGTGTCTCTTCCATCTGAAATGAATGTTTGCTATGGCAAACCTGTGGTTCAGCTGCATGTCAGTGATCAGCATGATCTGCTGGTTTTTTAGTGCTTTGATGTGGTTGCCTGAACAAGCAGCTGGCTCTGTTCTCCCACCACCTCAGAAATGTACCTTCAATTGGCCTCCACTGTTTTGCTCCACTTGTTATTTTCTTTCTTGCTAACTTACAAGATACCTTTAATTACAATGGCAAAGTGTGAAGGCACTGAGCACTGGGAAAGTTCTGACACTGTGGTGCTCCCTCATTACAGAGCTCTCATACCTCAGTAATTCCTATTCTAGATGAATTATGAGGTCTGCCCAGTGGAACAAGTGAACATGTGATCATGAGGTTTTTCTCAAGAAATGGATGGCAGGTTGCATATGAGGAATCAATGCTTTTCCTGATTAAGTTTTATGTGTAACAAATAAGCATGCCATTCAATCTGATATGGCACTGTAGTGAAAGATAAACTTCATACTGAAGAGAAGGTGAGACTGGGATTTCTAACCTCTTCTTTCCTCCCCTAAGCTTCCAGGTGTTTCATTTTCCTGCTGCTGTTTGCACCTGGGCTCAATGATGCTTTGAGAAACTATTCCACACTTTTCCATTTGAATAAGTACAAAGAATACATTGCAACGTTTTACAAATAGTGGCCCTTGAATTTAAATAACTTTCTATAGACTCTGCTAAATTACATATTACAGGTGGTGGTAGTAGTAGTAGCTGGTTGCCTTGATGACTGAATAGAGTTTTTTATGTATGCATATATATATATATATATATGAATTTTAATTCTGTGCTCTAATACTACTATGGGAATCCAGCTCCTGTCTTGCAGTGCAGAGTCAGATTCAGATTCCCTGACTGCATGACTACATTTCACTCTTAAGTTATGCAGATCAGCCACACAAGCTGTCCTGCAAGAGTGTGGGGCAAGAAGTGCAGAAATAGTACTTTGGATGTACGGAAAGATTTACTTCTGTAAATCAGTGGGGTCTATTCAACAAAGCTGAAATTTAAGGTTTTATGTTACTGGGATCCAAATAGAAGTCAGCTAGATTTGTGCCCTTTGTGAACAAAACCAACACCTGAAACCTTGGTCCCCTGAGGAAAACGAATTAGCAAATAAGAATTTCTCTGAAGGCAGATCTGACTTCTGCTGCAGTCTGATAAACAGCAACTTCATTGGCCTCTTGCAAGAGGATTATGGAAAGTGCTTCCATTTCCTTCTGCTGAACAAAGCACCCTCTCTTGTGAATGCCATCAAGCTGTTTGCCAACACTTGACAATCTGAAAATCTAGATTTAGGCTTCCACCTCAGATTTCATCTTTTCCTTTCCCCGCTTTGGAGTACAATATCCACGTTACCTATACCAGCTCTCGCTCATCTATTTGCAAATGTTTATTCAATCTTCTCCCCTCTCCTTCATTCCTTGTGTAATAGCAGCCTTGGCAAGGCTGTTTTGTAGAGAGGAGCACAGCCCTCAGCAGACTGTAGCTGCTGCACATTTGGTGAACATGGCAAGGGTGTTTTAAAAATTTGATTTATGTATTTATATATGCCACAGTCTCAGCTCCACACTGATGGGCACAGGTCTAGCTAGCAGCACTGGATGCTGTTTTTTCTTCTCTGTAGTCACTGCAGTGGAATGGCCCGTTTTAGAGAACAGGACCCTCAAAGTCCTGTAGGGGGCAGGTAATTAATCAGTGTCCTTGATTTGGTTTAGGTCAGAGCTGGAGCCACTGCTGCTATTCTGCGGAGGAGTCTGCTTCTGGTTTTGGCTAAAATACAACAAATACTGCAGCTGACAACTTCAGAGGCAGGGAAAGGTGTTCAGCAGTTGGCACCTGACTGATAATGGAAAGGAATAGAAAAAAGCACCACTAGGAGTGTAGGCACAGGCTGTTCAGAAAATGGGTTTCATCAGCATTATCTAATACTTTTCAGATTTTCTACTAGAAAATTAATATTGTTTTAATCAGTTTAAATTTAAGGTTCCCTGGCCTTAGGAGTTCCATTGTTTTTCTAACAGTTAACACATTTTATGTACCATGAAATATTTAAAAGAAAAATAACTGCCAGTTCTTTTTAACCTGCAATATATTGGGGGTTTTGGTTTTTTTCGTTCATGAGGATTTTTTGTATTTATTTGATAGAGGAATTCAAAATACATAAAAGATATTATCCAAGAATACAAGTATGAAAAATTGCAGCAATTGGTTGTTGTTTACTTAGATTTTTTTTTTTTTAAATTTAGCATTTGCTAGACCTAGAAATGTGCTTTTAGAATGCCAGAGTTGTACACAAATACATTATTCAACTTACTGTGCGTGAGCGGGTTAGCTGTAACAAGAAATACTATCCATATCCCTCTTGGCATAAAATATGTGCATATGCAACAGTGTAATGGCTTTAAATGTTTTCCTCTTATAACTCAATGGGTTTTTGGTGGAATCATCCAGGATAAATTTTAGCTAATATCTACAGACAGGGCTTCAGCAAAGAAAAAATTTTTAAGTGTTCAGTGATAGAAAATAGAACTACAACAGCCCTACAGAAATAGTTTTAACATCTATGTGCTGATGACTCCTGTTCTGTGTAACAACCCTTTTTACAGTAACTCCTTCTGGATTGCTCACAGGGCCATGAAGTCAAGTCAAGCATTTCTGTGTGGTACCACACCTCCCGGTTTCACTTAATGACCACTGTAGTGCATGAGCTCAAAATACCCTGATGAACAACTAACAGTTTCAATTTTGCCTGGTTTTGTTGGGCTTTTTTTTTTCCCCCTATGACTACAGACATCAGATACTCAAAGTCTTTTTAGCCTCTGCCATAGTGACAGGCAGAAAGCCACAGGGAAGGAGAGTGAAGTGTCAGTTCTCCATGCCCCAGTGGACTGAAGAGCTGGGGTTGCTGCAGAATGATAATGTGCTGCCCTCCTACAACAAACTCCTCCCTGGCCATCCAGGGCTGCATGGCTGTGTGTGAACAGCATCCAGATCTGCCACCATCCTGAAATGTTGTTCTCCCTACACAAAAGGCCAACATAATGATGAGGAAATGTAGAATCATGGATTCTACAGTTCTTCTAAAAGTAATGAATTACATGTGTTGCAAGAATCCTTTTTTTTTTTTTTNGGGTTGCTGCAGAATGATAATGTGCTGCCCTCCTACAACAAACTCCTCCCTGGCCATCCAGGGCTGCATGGCTGTGTGTGAACAGCATCCAGATCTGCCACCATCCTGAAATGTTGTTCTCCCTACACAAAAGGCCAACATAATTATGAGGAAATGTAGAATCAGGGATACATATCTTCTAAAAGTAATGAATTACGTGTGTTGCAAGAATCTTTTTTTTTTTTTTTCCCAAGGAGATTCTGCTTTCATTTAGCTCCCATAATTGGCTGAATGTAAGTCCCTTAACTTTTTCTCATAGTACACAGTTGGAATTTTTGCTGTTAATTTTGAGGCCCAAAGTAGAAGTCTTCTGCATAGCTATTGAAGAGCTGCAAAATATGTGCTTCCCATGGTAAGAGGGAGAGAGAGAAGGATAAAAGTTTTTAATTGACATTTTGTTCTGAAATTCTCTTGTCCTTTTACAGAGAGTATCATCTCCTCTTTCCATAGAGTAAGTGCAAATCTGTGAAATATCAGCAGTGTTCCAGCTATGCTGTATGGTAGCAAAATTTTATTCTTATCCCTTTAAGCTAAAACCAGTCTTGAGCTGTGTGAAAGATCCCTGGGCAAGGAGTTTAGACCGATTTTCAAAAAGAAGAGTATGCTAAAAAGGAAATCCTATAGCTCCAGAGCTGGCAGATAACTGATTCTCTCTTTGTGAAACAGGTGTTTCTCCCATGCATAAAAATTAAGAATTGGAGACAGTTCATAAGTAGTGTCACTGCTATTGGGAGGGCCGAACTGATAGATTTGCAAGGAGAGATTAAAGAAATCTACACCCAGCTCAGCTAAGTAACACAAAGATCCATCAATAATTTAAAGGTGTCAGCCCCAAAGTGTGAGTATTTAGAACTGCAGAGCAAAAATACCTAGGAATGACATAGGAAAGTTATATATTAAAAAAAAAAAATAGGTAGTAAGAATAAATACACTGAATAGCAGTGAGAAATGTTAGACCAAGAAGTAGCTCTCTAAAGAGAGGGATTGCAAGCATGACAATTACAACTTAGGTTTGCTCCATGGTTTTGAATTCCTCAGATTTGTAAGTGAATAGGGCAAAAATGCTAAAAAGGATGTATTTTAATGCATGGAGCAATCATGTGTTGAAGGCAGGTGATGGGAATGATCCCTTCTGGCTCTTCAATCTCTTTTGTGCCCCATGCACTTTAACTGAGGCTCGCTGTGATGTTATCTATGAAAAGTAATATCTTCATGGGAACCTGAACTGTGATATTATGAGCTCTGTTCTACGGATCTTACATATACCACTTCATCACAGATATTATTGACAGTAAGTGCTTTTACCACTTTTATATATTCTCTTTGTGAGTTGTTTTATAGCAAGGCAGCTAAATCAAGAGAATTTTTCCTGACCAGCTGAGCAGCTGATAGGTCTCCTTACAAGCACTTAGGTGAATTCAATGCACTAGGATGATAAAAAGGCGGGTTAGGACAAAAGCCGATGTCAAAACATAACCCTCTGCTCTTTCCATCACCTCAAAGGTTATGTCCCACATGTAAAATTACTTGGGTTTTGAACCCCACTTTTCCTTAATTCTTTTGTTCAGAAAGTCCATCTGATCCTTTTCAGGATTCATTTGCCCACTTGTGATCCTCTGCTTTTGTCTCCTATTTCCCTCCCTTGTTCTCTGCACATCATGATCCTTTTTCAGGCTAAGTCATTATCCTGTTAAATTCTCCTAGGAACAGCTTTTTTCTCAGTCATGCCATTTCTTACTCAAGTGGCACCCGTATGAAGATTAGAACAACCCATGCTAGGAGGAGCTCTGTGAGTGCCAGTACCTATAGGACAAGCATACAAGTTGTATTGTTTGTTAACTGCAAATTCACTTCTATCCCTTATTCCCTGCCTGTTTAGATAAACCTAAACCTCCACTGGGAGGAGAGAAAAAACATTCTTGACAATCTCCAGAGCCTGAAGATTAAAACTGGCCCAGTCCTGCATTTGTGTGTGTCTGTTTGTGTGCGCACTTTGAAAAGAATTTTCTTTATCCTGCAAGTCCTGTGGAGTCCACAGATAATGTGGCTCCCTTTCTGCTTCAAAATCTGCACAAATTCTCCCCCTGCCATGCCTACAGATGGAAATACAAAATATTCCCTTGCCAGGCCTGCAGTAAAAAGGAATGTGTCCCAAATGCAATCATTCCTTGTGCACTACATCTTGTGAGCAAGCAGACGGTGTGGCTTGCTTCAGTAACTTTTATATGTAAACAGTCTTTAAAAACGTAATCTACATTGTCAAAGCCTAATCTAAATGATGTACTGACATTGCTTACTTTGATATGCTGACTTGGTTTTGAATTCTCTCTGGATTGCCTGGCCCCACATGGCCTTTTTGTGTTTTGTTTACTTTTCACTTAGCTGTCACGTATTTATTCCCATTAGATGTACAAAGTCAATGGATTCAGCCTAGCTTTACAGCTTAGTTGCCTAATACAGCACAGGGAAAAAGCTAAATGAAGCCAAGCAAAGGGGCAATAGAAAAGCAAAGGGATTCTTCAGGTCTGACATAGAGACCAAGGAAAGAGAAAACCAGCAAAAGATCTAGGTCTGGTAGGGCACCTAGAGATTACTGTTTTTTCAGAAAAAAACATTATATGTCTGGAAAACAGAAATTAATTTATTTGTATAGACTGAGTTTCTGTTTTTAAAAACTTGCTTCTGAATAAATGCTTTAATTTTGTATATATCACATATATTTAAACTTTTTAAAAATCTGGATTTGTTTCTAATGTGAATGGGTGGGGAAATGTTACTTTAAAATGTTACTTTCAATGTAATGAGCTGGTTGGATTTATCTTAGTCAAACAGTTAAAATGGCTTATATGATCTTCTTCTGAGAAAGTCTAAAGATATGTGAAAATGTCTCAAGCTGAGAAAAGTAATCCCAAAAAATCTACTTGGTGTGATCTTACCCTAAGAACCCATATGACAAATGTGTGTTTGTGAAGTCTGTCACAACTTGGAGCATGACTGAAATGTGGACCATCCTGAACTGTGGTCTTCCCTCTGGGTAGCCATGCCTACCCTGCCATGCTTCTCCCAATGGGAATACCTACCCTCCCTCCAAATGGTTGTTTTTACAGCTCAAAGAAAAAACAATGGGGGGTTTCATGTGGAGTTTAGTGCTGGGGGAGGGACCGTGGTGTGTTTCCTTTGCTCCCTGAAAAGGGACAGTCCATCTTTCCTCCGTGGCACTGTGTCACTGATGGCCCATTGTTTTCAGGTCACATTTCTTCAGTTTCAGCCGAGGTGCTCAGCCCAAGCCCTTCGTGGCACCAGTGCCGGGGCACCTTTGGCGCTGGCAGCAGTTGGGCACCCAAACTTCACCTCCCTTGAATTGCAAACTGTGCTGAAACTGCCCCATTTCCAGGTGCACTGACCTCCTTCTGGACTTGGCAGCCCGTAGGCTGAGCTTCTCCTCTGTTTGCCACAGGTGAAATACGGGAACTACGCCTTCGTGTGGGACGCGGCGGTGCTGGAGTACGTGGCCATCAACGACGCGGAGTGCTCCTTCTACACGGTGGGGAACACCGTCGCGGACAGAGGATACGGGATCGCCCTGCAGCACGGCAGCCCCTACCGAGACGTCTTCTCACAAAGGTAAGCCTTTGGAGCAGGAGGAGCAGGTCCTAAGAGAAAGTTTCTCTCAGCTCTGGGCCCTTCTTCTAATTTAATTTTCGTCAAAGGAAAAACATCTTGTACTTGCGATCCACTTCATTTCTTGTGTGCGCATTCATTTTCTCCAAGACATTGAATTATTCACTTTTCGAGAAACTGCATTAAAAACACTTTGTGTTGCTCTTGTTTGAATTGTTCTTGTTTCTTTTGAAAAACATTAATGAGATAAACTCAACCTCATTAGCGGGAAAATGAGGAAAGAGTTGCTTCATTTGTTATAGAGAGTCAGCATAACTCAACCCTTCCTATTACAGAAGCTGTTTTTTAAAGAAAAAGAAAGGAAATTTGGACATTGATGGGAAAACTAAAGGGAATGAACAAGAACATTTGATGTTTTGGTGGAAGGACCCCTATTAGTACCCAAAAGCATAGCTGCTTATCCCCGTACTAATCAATCTCTTGGGCTACAAAAGTGACATCTCTAGAGATGCTACTAGTAATGTGTTTCTACCAGGATCAGAAATACTAAGTTAATTGTATGTATTGTGCCTTTGCATAAGTATTTCTGCTTCACTCCAGTATTGGTTCCTAAATCAGGATGTGTGTGAAATGTGAAAAAAAACTACTAAGATTTTATAAAGTATAATATCTGCAGTTTGGCACTTAGGAGGAGACGTGAGCTAGACTCCTGACCCTTTTCTTCATTCTGAATCTGGTCTCTCAGCCTGGTTTCTCTTGGTTTGTGTTATGTGTATGAAGCAAAATTTTACAGTTGCTGCAATGGGATTTCTGTTGTGTGGCTGCCAGGTAAACACACAAAATATGCTTAATTTGGGCCGTTGCCTTTGCCTTTATCCAAAGACTGGTGGGGGAGAACGTAGCCAGTAAGTAACACTGTGCAGATCCAGAATCACTCTCTGCTCACACCTACTGCACGAACAGGGAAGACTTGGATTCTTTGAATCTGTTCCACTTTGGGAGTGGCATTGCTGAATTTTGTGATAATGTAGCAGCAACAGAATAAAAAATTTCATGGGATCAACAAAAAATTTAATTTTAATGAAACATGTATATGCTTTTTATATTACAAAGAGTATTAAAGGCAAGTATTTACCAAATACTGTAATACTTTCGTATTCCAGCTGTCCAGGCTGGCTCTGCTTAAAATCTCTGGCACTCTTCTGCTCGGGAGTATGCAAAACAAAGGAGTAGGATTCCTTCCTGTAATCTTTCGTAGAAATTCTTCCACCTGTTGAGTTCTCAGGTGCTTGTCAAGGTGTTAAGACATCCTCTCCACAGCCTTATCCATGTAAGTGTGAGTACAAAAGTTGGAAGACATTAGGGAATTTCACAGTGTGTGTCTTTATTAGTAAACACAGTGAAACCGCCAAGCAACGTGGCACGACTCACGCCTGCATTCTTCCTGCCCACCACTGCTGCTCTGCAAGCCAAGGTGGATGCATCCAAAGTGCCCTCAGAGACTGCCAGTGACAGGGTTTATGTACTGGGTATAGCTCTTGGCACAGGGGGAAGTGGTTGTGGTTGATTCTGGTAAGAGAGTTTCTCCTTGGTCGCGGTGTGTGGCACATGGAGAGGCTGGGTTACAGCGGCTTCTGATACACTGCCATCAGCCACTCCTGGATCATTGGTCTGTGCAGGCCTGACATTTCCAAGTACAATTTTATTTCATAAGAAAATTTTGGCTTTTCAGTGTGTTATTATATCTTGGAGCTATAGGAAAGCAGAAGGAAGCATAGAAATTTGCACATATATAGGTATTTTCATCTGAGGATCTTCGAAGCAATACTTAAATATTAGCATCTCTCAGGAAAGCAAATGGTATTTCCACTTAATGCTTAGGGAATCCATAGCATCAGGAGACTTAAATGAAATCCCAAGGTCATATGTTGTCCCCTGGTGGAATCAGGGATCATAGGCACTCATTTTTGATTTCCTGCTCAAGTTGTCAGAGTTGAGGTAGATGAAGAAAGGGATTATTTGTCAGATATTGGGCCACAGGAGGATCTGGATGGATATGCAGAACTTAGCACTGGTGAGAAAATAACTCATTACATTAGGAGAAATAATGGCTGAACAGAAAAATTGGAATTTGCTTGGAGTGATACTATCTCCTGCAGAATTTAGAGAGCCTGAGATATATATTCTGAAAATGTGTGTGCTGCTGTGCATTATATTCTTATTTCTGTATTATGAGAGCATATTATATAGCATTTCTAATTATGTCCATAAATATAAATTTACATTTTAGAGCAGTGAAAGACCATATAGGAACAAATATATGAAAGAGAAATCATGCTTACAAGGTAGCTTACGAGGTTTTGTACTTAACACCCTTCTGTACTGTTCCTTAAGTTTACACCCATGTGGTTTTCATATATCATCCTTACATTTCTTCCTAATGAAATGGCTCAACAACCTTCAGCAGCTGCAGCCTGCATGCTAAATAGAGAGAGAGGAATAGATTCATTGTATAGGATTAGCAAATGTTCACATGAATATTTCACAGTTAATGCAGCAGGGAACTGGTTTAAAATATATTGGCAGTTATTGATCTTTCCCAAAATAAATATATTTATGTGAAAATACAGGCTTTCTCTTTTAAGAAATTGTGTATAAAGCCATAAGCTGCACAGTGTTAAATCCATAGGGTGCAGCTGTGAAAGGTCTGGCAAGCTTACAGGACATTTTGTTCTCTGTGCAGGAAGCACAGGCACGCCTTTAAAACTTATCAGTACCTTTTCCAAACATTCAGGTGATTCCCAGAGAAACAGGAAAAGAGACAGAGAGGTGGAAACACTCACCCCTTCTCTCCAAAGCTACACAGCGTGAGCTGCAGTCAAGGTAATGCTGTGGTAAAGTTTACCAACAGGAAGCAGTGTAAAAAAAGGAGACCCTTCTTTCTCACAGGGAGAAAAATTCCTTCTATGCCAAAAAAAAGGCGCGAGCAGCAGTGAATGGCCTGACTGTGGTATGAGGTTGGCTTTTTGCTGCATGGAGATGGCAAAGCAGCCAGCTGGGGTCCCACACAGCATCTGTGGCCAGGCCCTGCCTAATGCTTTCTCTGAAAACAGATGCTTTGGGTCCATCCTGACAATAGCTGTGTGGCTGTAACACAAATAATATAGAAAATAAGCTGGGCAATATTTGAAAGATGGAGCTGTCACAGCCATCCCGATGACTGTATTCATGTTGCAGATGTTAACAAATAAAGCTGGCCGTGCCACCAGGCAGCCAGGTGATGTGCTCAGGTAGATGGCTGTCCTCTTTCCTTTGCCACTAAGACTTAGCCTTCTGAGCACCAGCAGCCTCCAGGCAGCATGTCAGTTTTCCCTCTCTATAAATTTTTCTTTCAAGGTAATGACAGGGGCTGTAACAATAGGAACTGCCAAATTTCCTAGGAGAGCTTGAAAAGGATGTGTCTTTTGGTTCATGAGGAGCTGTGTGGTGACACTAAATTTGACACCTGTTAAGAATTCTTTTCAGCCTTAAACTTTAAAACTTCCATTGCACCCCTAGGAGGTACAAATATAATTGCAGACGCTTTTCAGAGTATTTCATAGGATGTCTGTGCTTCCTGCAGCGCTGCAGCAATGGCTCAGGTGCTGTGCTGGTGGCTGGCTTTTGGTGGGGGTCAAGGAGGGGTGGCAGCAAAGTTCTGGAATCCTGTTCATGTCCCCACTTTCTCTGCTGTTTCACTCTCTTCTCCTGCACTGCAGTCCCGGCTGCACGGCACACTAGAGGCAAAGGGACAGGAAGCACTAATTCCGTGCCCAGCAGAAGCCAGCAGCCATCTGTTCACTTAACTGGAACCTGTCAGAACCCAAAACCACTGAAAAATCAAGCCATAGTTGCTCTGCACCCCTCATATTCCAAAGAGCTTCCATGTGTGTTCTGCCCCTCTAGGTCAAAAGAAACAGTGACAATAGAAAGAATAAAAAATAAAAGGCAAGCTTTCCTTTAGAGCCCACAGTGTGGGACTCTTTCCTGTTCATCAGCTGTTTCCACAATTGCCCCAGCCAAGCACAAGCTCATGGACACCTAAAGTTGTCTGTGTGCCAAGAGGAGCAGCAACACTTCCATAATTCCTGGTGGTTGTCTGTGGGAATGGGGTATGTGAGGGCAAAACATATGGTACCATATAGCTTCTGCAGAAACCCCAGTCTGAATTTGACTTTATTCACAAAAAGTCACAGCGAATTTGTGGTGTTGCTAGAGAAGTCAATCACATCTTTTTGTCCTGAGGGGGGAAAAGAAATGGACACTTATAATGATTTCCTCATGGCAAGCCCAAAGACACCTCCCTAGCAGCAAGTGGTGCACTTTCAGATATCCAAAACTTTGGAAGGAAAGAAGAGAGCCATCATATGGCATTTCAGACTGCCCCCTAGCAAATCATTAGCCAGCTGTTTTAAATAAATGGTATGGATATTCTCCTGTCCTTTTTACACCTCATCAGCAAAATCCTGAGTCTTAGGAAGTTCCTGCCCTGAGCCATAAATATGTGTTCTTCCTGTCTCCTCACCATTAATTCTCTCTTCTTAAATTTTCATTCTGTGTCTTGGAGGTCACTTATGTCCAAAGACTCCAGTGCAAGGAAAATTACTTTATTCCTAACTACCTTGATTTTTCTCTGCCCTTGGGACTACGTACCCCTTTCTTTGAGAAGATGTCCCTATTTTTTTATTTTTTTAAATCTTCTTGTAATGAAAGCCCAAGAAAGTGTCACTGATTCTCTGATTCTCAGTGTCACTGATTATCTTTTACCAGCTATGTGGGAAATAAGAGTTTTGGATTATACTCTAACCCTGCAGAGGACTAACAAGAATGACATAACTGATTCTTTCATTATTAAGCACAGTGATCATCTGCAGAATAGTGGATGCCTTAGTAAAAGATCAACTTTGCTTTGTCTCAGTACTTTGCTAAGAATTGAAATCCTATTCTGAGCTATAACATTCTGAAACATATAGTGAACAAAGTACTAAAATCTACTTAAATCCACCCAAAGCACATTTTTTTCTCAGAACTCCAGAAAAGTGAGAAACTCTGCAAGTTGGGAGAATTACTTGACTTCAAGTAAACTCCTGAATTTAAATAGAAGAGTTTAATTTTGTGAGTCTGCTCTTAGATCATGTCACAAGTTCATATGACTGAAATTATATTAGTGAGAGGAAAAAAAAAATCAAAATTGATTCCAGGTTTCTGAGCAATCTGACATGAGCATCCAGTCTTAATTTATTCAGGTATAGTCATTGTTACTGAAAGCCTTAACTTCAGAGTAACACATAGTAACAAGGTAGTTTCTCAGATAACCAGCATACTAAATAAAAAATTTAACAATGCCTAAGGTAATATTTCTTGACCATCCAAAATTACCAGTCTATCCTATTTTTTGCTGTCTATATGAGACTTGTAGGGGTAAAACTGAGAATTGCACCAGGCCCTAGGTCTCAAAAGACATCCATCTTCCTTTCTGCTGACCCAGGTCCTCCAAGACAAACTGCAGTTGCCCTTCATGCCAGGAAACTCACCTTGAGGAAGCACTGCTCAGCCAGCTGCCTGCCCTGCTGGGGCTGCAGAGTTCTCACACTTCTGTTCACCTTACTCCAGGCCACTGGATCCAGGCTGAAGACCTGTAACCTCAAATGGATTATAAGGAAAGATGTAGCTTCATTCTGATTCTTCAAAATGGCATCCATTACTTCATGAGAAAGCCCTAACAGAAAGCTTTTGTGCCTCTGCTGTTCTCTCTTCTTCTATTTCTGTCAAGCCCACGAGGATCTGATCCAGGCTTACAGTGCTCTGCAATCCTGTCCGAGCACATTGCCAATATCTCTGCCCAAGGGCCAGATGATCTGACACTGTCCCTTTGCATCCTCTTCCACTCACTGCCTATTGCAGAGCTCCAGGTTCTGGAGATTCCTGCACTGTCAGAGGGGTTTCCTGGCTTTGTTACCCCTCCCCATCTCACCTGCTCACAGGGGTTGCTGGCTGTAGGGACTGCAGAGAGCCTGTGGCTCCCACACATCACATTGTGAGAACAGGAGAAATGGTTTTATTGACTCCTGATGGTGTTTGCAGGTCTCACTGTAAATTCATGACTAGGAGCTGAACAGGATGGAGACACCTACAGAAGCACAGATTTAGCAACTTCTTAATCTCCCGTGATATTAACTGATGATAGAGGTTAAAGGATTCTGCAGCCGATCTGGAGTTTATTACAAACACATAGTGAAAAATTACCCAAAACATATACATGCAGTGAGCAGATTAGGGCTTTTTTAATATACCATAATGTTATTTGATGGGGTAAGTTAAAGAATCATGAGGTAGCAGCACTGAGAAAGAAAACCATAGGGAAAGGTGTTAGATCTTCTTGCACAGAGCTGTGAGGAAGGGAGAGCTGCCTGCCTGCTTCACCATGGAAAAGCACCTCTGCATCCAAGCAGTGCTGTGGTGAAGGAAAACTTTCCAACATTGTTGCATGTTGGGGAAAAAAGGTACCATGAAAAAGGCAGCTTCATTTTTCTCTTTTTCCTAATCAATGTTCACTTTCAGAAAGGGCCCTACATTCAAAGTTTCCCAAAGGCAAGCCAGGTAAGGGTATGCTTTTGCCTATTAATTCCCCTTCATTGCCCATGAACCACCCCAAAGAAAACAGCCTAATTGTGATGTGTTAAATTACCAGTAGAGAGCACTTTGCAAGCTCTTTCTTACTACTTGCTATCCAGTTCTCTACCCTTAGGCACCTCAGACTTGGCATGTAAAATGGCCAGATATTACCCAGTGAGGTGTGCAGTACAGTCAGTGGAAACAGTGTTGCTCATCCAACTATATGGAAGCGACATTTATTGTAAGCTGAGTTGTTCATGTGTTTTAAAGTTTTATGGAGTGAGTAAGTGCATGGCTGCAGAATTTGAAACTGCTTGGTTATAAATCTGATGACAGTAAAGCTAAAAGAAGTCTCAGTGAGTGGCTTCCTGCCAAGAACTTGCCTTTTATGAATTCCTGAAGCAATGATTAGGTTTACCATCAGTGCACACTGTCCTGTAGTACAGGTCTTTTTTTTTCTTTTCTGGCTGCCCTCTCTAATGTGTACATCAGTCTTGAGAGGAATGGCTGTAACTACTGACTCTGGGTCAGCTGAGCATCAGCACTGCCTTTAAAGTGAGGTGGAAAACAAGTGCAAAGCTTTCCCTGGAAATAGGAAGGGGCCAGTCATGATGCTGCCTTGATGATAGAACCGTAATAACCCCAGTAAGGGTTTAGCCCACCTACCCCACACCAGCACTACCTGCCAAAGGTTCCCAGCTCTTGGCCTCATTTCTCAAAACACTGGTCAGCCTATTTCAGTTAAAACGTTCAAGAGTAGCAAAAGAGCAAAGAGCAATAGATCTTTGCTAACCCATGTTGCTGTCTTAAATAGTAATTAACCTTTAGCTGGACCATAAAGCTCATTTTCAGCTAGTCCTGTTTTCCAGACAAAAAATAAAAGGCCTGAAAATGAAGTTTGTTTTCAAAGCTGAAATGAACTTGATGGAATGACAACTGGAAGGATTTATCCCTGTCTGAGCTAAGGGATTTGCTTCCACCAGTGGAACTGCTGCAACAGAGGCTACCTGAGCCTGCAGAGGTTTGCCCTGCTGTAAAACACCAATATGCTACTTGTCACCTGTTCTTGAATCATCAGTAAGCAAAGAAGGTGCTAGCCTTGGTTTATGACTTCAGCCAAGTTCAGGGGTAGGCAAAGGGAAAAACAGCAAGTGGAAAGTCTCCAGAATGTAGAGCCAAGGAAGAGTGGTAGCAGGTTTCCTAGCAGAGCTGTCTTCCCTTGCTGAAATAAGACATGAGGAAGAAGAAAGCTTGCTGCAGCAACAGAGGGCGTGACAGGAGAGGCAGTGCCGACGGGGAGGAGCTGAATGCTCCTCTGTCATTCTCGGAGGGAGTAAAAATGAAGCCTTCCTTATTGCTCAGCTCCATGTAGGAGGAGATTAGCAAAGTGAGAAATCTAAAAAACTATCCAGAGAAGTCTTCTGCTGTGTCTTAGAGCAATCCCATGAGGTAGATTGCTCTAGGCTGCTCCCCAAGGAAATAAAGAAACAAGGGAGAAGACACCAGTTTGCCCAGCAGAGTCACCAGTATGTTGGAGTGCAGTGGATTGAGAGGTTTGGATTAGTTCGAAGATGAAGATGGGGTGGGGAAGCCTTTACTCTCTGATTTCTGTGTAGTCTTGAAGAAAAAATGCTCTGGTGATGAGCTATCACAAAATTGGGAAGACCTCTGCCCAAATCCCCAAAGAAGACTTGGTGGGGGCAGAGAGGCTTTGCAGGGTTAAACCAGAAGAAAGCATTTGCTGACATGAACCAGCTGGATAATGTTGGAGAC
This sequence comes from Urocynchramus pylzowi, assembly GCA_013397555.1. NCBI lineage: Eukaryota > Metazoa > Chordata > Aves > Passeriformes > Fringillidae > Urocynchramus > Urocynchramus pylzowi. Next base: position 2,091,272 of record VZRH01002375.1, read on the forward strand.
TCTTGTTTGCACAATGGGCAGCAATGTGGTTTATATTCTGCTTTAGTGCCAGTGGTGTTAGGTTAGCCCAAAGCAAAGCACAGCCCTGATCCCAGCCATCATAGTTTTGATGACTGTCCTAAAAACCAAATGCCTTTCCATACCCGGCTTTTTCACTTAAACATGGTGTGCAAGCAGACAGAAATGATGATATGGCCAAGGAAAAACTGTGTTTGCCATTTTATTCATAAAACACTTTTGCAAAGTGCATTTAGTAATTTGCCATTGTAACCACCTGCACGGAGAGCTTTCAGGGCAGAGCTCTGACACTGTATTTTGTTCATACTTTGACTGCTCAGCTAAAACTTCCATTTCTATGCATTTATTCTGCTTCACACATTATGTTATCAGTCACTTTCAATATTTCAAAGTCACAGCAGTCCTTTTCTGACATGCATTTGCCAGAATGAACTGCCTTGACTGCTGTTATTACAGACTGCAGTTCCTGACTAAGGGAAAAGACTTTCATAGAACCAGAATATTGAAATTTCTCAGAAAAAAAAAAAAAAAAAAAAAAAAAAANNNNCGATCTAAAAAGGAGGAGAGAATGGGAAGGCAGGATTTATAACCCAAAATAAAATAATTAATCAGAAGAAGTTTGCTCTTTCAAGTTCTTATGCAAGGTACTGATTATGGCACTCTTCAGCCATCTGGTAGTAAATTAGAAAAGCATGTCATGCTTGGACTTCCTCTCAATCAGATACTTTATCATATTCCTCTACCTTCAACAGAGGGATTTCAATAATAAGCCAGTTATAGTCACCGAAAACCATCACAAGGGGGTTTGGCCTATCTGGAACATGTGCTTACACTCCTGATTAAGTCCTAGTGGCAATAATTTGTCATGGCACATGAGCACATCTCCCTCTTGCATGTGCTTAACAGCATGCACAGGCTTTGCCAGTTCACTCTGAAGGCCCTCACAGTCAAGGGCTGAGCCAGGGGAAGTACACTTGTTTGGAAAGGTCATGATCCTTTCATTCTTATTGCAATTGAAAAATATTTTTTTTTCCTTCTATTTGCTACTTTTGTCTTCAGCTGAAAAAATGGCCTAACAGCTGAATTTCCAAAGCAGTAAAGAAAAGCTGCCCCCTAATTACTTGGCTTTGTAGATAAGTGCATGTGCCAGCTGCTCCCACCAAAGCAGAAAGGTTTCAGCTTGTGACAAGCATTAAAAGGAAAAATAACTGTATTGGCTGCAGTTTCATAGGTAGGATGCCTCTACAGAGCCAAAGAGACCATGAGTATCTCAAAGACATCAGATTCCTACAGAAAGATGATAAGACAGATAAGCTATGTTTGGATTTGTTTGATTGTTTAATTAAAAATTCGATTATTTTTTAATTAAAAAAGAACAAACAAACTCCATTACATTAATATTTGGAGAGAAAAGCAGCAAAGTCATTAGCACTGTTTTGTAGCCTTGAGAGCAGGGATTAGACATTCCTGACCGAGGATTGATTTTTTTTGGCTTTGTCTGGGATATTCCTACAAGAGAGAAACCATGAAGAAGTGAGCCTTGAGGTAACTGAGAAATAGATACTTTATTTTTAATATTGTTTGATTGTATTAATTTCCTTGGGTTTTAGTGGATTTAGTTAATTAGCAGTGGATCTTCATATCATGGAATTACTCCAGATTTATACTGGTTTAGCTGACAGGAGAATTTAATCCTATAATATGCCTTTGGCATAATTTAGATGTAAGGTTCAAGATTAAGGTCCCCATGAAACGGGGAATTTATGTTCATTTCTTTTTCTTGCACTCTGAAGTGCTATGCAAAGCTGCAGAAATGTGTCAGCTCTGACAGTCACACTTGGGCAGCAATCAGGGCTTTCAAAAAGCCATTGGGCTTCACCCGCAGCAGCAAATTCCCCTGTGTTCTTCCATTTTATATCAATCTAGAGGAAATTGTAAAATCCATAGAAGAAAAGCAATTGGAAAAGAAGCATGGTTAAAGCCCTGAGGAAGTGAAAGTTTCTTGATCTTCTTCATGTCCCTGTTAAGTTAAAAACACCTATAATGCTTATTTTTAATTTTTTTAAGAATAGCAATCTCGCACCAGATTAAACATACGAGGCCTCTTGAAAACACAAGGTCTCAGAAAGAACCCCTGACAGGTGTTTAACACAAGAGGAATTATATCCATGGTTGTACATGTAAGCTGTGCTGGCAGAAGTGGCTGTGCTTTATTCTCAGCCCCAAAATGAAATATTTGCATGGTAGCAGAGAGCAGAGCAGTGAGCAGCAATACCCTCTCCTTCTGCTTGGCTTTGCAAGTGAAGGGTCTGTCACTCCAGCTTGCCACAGGACACTGAGCTCAGGGGGGATGAACAACACATCCAAGATGACCCCACAAATCACTTGGATGCTGGTCAAAGCCCTTGCTTCTCCTACTAGCTGTTTTCCTCCCATTTTCTCAGCTTTTACCTCCCATTTTCTCAGCTTTTTCTTAAGCAGTGGTTTACTGCTTACTTGCTCTGAGGCCTTCATTGACAGAAGAAATCCAGGCTGGCTTTGGTGCTGGAGTGTTTTTAAGGGCTGAGTTTAGGAGAAGTAGAGTCTCTGCTTTCATGGAGAGCTGCAATAGCCAAGATGAAGGGAGGCAGCAGGGCTGCAGAGCTGGCCCAGCTGCCAGCTGTGCATAGACACAGCTTCCTTCCTTTTGCTCCTGCCAGCTTTATTTCAAATTACCTGGTGTCTTGGTTTCCTTTTTTTTCTGCCCAAAGTGTTTTCCTACTGCTCCTTCGCTTAGCACAGACCCTTTTGGCTGTTTCAGTGTTGTGTAGCAGTCTGCTTTTCCTTGCCCTGGCAAACAGGGGTCGTGGGCTGTGGGGGCACCCTGTGGGGTGAAGCCCTGGGTGGGTGCAGGGGAGTGACCCACAGGGTGGCTGGGCACGCTCTGGGGCTGGGAGGTGCCCCAAGGGCTCTAAGTGCATGTCCTCCTGGGGTGCTGGTCTCCAAACCTCCTCAGAAACAAAACTGATGTTTGGGGTCAGTAGTGTTGCTTGTTGTGAAAAAGTGAGGATTTTTTTCCTTTTTTCCCCCCACTTCCCAGAGGTGTAAGTGCTTTGTTCGTTCATGGGGCTGAACTGTCTTTTTGCTCATGATGAAAATAAAGTCTGGGTAAAGACTGTCACCAGGAGACTTCTGTCCTAGGCTGGCAGGACTGGGAGCAGACCATGCTGTGCACCTTTCAGCCTACTGCAATTTAAGATGATTCCCACAGTGCTGCATTTCAGGTTCAGCTCTGAATATTTGCTTGCTCACCGAGAAGCTTTCTGATCCCCCACAGGCATTGCATACCCACTAATATCTTTTTCTGAACTGAGGAAAAAGTGGAAGTGCCAGTCCTTCATCTTGCCTAGGCAATGATAAGCTCCTTGCTGAAATTTTCAAATGTTACATCCCTTTAGATCACTAATACAGCCTATCCCATACTGCTGGAATTATCACAGGGCTGAATCTTAATAGTAATGGTGCAGGTTATCTCTGTGTAAATAGCGCCAGATCTTTATTCAGCAGGAGAAATGCTGCAGGCCTGCACTGATATATTGATCTGGATAAACAAGATAGTTTGCTCCTATCTGGAGGTGCCTTCTTAAAGTTCATTTCGTGATGCTTGCAAGTAAAACTGATGATTTAATGTTCCTGGATATGGCAAAATACCTGGTGTGCTGCCTAGAAGCCAAAGGATTTTTCTCTGTAGGCTTGATGCTGGGCTTCCTGAGCCTGTTGCTGTACTGCCAGCACTAACACAAACATTGCATCTGGGCAAAAAGGGTCCTTATTTCTGTTTGCTGCTCTCTCTGGCAGTCTGCATCACTTCCCTTTGGGCTTAGTTAGTGGTGCTTGCCTTGAGTCACTGTGCTCTCACAGCAGGGCTGCAGAAATCTTTCTTGGCAACATTTGTTTTTCTCGAGAACTGTTTCCTAGCTGGGGGTTTATTGCCTTCTCTGAACTTGAATTTTCTCAAACAAATTTCAACTCTGTTTCCAGGCTTGGTTTTAACCAAATAGAGTCATTTATGGTTGAAGGAGGGAATTGTATGATATTCAGGGATTATTTTTTTTACTCAAAAGAGGGAACAGATTAAAAAAATATAGGAAGAGGAGATAGCTTAAAGGCCATGTCAATCAGACCTGCTCCTCACCACCACTTCTTAGCACACCACTTCTCCTGAGCTAGCCTGTCTGCTCCATGCTAACAGTGGTTAGCTAAATTAGCTAGAGTCAGCTGGATACTTCAATGTCATTAGAAACTGAAATCTTTGTTAGAGTTGAAAGTGAAAACTTATTATTTGATAGAAAGAAATAAGAAAGAATGCTTATAATAACTCCAGAAACCGTCATCCTAAAATGATGAAAGTCTGAATTAAAGTTCCACATCAAAGAAACCTGAAGGTAAAGGCTGCAGTTAGTTCAGTCATGCAGCTCCAAATCAGCCTTATAATGATGCCATGCAGTTAACCTATGCTTATAATTAAGGCATTTCCTTAGTTATTAGAACTTGAGAAGATAAAACCAAGTGTGCTTTTTTCTTTTTAATTTTGTCAGAACTTGTTGGATTTTTGTCTTCAGATGATGGGAAGGTCAGTAAGCTGAAAACTTAGGAAGTTGCATAGGAGGAAGGTGCCTTACCCTGATTTGTGCTCTGAAAACTTTCCTCTGCCTTTTCCTACGTCAGTGTGACATCCTTGGTAGGCCAGGCTAAGTGTTGTAATGGCCTTTCCAGCCCCACTGTCAAAAAATCTCCTCACTTCATTCTAAACCACCCTTCTCTGACATCACCCTGCTGCCTTTCTCCTCCAAACTTATAATTTAGTCCTTTGCAGCATCTCTCCATCCCATCCAGGGCACTAAGGTCATCCTGAGCAGCATTTGTGAATACTCCAGGCTGGGAAATGTATAGCCCTGGGACACCTGAGGGATCTTCCAGATTGCTCACTCTCCATACCATGAAACCACAACCAACTTCCCGTGATGTGTTTGACTTCATTACGTTGCTTATTGAATTTTGCTGGCAGTATTGTCTTTTGTCCTCTTGGGACCAGCATCAGTTGTCATGGCAATTACTGTCAGATGGCTGCAGCTTGTGTGCTTGGAGGAGTGTAGGAAAGCTGATGGCCCAAAGTCACGGTTCAAAGAAACATAAAATGTCAGTCACTAATACTGCTTAGTGACCAAAATTTTGGGGACTGCAGCAATTGCTAGGTAGCTGGGTTTCAATCAACATCCTGTGTGTCTTTCAGTTTAGCTCCTACATGAATGTTGCTGGTTTGGTGTTTAGTAATCACAATGGCGTTTGAAATGACTGATGAAAGAAATGGGTCATTCTCTATGAAATCATTCTTCAGGCTGCTGTAGTGTTCATACATCTGCCCATCTTGCGTGGAGTTTTGCCATTTTATACCAGGAAATAGTTTACAAAGGAGCCCCAAGACATGTTTGGAAAAACAGGGAGTCTTTTTAATGTCCCTTAGCCTGTGTTCCTAAGCCTGTGCTTAGCCCCAGCATCTCTGGTGCTCTGGGAAGGAAGGATGGCAGAAGCAGAGGCTCACTGGACATCTCCTGTCATCTGTGTTACACTCTGGGCAGTGCCCACAGGCAGGAATTTCTGTCTCAGTGCTTTTGGGCTTTGGGCCTGCCTATTGACATTTTTAACATGGATTTGTTGAATTGGTTTATTAAGTTAGTCAGAAAACGTCTTTGCATAAGCTTGAAGATCCATGTGTGATAAGCATGGAAATTTTGTCTGTATTGACTGAGGAAGTTGAAGTCCTTGTAAACAGACATAAATTTATAGACAAAATACAAGATAAAGGAAATTATGTAAACATGGCAGGTGCTCATAAGAGTAATCTATCAATGCTCTTTTCTGTAAAACAATAACAGAGGAAATTAGTTGAGTGGGGCCTTGAAGCAGTATTTCATTATATACCAAATATGCTCTCCTGGGACCTTTTCTTAAAATGACTAAAATCCCCTTTCATGCAAAACAAGTCTGGAAAGAAGAAGTGTGTATTAAATTTGCTCAGTTTATAGCTTCATGGATGGGATCAAATTAATTTCTTGCAAAATTTAGAGAAAATGTTTTGCAGTTTTTCAAGATAGATATTTCCTAATGGGAAAAACTGTGTCTCTGGCACATTGTGCTATGAATTTATCATCTTGCTGAGCAACTGGACATAAGTAGAGATGTTTTGAAATATCCCAGACTGCTTGATGGTCGGTTTGTGTTTAGACAAAGAGGAGTAGAAGGATCTTTAGGTGGTTGATTGGCAAAAGTCCGGACAAACATCATCTCCTTCTGTATTGGGAGAGAAAAGCAGAGACTTTGCACACACAGTTATCACATATGGATCAGTTTTGCAGCAATGAGGCTCTGTCCCATCCTGCTGAAGTCACACAGCCACTTTTCCAGCCCCTTTCTCAACCACAGATTTTGGAAAGCCACAAAGGTTTTTGCCATATGTTGGGTAGCATTTTAAAGCCTCTCAACAGGGGATGTATCAATATTGATCTTGTGCTAGAGACTGCATTTCTTGATGATTCACTCTTTTGTACCAGACCCCTTTAGAGGAGAAAATGGGCTAATAATACTCATTTCACCAGGGTCTCAGGGGAATGGAAGCAGGTTTTTTGTCTCGCTTGAGCTGACAGTTTTCTGATTGATGGCATTTATGGGAAGTTGAAAGAGGATTAAAGTCTCATGATGCTGGTTTATTTCAAGAACATGACACGTTCAATATGATAATAAAGTGGGAATTTTTCTTCTGTGGCTTTTATGGGCTCGGGGTTGTTTAGGATGAAATTATGGATAAAGCCATAGCTGAAGTCAGCAGTGTGTGTTTCTGAGGCCATCGGGTGCAAGGTGACAGGAGCCATTATAATACCCTTGGCAGTTTTTTGCTACAGAGAACTTGACAGCAAAGCCAAAAGAAAACTTAATACTGTAATGATTCATTCCATGTGGGAGGCCAAAACTTTTAACAGCGTTGGAAGGCATTTTGCCGTAACGTGCTTTAATTTCATAGTTGTGCTAACATGGTGTATCAAGGATTATTATCACTGAAAGGCACTAGAGACTGGTTTGAAATTACAAGCATTTAGAGGGCTGGTGAAGTGAGAGTTAATCTTTTATTCCTTTGTGGACATGTAATGAGTGAAAGGAAAGAAATTGCTTCCCAGTATCACAAATTAGCACAGTAAAGAGTGTAAAATCTTTACAGAAAGGAGGGGTGAACCATTCATCCATAAAACACTGAATTCTACCTTCAAGCTCATTAGTATATGTGTTTTACCCACTAATTATATAGCCAGAGTAATAGTGTTATAAGTCCTCTGTACTAAAAGTAGGTTGCTGTAAATAAATCTCTGTTGGATCAATGTATTTTTACTAAGGAAACCTTAAGTTTTGAGTAGAGTCTTCAGGGTCTCACCGGAGTGAAGTTATCATTATTAATATCCCCTGTGGAGGTCTGAAATATCTTTGCATTTACTTAGCTATTCATATGCTCATTTATGATAATATTTAAGCAAGCTGGGTTGGCATTAATAAAGTTATGGTTCATTAATATTACATGGACATTTTATTTAGAAAGACCACTTACTCTAGGCCATTGAAAGTTACGTTGCTTTCAAAAGCCAGCAGCTTTCAAAAGGCATTTGTGCACTGCACAAGGATCTCCAGAGGTTACTTTGCCTTAGGGGCTCCAGATTTCTTGGATGTGGTCTTTGGGCAGAGATCCCTTTGGCATCTTGGCTGTACACGGAGCGAGGCTTGGGGTTTGCAGCTGGACAAGCCGGGTGCCCCACACCAGGTTTCCCAAGCAGGCACAGGGAAGGGGAGCTCCAAGGGACACTGGCAGGAGGAGGACAGAGCAGAGATGGAGAGGGGTGAGGGGATGAGAGGTCTGGGGTCCTTCATCCACCACACATCTCCCACAGCAGCGGGGAACACCAATGGGGCATGCTAAAACCCACGGCTGTTGCACTGGGGTGTGTGTTTTAGATCTGCAGTCCGAGATCCTCATTTGTTTGATAGATGACCCAAGTGACAAAGCTACAGGCAATTTGCTTTATTGCTGTTATATGACCATAAGAATCAGAGGGGTCTGCTGGGTCACCGAATCCATTATCCTGCTATGATAAGCAAGCACACCACATGGGTCCTTTCATGACTTCATCAAGAGCCATCTCAATACCAGGCTGAGGGATTTTTGTTCACTTGAGTGTTTTCCCCTGGGTGGTCTGTTGTTTTTCTGATGCTGTTCCTGCTGGGAAGCATTTCTTTCTCCCTGTTACTCCCAGGGATATTCTTTATAGTCCAGATTTCTTCCTAGCCAGTGTGTAGCTATTAGCTTTTGTTAATATTGGCATTTCCTTCACACGGCTCTTCTCTGTTTCTGCCTTCTCTCACTATTAGTTCTCCTTTTCCATGCATCTCAGCAAGGGTTTTTTCCTCCTGAGATAGGAGCTCTGTTCTCCTGTTCATCGCTGTATCTCCTATCTGCACTGGTTCTGCTTTCATGAAGGTGGATAAGGCCAGTTGTGCAGAGTGTGTTGGATGAGATTGCACATATACTGGCCAGAATCTGAATCAGAAATGCCTTGGCTGGTGCACTCTGGCACACCATTTGCCCATTTTGCAACTTTATTGTGCTGGCAGCTGTTGGCCACTATCACACCTCATCCCTTGCTGTCCTCACTCACATCCAAGCAATGAATGCCTGGCTGGCATGGTGTGCTGTTCTTCATTAGCTGTGCTCTCCAGCCCTCAAAATGGGGCAAATATTTTTTACTTGAACCTCAGTAAAAATGATAAACAAAGAATGCATAAATAGGGGGGTATTATAATTTTTTGTCACTTTATTTTTCTCTGAGACTGAAGATGGCCTTACCTAGGAAAATATCCATTATTTACTTAAGTAGCAATATAGTAATTTTAGTTTTTTCATTTATGTAAGAAAAGATCTGATGTAAATGTAGTAATGCAGTTCAGGGAAAAAAACTTTAATTTGATTATTTGGGGGGTGCACTTTTGAGATAGTTCTATTCCACTGACTCTTCTCATACCCACACACTTTCATCATAAAGGGATTCGTGGCACAAAAGAAAACTCCATTGTTGTAAACTAAAGCTTGCATTTCTTCCAAGCAACTCTCTGTTCTTTGCAAACCTGGAGAATAATAAATGCAGATTGCATCAGAGACATAACTGATAATAATAACACAATGTTTTGTCTCTGATTATGTGTTGTAGTAGGACAATTACAGGAATCTTGAATTTTTCTATGGTGCTACTGAGATTTACTCCACTTAAACAAAAATTGCAGAACAACCTTGGTAAAATTTGAATAAAGTCTATTTTTCTCCTTTTTTTTATAGTCAGAGGTAGTATTTTTGATTGCCAAGAGACTGGTTTCATATATGAGCTGTGAGATGAAAACCAAATTGTCTCAGTGCTCTTCACCTGGGTCCTGAAGCTCATAACAAAACCAGGCATGGGTTTTGAGTCTCCAACAAAAGCTAAACTCCAGTGCGTTTCCCATGGATTGAAATTTTATCACAAGTATTTTGCACTGCTGCTACTGTTATTTCTGCATGAGAGATAAATTGATTGTGCTTTCTGATGGATTTTTACATCTTAAATAAGATAAAATATGGTTGTTATTTGACAGGGTTAGGCTATTGGAAAGTAATAAATGGAGTCAAACAGGGACACTTTCTTCCCTAAACACTTTATTTGGATCAACAAGTGTGTGTTTTCATTCCAATAATTGAAAGTTTCCAATGCAGATATACTGCTACATCTGTAGGAGAGATTTGATCTGTGCACATTGAGACATAGGTCATTTTTGGCTAGTACTAGTAAAAAATAATTGCAATGTCAGTTCTGTACCTGAATTACTTGTGATAGATAGACTTCTGGATTAGGTAGTCTGCACTCGGAAATAATGAGAAATGTCAGGTTTTGGTTAAAAAATGAGCAGTGAAATATCTCTGCAGGTTATTATCACTTTGAGGGATTGTGGTTCCTCTCCATTATTCCCTCCACTATTGTTGAATTGTCCAATTTAAGTGAATAACAGCACATTCTTTCTAGAAACTGTTGGTGGGAGCCAAGGAAATAAAATATGTTAGAGGGATCTATTACATAAAGGATACCTGCATATAATAGCCATTGGCAAAGCTGAGAGACAATAGCCAGGAATCAAATTCACCAAGTGAAGAAGGTTTTCTACTTTGTTTTTCAAAAGTCTGAACCACATATATTGAGCAACCCAGTCCTACTAGAAAATTCCTGCTTTTGTACCATCCCTGCCAATATTCTTAACAAAGGACTCTCACAGCCTGGACACCTTCTGCTTTCATTAAAAGTCATAAAGCTGCTATTTGAATCTTTTGTAATCATGCATGAGCAGCTACAGAAAGCATTTAACATCATGCACTGTCACAATTGCAAAAAGGGGAGTTGTGTTGTAACTTTCCAGAATTCAAAATTATCTGTATGTCCTGCAAAATCAGCTTTAATTTCCACTCCTTTTCTAAAAGTGTTTTAAGGCATGTCCTTCCAGACTGACTGGCTAAAAGGCAGGGATAAATCAGAATTTTGCAACTCTTTTCTCATCTGTTCTCTTTGACTGACTCCCTGAGAGAGATATGGATGCAGCACACTTTTGTTTTTCTTTGTTTTGGTGCACTTTGTTGCTGAAGAAACTAAGTACTTGCTGAAATCAATACTTGTCTTTGACAGCCACTTCTTTAGTGAATATAAACATGCTCAAATTTCATTTTTAGTTGGCAGTATGCAGGCTCTGGCCAAATTAAAACTAGAGCTTTTGTACTGGTCAGCCTACACAGGGGATGTTTGTAAAAAACCTTTGTTCTGGGTAGCCTATTCCTTCAAGATTTCTTTCCTTTTGGCATGAATCTGTTCCAGCATGCTGAGTATCTTTTCCATGGGAAGAAAAAGTGATCATCTCAGAGGTTCCTCCCCTCACCCCTGTGCAAGGGCTGTTTGGGTTGAATTATCCACACAACCCAGTGGAAATACAAAACTCATAACTTTGCAGGCTTCAACAGCTTTAGGCCAGTTCTGACTACATATTTGGATGAAGGGTAATAGGGACATTTAAGACAGCAAACTCTCATTTCAGTGATGTCTATTCTGTATGCTGTGGAACTCGTTTAAATACCTGGAGCAATTAATCACCAGGTTTTGTTGCTCTGGTTCCAGAGCTGCCATTGTGACACAAGAAGGCAGTATATTTCTAAATGAGGAACAACCTCCTTTTCTCTCTTTTATGTGTAAGACAGGCCAGACTGCCATGCTTAATTCATATTTAATGAAAATATATTTATTTGTTTGCATTTTGTAAATTAATTTAGGTCTGCACTGGGAGAAGAAAGGAAAACAACTGTTTCTTGGGCTAAGACCTTCTTGTGCTGTCTGCCAAGTCATATTATGAAGCTTTTTTTTTTTTTTTTTATGGCCACATTTCAAAGCCTTGTGTAGCAGAGATTGTAATAAAAAACATTCCAAGGGGTCTACATGCATTAACAGTGCTTGGTGTCACTATTATATGGAATTTAATTTTCTCTCATCCAGTTGCATATTGCTGCAGTTTGTTCTGTGTGTCTTCCTGATTCACATTAACAGATTTCAGAATAGCTGAACCATGCAGCCATGCTGAGATGAACAGGAAGTATCATCCAGCACCTTACATACCTGTCTTTTTGTTGTTAAGTCCTATAGGTATGGCTGCTGCTCTGTTAAATAGGCTTTCAGTCATTCACAGTGCTTTTTCATTCTATTTTACTTAATGATCCATGTCAGTGAGTAGATCCCTGTTTAGAACAAAGCGAAGTAAAATTGATTTTCCCAGTTTTATTAAATTTCTTTTACAACATTAAAGTTACCAATTTGGTCCTTAGCTGGAGCAGTAAAGACTGAGCTAGTACTTGGGTAGAAATGTTGCAGCTGAGACCCTCCAGGATGAAGCAAGGGTGCAGGTTAGCAAATTCCTGCGCCTTTAGCCCTGCTGGAAGAGGCCAGGAAATTTCCTCTAGTGTGCTTTGTCCCATGTTGCCCTGAATGGGGCAGAGGCAGTTCTTCAAACTGAAGAAAATTCTGTCTTTAAAACAGAAACAGGAACTGGATATGGGAAAAGCTTGTTAGATCACTCAATTTATTTCCCTGACAAAGCAGATCTATCCTCTGTCTTTCCCAGTGCTTCATCTGTCCTCTGAATTTCCCTGTGCTTCTGCTGTCTTGGGTTTTTCTTTCCAAAGTGGAACGAACCAAGTATTTTATCTAGTCATTAATAAGAGAAATTTCACTCTCCTGTGGCACTTCTTTCTTGCTGCAGAAAATATTATATTATTGGTTTACCCAAGTTTCAGTGCATTGTACTCCCTAATGGTAGTCTTTTAGGCAACGACTACCTAATTTATATTAGATGAGCACTATCCATTTGTATGGTGCTCATCACTGTGCTGTCAAGCACCAAAGTGACAGCTTTCTTTTCCCTTTCTGTATGCACAGTGAGCTGGCATGATTTATGACTGTCAGCTATATTCTTAATACTTACACTCATGTGTTCAGTTAAACAAGTCGCAGCATTTTACAAAACTTCCTGATTTTAGCCTGAACCAGCATTTTTGGGTGTGAGATATGACAGGCTTTTCTATAACTTCCTAGATTACCAGGATTTTTTTTTTTTTTTAATAAAGAAAAAGCAAACTAGGAACTAACCAACCCATGTAAATGCAACTGGGCATTGTGGTTACAGAGAAACCCAGCCTTTGCCTGCTGCCAGCAGTTTTGCACCCACAACTGCTCCTCGGTCTGCTCTGCGTGAGATCCCAGCAAGAACAAAGCACCTGTGAGCTGGAAAGTTCCTGCCCTGGAAGCCCCAAAGTCTAGGGTTTGTGGTGGGCCAGTGTGGCTTTGCCTGCCTTCCTGCTTGCCTCAGCCCAGCTCCTGAGCCAGGGCAGAGCTGATTGCTGCTGCATTTGCTCCTCTCTTGATTCTGCCTGTGGTTGATAGGAGCACCTCAGATTGCTAATGTTCTGCTTACTGCAGTCTAAATGTGTTTTCTTACTTCAGCTTTAATATCCTCACTGCTGAAAACCATCCCAAATTAGCACAAGAGGGTCTTCCAGCCTACAGAGGTTTGTTGGCATAATGTTTACTGTCAGTATGCAGACTCCTTTGGCTCACTAAGTATATCACATGTAAAAATGTCATCTCTGATTCCCTGCAAAATATCTGTTTTCTGTGAGAAGTTAATTACTAATTTCAAACCAGCTGGAATGAGGCCTAATGATGGCCTTCTCCTAATTTTTGACAAGTGATGGCTTGATTGGGACTAAGTTTACATAGCTTCAAATGTGAAATCTGGTTGCAATACCTTTTCGTTTCTTCAATTCCTCCAAAGACAGTGCCAGAGACCAGTTTATTTTATGCACCTTTATCCACACAGAAATCACAAGGCCAGAGAAATGAAAAAAAAAAGAGGTATTTTGAAAACTCTCAGTCTGCATCTGAAGCATCAGGACTGTGTGCAATAGCCTTCACACCTACCATCCAGGCAAAAGCAGGGCAAGAAAAGTGGGCCTGGTGTGGGTCAGGGCTGAAGCAGGCAGCAGGCAGGAGTGCCACTGATGGGAAGCTGAGATTGCATATGTTAGCTAAGCCAAGCTTTCAAGGTGTTTTTTTCTGTTGTGGTTGCTGTTAAGATGACTGAGCAAGGGAAAAAGGTCACTTCCCTTGCCCCTGTGCCTGGATAATAGATGCATGGCTGGCTGCATGACTTTGGGATTGTTTTGCCCCCATGGGCACACTTAAACCTCCCTACTCTCCCCAGCTCAGCAAGGACTGAGCAGGGATTTATTCTGCCTCGTTCAGCACATCCCTGCCCTGCCCTCACCTCATCTCCCTCTAGCTGCACTTCACGGAGCTGCTGATGGGCTGCAGGCTCCATCCTTCCCTAAGTGCAGGCTGAGTGGAGCTGAGCCTGCATTCCTCCTCTCCTCCCTGCTTTTGGGGACACTGGTGCTGCAGCCTTGTTCTTGCACTTGCACCACGGCTCAGTTCAGCACCACTGCTGCATAGTGAAGCCTTTCACAAACTTGTCCATTTTCAGCAGCAGGAGCTGTTTTCTGGCTTAAAGGGTGATTTCAGATGTTTCAGTTATTTTCTGGGCATAGCAGATATTTCTAGCCATTCACCCATGAAGCCATCAGTATTATTTCTTTGTCTTGCCTTGAGCCTCTTGATGGAAGGGTTGCATTTTATTTCATCTTTATTTTCCTTATTTTTCGTTTTGCACATGACCTTAATACATGATTAAATTAAACATCCTTTATCTTACCAAGTTGTTTCAAACTCAACAGGATTAGGCCTTTAGTGAGTTATTAGAGAAGTAAAGCCTCTACCTTGGAATAAGTGATTTCCTGCCGTTCTGTTTTCCTGCCAGAAGCAATGAAAAAAGCCACAAGAGACAGGAATAATGCAGTCATATTTAGTGAGCGTCAAACGCAGAGCCTGTGTTATTTACACTCCATCTTATTAAACTGAACTGAATGTTTGCTTGACATCTAGCTTTGTGTACCAGGCTTTATTCTGATGGCAGAAAGCAAATAGGAAAACCCTGGAAATTCAGAGAACAGAGACTTACAAATTGGTTGGACCTAGGCACTAGTGCTAGCCCAGATCCTGCTTTTCATCTCTAAAACTTTTGTGGTGGCTTTGCATTGAGCTTTCCACAACACATATTTTGGTTTGAGCAAGAAAGACTTAAATTAGTGCAAACTTCTGCTCTTCACCATCCCAAAAGTGTCGTTCCCCTTGGATTCAGAATATGTGTTCTTTCTCCTCACCTGATCTCTATAGCTGGGTTTTCCATTATCTACCCAATGTCTGCCAGTGGCCCAAAGAGTAATTTCTTCCTGAAGTTTCCCAGCAGGTCATTTTTCTCTTCTGCCTTCAGGAATGTCCCTGCCTCCACTGCTTCCCCCAGCAAGATTGCTTACCTGTAAACTAGAGGTGATGGAGATTGGTCCTTCCTAAGATTGGTCCTTCCTCAGACTGGTCCTTCCTCCTCTGCTTTACTGTCCCAGCCTGCCACCCAGCTGCCATTCCCCAAGCAGATTTCTGATGGCCACTGCTGCAACTGCTCTCCCAGGCTGCAGGAGAAGCAGCCAGAGCCCAAAGGATCAGGGAAGCAGTGATAACGTTATAGGGGCACATTTACAGTAATTTCAAGTATTTTGAAAAGGAACCATGGAAGAGGAGCAGCAAAGAAGGTCCAGAGATGTCAAAGAAAGCTGTGTCTTTACCATTCTAGCTCAAACCATAAGGTGAGTTGTCTGATCATATTAGGTTATATTTAAATCAGAAGGATATTGTAAAATCTTTTTGCGACAGATGCCACTAGGGAAGCATGTGCTTAATGTGGAATTCAGATTAACAGATTTGTCCAATGTCACTGTTTTTCCTTTAATTTCAAAGGCTTGCTATCATTTCACAGAGTGTTTACATAATGCTTGAATGCTCATATCCTTATGCATTTGATATATGAAGACATATTCTCTTCCCCATCCACAAACTCAGCTATTGGCTGCCAACTAGGAAGGCTCTGTCATAGATAAATTGGTAGATTTCCCTCACATTTTGTCCTGTATGAAGGTCTCCTTTGAGAAAATCACCTCCAAATCAAAATTGATCACCCCCTGTTGACTGCAGATGGAGACCACGTCATCTTTGCATCTCCCTGGTCACCCTCGGAGGCAGATTTCCCAGCACCTCTGCACCTCCCTGCACTCTGCATCTGCTTTGCAGTCCCTTCATTCCTGGGCCACTGCAGATCCCTGCAGCCCCTGCTGGATGGGCAGCAGTGGGTCACGGTCCCACAGGATGGGACCAGCAGCTCCAGCAGGCTTTCCCACCTGTGGAGCCGCCACCAGAGGGAGCTTTTTGGACCAGATTCTTTTTGGTGTTTCTTCTGCACTGGCAAGGTGACCCCGATGGTGAACAAACACCAGTTATTAGCAGGTCACCTGCTATTTAACTCCTCTTTCCTTCTTCCCTTTTCTGCAACTGGTAGATTTGGCAGGTCCTTGTCACCCTCGAGACACATTTTTGATTTTGGAGAGGTGGGACAGGGAGAAAGGAAGAAGCAGCAATTGGACTCCAGACAGATCCTGCATTTCTTGGGCTGTTTCTCCTCCTGGTTTCATCAGCCCCGTGGCTGCTTCACGTGCCTCCACCCTGCTGCCTCCCCACTCACAGTGGTTTGATATTTCCTCCTCTGGCCCAAGGGTTTTCTCTTTGTAATTCGCTCTTCACTTCAAACCTCGTGAAGGATAGACAGCATGCCTCTGAGCTGGCTCTGAATGGTGCACAAGCCTTTGAATCTCTAACTAGCAGCTGGCTGCAGAGCTGAATATGATCTAATAGGGAGCAACATGCACAGCAAACTCCTGCCACATTCACTTGGAGCAGGAGAGATTTGTACGTACATGCTTTTGCTGAAAGACTGTATTATGCAGAGCATGCAAAGTATCGACTGCTATCCATTTTTAGAGCCATTGTTAAACAGAAAATTAGCATTGCCGAAGAGACAGTGGGAGATTTTTCCTTCTCCCCTCCCCTCCCTCCCCTGGTACAGTGTCTTTATTCTGTTTTCTCTAGATCCCTTTGTCTTACTGGCATACTGGTCTGCTAACCACCCTTTGTTTCATTTATATTGAAATCAGCTGGCAGAAGACAAAGTTCACAGTGTATATTTAGAGCCCGTGTTTTTGAGACCCTTAATTATTATTTTCCTCCATCTTTCCTGGGAAGCTGCTAGTGATTTGTTTTCAGGTTAATTTCATGAGTGTTTACTGTCATTTACTCTGAACTCTGGTCTTTTCCTTTCTCTGCCTGTCCCTCAAAATGTTGACCACATGCTGGCTCTGCTTTGCATTTCTGTATCTGAGTTTGTATTTTAATATTCATTAGGTATTTGTACTGACAGCCCATCAATACATTAAATTAGTATATATGCAGCTAACAAGTATGGTACATGCTTAACTGACTTATAACAACATTAAAACAGACAGACACAACAGATTGCCTCAGCAGGGTTTAATAAACTGTACTTATCCACAGTCCCTCTGAAGAACAGGCACACAACTGCAATATACAGTGCTCCCTGGAATAATGAGATAAACAGCAAACACGCTAAGCTAAACATGTTTTGTTCCTCTGATGAGAAAATTAAACTTTCTTCCCTTGTGGAAAGCTACTTCTGTGGCTTCTATTCTTTTAAACAACTGGGCTTTCAGCTATCAAGTGCCATGCATTTTAATTCCAGAAAATACTTAATGAGCATCAAATAATACTGGAGCTGATAAAAGGCATGCACAGTTATGCATTACTCTATTCATTCTCATGCAATGCTTTGAAGGTATTGAGAGCTCTGCAAGCAATTAATATCATCATTAGAATATCAAATTTTTCTGCTAATTAATGCTAATGAGATTAAAATGGAAGCTTTTTTGAATAAGAGAAATTTTCTCTATACAAGCAAGAAAACTGCTCTTCTAAAACAGAAGAAAGCAGGCAGAAAATTATGTCAGGTGATAGGAGAAGAGTTTGTCAGTTTGTTCCTTTGCAAATGTGACTGTCTTCCATCCGGAAATTTCTAGAATAGATCTCCTGCCTTGCCTCTTGGAAAGAGAACAGACCCCATACTTCATTATGCACATTAGAGTTGTCTTTTTAATCTTTTCAATATAAAATCATATTGATGTGCAATAGATTTTAGTTATACATCCTGTCTCTACTCAAAAACTGTGATTAAAAACACACAAAAACACTATAATAGACAACAGGCACTGTAAAAAAAAAAACATGATTGGAAAGGGTTTTCAAACGCAGTATTTATCCAATATTTTTCAGCTTTGTCCTGAAGCATGTGCTTATGTAATTAACTTTTCTGATGTGAATCATCCTTTAACACCAGCAGAGTTACTAAGGAAGCCTCTTCTCCTGCATTAGGGCATTAGAGGTGCTCACACTCCCATCAGTTATACCATGATGGTTCCTCTCCAAGCTCTCCATTCCCGCCAGGCTCGGGACCCGAGCGTGGGCACGACCCTGCCCTGACGAGACGCGCTTGGGAAGGGTTTTGCAAAAAGCCTGAGACAGTCCCTGAGCAGCACTGCCCTTCCCTTTGCCTTTGATGGCCCATCAGTCAGCTGCAGCCCCCAAGGAGCCCCAGCAAACAGGCAGTGCCAGGAGGGAAGCCGGGTTAGTGTACTTACACAGGCGAGAGTAAACACGGAGCGCTTTCAAGTGTGGTCCAAGGAACAGCAGTCTCTAGGCAGCGAGGCACCCAGGCTCCAGAGCTGCCAGCATCCTCCATGAGGCCTTGGTGAGTTTCCCCTGGAGTAGGGCAAATCCCTAGAAACAGATGTAAGCATGCTTTTTAAAATACTAATTTATTTTAATTGTTGTTGTTGCTGCTGTTTTCACTCGATCTCGCTGCATCTATTAGTGGTAGAAAATTGTTGGCTTGTTCATTGCTTAAAATACTCAAACTATTTAAACTTTTTTTCTCTGTCAAAAAATAACATAAAGCATATGGCAAACTGGCACTGGATGCAGCAGCAGTACCTCGGCAATGTCAGGTGACTCTTTAACATCAGATTCTGCTCATTTTCATAAGGAGGGAAAAATCAGCAGTGCTTGAGTTGTTCTTGCATAGGTAATGCCATTGTGATCCATTTGAGGCATCTTCTCTGATAGAGAGAGTGAAAAACTGCCTCTTAGAAATCATAGGTAATTTCTCCTGGCATGACCAGACTTTCTATTCCCTGCATTTGCATTTATTTACAGTTTTTTTGAAAGGAGATGAGAAGAGACCCTGACTGTTAACTTTCTCCTCAGATCTGTTTCTTTGGGGCCTTCTACCAGCCCTGCACCATCTCCCCTTTCCAAGCCACATCCAGTCTTGCTGACCCCCAAATCCAGAACTATGGAGGTGAGACTCTTCCAATGGGATGGGGGTTCCCAAAAGAAAATTACTATCTTATTAGAGATACCTCTGCTTTTGTACTGATAATGGTATTCCCACCTAAGAACATAAAGGCAGCTTGGGTGGTCTACAATTACCCTTGGTTTTATGAGCATTTAAGAGTGTTCCAGTTTTTTCTCCCTGTGTTTTTTATTTCCTGTGGATAGTCTGCAAATTTATAGGCAGGTAGCACCTAAGAGTCCAAGCCCTGGGCCAAGCAGTAATTTTCTTTCACATAAACTGTCTCTTACAGACCAACCTCCATAAAAGATGTACAGGTCTGGGAGTGCTGGGGATTTTAGTTCATTAGAAGATCGGTTTCATCATTTCTGATGTGGCATTAAAATTTACTCCAGAAGATACAAGTGAATAAGAGATGGCTGGTTTTATATCTTATTACCATTTGCCAGTGCTAGGATGTAAAGCTACATGTGAAAACTTGGATCTAGAATATGTAAGTTGGGAAACTGCTCCAGAACTGGAGAAGTCTGAGAGCTGAACAAAGCCAAGGTATATTGCAGATATCTCTGGTTCAGGCTTTCTCCACAAGTTTGCACTGAAATGCAAACAAAGTGGCCTCAAACTTTTATCATTATAAGGTGATAGCTCCAGGAATAGTGTGACATCACAGAGCTGCCAAAACATTCCTTGCTCCCTTTTATTAAGTACTTTGCCAGTAACCACGCAGGTAGTTTGGTATCTGCCCCATCTCAGCTATTGTGAGAGCAAATTCATAGAAAAATGCCTTCAGGACCACCCATTTGTTGCCACACATTGCCAGGGGTCCCTGTGAGCCAGCAGAAGGAACACACTGTGGCTTTTCACACTTCCCCTTCATTTTCCCCATTTTCCTCTGCAGCAGTTCAGAGGCAGCAAATGAGCTGAGCAGGGCTCCCTTGGGCTGCACCTGGCTCCACTGCAATTTTTCTGCTCTGGAGAAGTCTAAAACCTTCTCTAAAGGTGGGGAATGCTCATTCCTCATTTCCCAGCCAGAAGATGATGACAAACAGTAATGAAGTTTGTGTGTTGGAGGAGGCAGTGTGGGCAGACATTTCCCTTTCCAGGGTGTGGAAGCTTTCCCCATGGGTGCTGTGTCTAGGTTAGCACACTGCTACAGAGATGTCCTGTCCCAGAGGGGAAGTTTTCACTTGCAGTTTTTTAGCTAGCCCCTAGAACTGATATTTTTTTTTAAATTGTTAACCCCAAACCTATGTTCTTGCTCTCTTTCAATCTGCAGAATCAGAGCTTGTTTTTTCTATTACCTTTAAGCAAAACCTTGCATTGCTTCTAGTATTGGTTTCAAAAACTAATAGTATCAGAAACCTGAGTTTACCCATGCTCATTAGTTTCCTTTCAATAGCTTTGGTGCTGGTTTTTCTGTCATATGCATACAGTGTATTTCACTCATGCTGTTTTTCTGCAGAGCTTTAACACATGATTTGGGAGGAAGAACCATATCATGCTCTTTAAGCAAATGCAGCTTTAGGGCTGCCGTGTGTTCCTCCAGTGAGCTATAATCACCCTGACTGTGTCACAAAGCCTGTCTGATTGGGACTGGGGGGCTCAGTAATGAATCTTGAATTTTCTTTACCTTTGAATGAGTCCAGATGCTTTGTTAGATACCAGTTCTGTTCCCCCTCCTTTCCCCTTTTTTTTTTTAATCTTCTTTTTTTTAATGTCAGAATGAATTGATCCCAGGCTGCTCCTCTGTACTCTGACGCTCCCGAATATGGAAGTGTCACTGTAAAATGAACCATAGCAAATTGTTAATAAGCTACCTTCAGAGAGAGTTATAGTTTTTGACATTTAGTTATAGATTTATCCCTTGTGCAGGAAGCTTCATTCATTTCATGCATGCTAACCATGGTGGGGAAAAGGCATTTTTAAGTATTTTTCATACTTTGGTCTATTGAACAGCCACATCACATGCAGTGCCAGGTTCTAGCAGGAGCCAAGAGCAGGAAATGGAAGGAAGGACAGAAGAAATGTCAACACTGTGTGAAACCTATGGGCCAAAATCCTTTCAAAGGATAGTTTTAGGGTGCCTGTCCCACCACACTGGTTTGGTATCAGTGCTGCATATTCACAAAGGGTCTGTCAGTTATCAGGGCTTATTGATTCAGGTCAGAACATGGCTCTGCACTGAATTCCATGAACCCAGCCCTGACAGCAGCTATTTCTGCTGATAACAAATAATAACTGTTATGTAAATTTTAAAATTTTTTTTTTCATGTTATGTCTTTTAATATAATGCTGAGGTACTAAAATTCTGCTTATAAACCCCCCATGTTCTGGTAAATGAGAAGCCTGGGAACAATACCACTATGTTCACTCATTTTGTTTTTAAAGTTATACTGGGCACAGCAATTTTAAATTGAGCCTTTGAACCTGACCAACCAAAAAAAAAAAAAAAAAAAAAAAGGAAACCTACTCATTATTTTGTTCCCTTTGATACCTCTAATGCTAAATATGTCATTGTAAATAAAACCCACCTGGAAGGAGAAAGAGCTGCTCCTTGTCCAAGGAGCATGACTGGGAAAATGTTTGACTATTTTCTCCCAGTAAGAAGCGTACAAATATGTTCAGAAGGTGCACTGCCCAGTTTAATGTTAGCTGTGCTCACTTTTTGTTCTTAGCAGTGAGAAAATCTTGCTTAGAAAATTGCCAAATCTCTCTTCCAACTGTTGATTAAAGGAATGGCAGTGACTTCAGATAATGATATTTTTTTGATATCAGCTCTCTCTCTTCTCCAAAGATATTATCCTTTACTCTGGATTTTCAAAATCAGGTATAGCAGGGTATTTGCAGAAGTGGCACCAAGGCTTATATAAAGCAGTCATGGGTAGGATAAAATAATAACCCTGCAAAATGAGGGAGAGATCCAAAACACGCCAAAGTCAATTATTCCTTCCCAGGAATTTAGCAGACTCTGGCTTAGTTCCCCATCACCTATAGCTTCTTTGCTGGTATTTTTTTTCCCCTTTAGGAGAAAAACAAAGGTGTTCTTGAAAATAAAGGGAGAGAAGCACTCTTGCCTGCTGGGTCCTGACCTCCTCTTTCAGCTCTGGTTTCCCAAAGGAAAACCACCACCAGTGCAATTCTAGGTCTTGACCCCCATGTAGGCACAGTGGACAGCATCATGGCATGCAGAGAGACTGATTTTGGGATGCAGTCAGATCCCTGGGTGTCCATCCAACACCTTCTGTGTTTACATGAAGGTATCTGCCCTATAGGAGCAAGCCTGGTACCAAACACCTGCCAGGAGTGGCCTCAGCAGCATCAGACTTTGAAAATCTAACCATAAATGTTAAGTAAAGCTGTTACTCGTCTCCCCAGATAAAGATAACGTACCAAAATACAAGGCTGAGTTGAATTTTAAAAAAGGAAAAAACCTCCTAATTGCATTAGGATTAGACTTGCAGGAGATGAAAGGGCAATGCCAAGCTAAGCATAGCTAATTAAGAAAAAAAAAAAAAACAA
>VZRH01002375.1:2123400-2144348 GCA_013397555.1 Urocynchramus pylzowi
TTTTTACCATTACAAGACTTAACTTTCAAGTATTTTTTAACAGTTCAGCGTGCATAGCTCAAATTTGGAAATTTGGACTCACATTTAAGTGTAATTTTTCTGCATTAAGTAGTTCAGCTACTGGCAGCACTTGAATTAATGGTAGTTTGTGTATGTGGATCATGAGCAGTAAATCCTGTCCTCATTGTCACAGTTGACATTCTGCATGATGTAGGATCACAATATTTAGAGTGTCTTGATATTTGCATGGAATATTTAGATTTCCTATTTATTTTGCACTACATATGACTTTCATCAAAAAGAATCTTGAACAGATGTTGAGCAGGTTATTTAATAGGGGTTTTTTTATGTAGATAAATTAAGAGAATTGCAACTAGTTTCCCAAGCAGTGCTTAAGATCAAAAATAAATCCCATTATGCTTTGTCCATATCAATAATGGGCCCATAGTGGATGATGCATTCTTGACAGAAAAGGAAATGTCTTTGTCATAAGTTGTTTTTTGAACTTGAAATAGACCACTGAGAGAAAAACCTAATTAATGAAAATTGACTGGAAAAGTGCCTTTGGGCCTAACTTTTCTTGTTGAGTTCAGGAGGTGCACTTTTTCACCACTTCTTCAAATTGTGTCTATGCCTGATGAAGGTGGAAATCCCATTTTTGTTATCTCTGAGGGTCTGCCAGAGATGAGTGACCTGAGATTCTGGTATGGGATCTTGTGCCTTTCACGTGTTCCTGTTGAGAAATGCTTTTCCGAGCGAGGTGACCCTGCCTTGGATCTTCCACAAGGCTGGAAGCTTCCAGGATGTTCCCAAGAGTCCCAGTGTTCTTTCTTGACAATAGCTTCTGGCACCAGTGTTGGGATGATCCATCCAGCATCCTCCCACCAGCATCCTCCCAGAACACCAAATCTGTGCTTCTGTGCTTCATTTTGACTGACAGTTTTCGGGAGCTTTTGGGGCAAATAAAGAAATACTTTCCTGAGGAAGGAAGTCCTCCAATTTCCTGGGATAACCCTGGGAAGTTGTGGGTCTGTACTTTAGTACTGGTGTTCCTTTCTGTCCCATCTACATCCAAGCAAGTAGATGGAATGTGTTCTGTGCCAGCTAAAGGCTGCTGAAAGCTGAGATCTCTATGGTGATATTGATTACCAGACTAAACTGGTGGCAACAGAATAGCTTTTCCAACCTGTGAAGAAGCTATCTTGAAGTGAATCTTCCAGTAGCCTCCTATTTTTAAGTCATTTCAGTTTTCTTCAGGAATTTTCATAGTTGTCACGCCTCATTCTAATCACGAATGTGAGTTTTCTCACCCCAAGTGCCAAGAGCTCCTCAAAGCTGCGGCTGTTTACTCCAGTCTTTATAAAAGAAATTGCCCTTGTGCCTTTCAAGAGCAGCTGTTGATCAGGAGCAGCTCCTGTGTAAAGACTTCAGTTTAAGGCTTGCATGACTCTTCCATCCTGTATCTCCTCTGTGAGCTTTATGAGATGGCCTGAAGTCTCACAATGAAACTGATACCCTCCAAGTCTTGACTACCACCCAGGAGAAGCCAGTTTGATGCAAAATCTGAAAAGGACAGGTTCTTCTAAAAGGATAACCCTGATAGTGAATTTGAATATTTGCAACACTGCAGAAAAAAAAAAAAATGTAGCAGACAAATTCTTTTAATGCTGTTTTGTTAAGATATGTGCTGTGTAAAATAGGACTATATCTTCAGAATCTGCTACAGATCTTCTTGGCCAGTGACACTTCAGCATTTAGCATGTTAAGATGCCCTTTATGGATTTCTGAACATGCAAAGCAACAGCTTTGTTCTAAGTTCTGAGACTGCAGCTGATGTGATTTTTAAGAATTAACATCTTGATCGGTTGCCAACAGGAGAGTGCAGTGCAATACCTGATATTAGCAAAGGGAAGGTAAGGTTACCTACAATAAGGGGGATATTTTTTTTCTGTTTTGCTGGAGGCAAGGCAAAAGAACCATCACAGAAAAAAAAGGTTATTTGCCAATAACTCCTTTCCAGCAGTCTCTTGTGGAGCAGGCACCCACAGTAATTCAGTGCATTCAGCTTTACCTTGGAGATGGACAGAATAATAGGGGATGGGAGAGAGTAATGAGAGAGCAAAAAAACCAAACAACTAACCAAACTACAACCCCACAAGTCTACTGAATAAAATATAACTTCTATTGATTTATTTTGTGGAACATCGTGGGATGTTGAGATGTTTAGTTCCATAATAGGGGAGAATGGCAAAATGGATCTGCAGTTCCAGGGGGGAAAATAATGGGGGGAGGGTGGTTTTTATCCATTAGTACAATTCTGAAATGCAGTAAATACAAGTTGTATGGGGTTAGAAGTTCACTGCAGTATGCAAACCATAGTCCTATTTAAAGTGCATCCTCCATTAGAGCAATGCTGTCTTGTGGAAAAACTACCTTCCCTTTGGAGGACAAAGCTGCAGTATAATTAAGATAACTATTTTTTCAATGGATGTCTTTTATCTTATTTTTCTAGCTAGTTGTGGGCTTTTTAACTTGGGAAATCTTTTAGAAGTTGCTAATAAGAAAAAACTGAGCAACTGTTGGCTGCTGAAATGAGTCAGCTGAGGGGTGTTTTTTGCTTAACTTGGCCCAGCAGGAACAGATAACAATCTAGTGTATAAGAAAGGCTCCATTTCTTAAAGGCCATGGTCTCTATTCATAACCAAGTGTCTGTGCTGGAGACCTTTTCTGAACCAGGCTTTTATCAGATGCAAACCATAAAGGCACCAGCTAGGCAAGGTAGCTATGGCTGCACTACTTTTTATGTCTGCACAGCGAGTCCTGTGTGTTGGAGGAGAATCTGATGCTGTCAGTACAGCTTCACATGGCTGCTCTTTCCACCTGCCCCTTGGAACCAGGAGGGAGCTGGGGAGTCATCCTGTGTTTTCTGTCAGGATCAGCAATGTCCTGGAGCTCGTGTTGTAGGAGCACTACGAGACAGGGACCTCTGTCAGAGCCTCTCAAAAGCTTCATGTGTGTTAAACTCTTCCTCTAAAGCACAGCAGCCTAATGAAGAGCTTTTTGTGCCTTACCACGTTTGATGGCTCCTGAGGTGAGGGCTTCACGCCTTGTAGCATTTCAGGGGGGCAGAGCTGTGCAGGTTAAGAAGTGCTGGTGTCAGTAATTACAAGGAGGAAAATAGCTCAGCTGCTTGGCTGCCACGTGTGCCATTGCATGCTCCATAAAGATGATGGGGTTTGCCTGCTGCTCTGTTCTGACAGGACTCTGTGCCTGTGCCCGCTGCTCTCAGTGCTGAGCTCTTGTCTTGTACCAGAGCAAAAAGCTCTCATGCAGGAAATGTTCACCTCTCTTTAAACAACACCTCCACATGAGGAAATGTTGTAACATGTGCTCCTTGTGGTTGAATTTGTACTCCCTTTGAGGGGCTTATGATCCCCAAACCTGCTGCTGCTCCACTGGGATATTGCTGCAAAAAAAAAAAAAAAAAGTACAAAACAGTCAGGGATTCAGTGACAGGCAGCACTTGGTCTGTGGTGGTTAAGGCTGGATTAGGTGCACCTTATAATGTGTCAAGAAAGGTAAAATTGCCCAAACCTATGGTGTATTTTTGCAAAATCCCCAGATGCTCATGTTATTTAGCTGCTTTGGAAAACATTGCCTGAAATTCTCATCTTGGGAGATAATGTACTGTTGTTACATACTGTGTGTCAGTATGAAAAGAAATTAAACTAATTGCATTTTAAGTCCCAGTTACTAGCAAGTTTTGTGCCATTTTGTGCCACAGAGCACATGAGCACCTGTCTCTCCAGTGCCACTTACCAGGTAACTCTGATCTTTTATCAGACTGTCAGAAAAGCTCTCATCTGGGATTTACTGAGATAGAAGGCGGGGAGACTAAAATTAGTCCATTTACTTCCCTCAGCCTCTCACCCACATTGCCACTGCTCCCTCTCCAGTCAAATGAAGTCAATCAGCTTGACAGCCCCATCCCCTCCACTAAACCTTTAGTTGAGGAGAGCAGCTCCAACAAGGCAAAGAAGGTCAAAATCTTGACAGAGAATTAGGCACTAAATGTCCGTGGGGCCGTGTGCCCTAGTTAGGGAAAGATTTGCTGGTGACTCTGCCAGCACCATGTCTTAGTGCACCCACCAACCCAGGGACATCTCCCTCAGCTAAGAGAGACTTTTCCTCCCATTTTCTGGGTTAAACATCCTGTCTCAGCTCAGCCACCCTATTACCTCTACCAGCCTGATCAATCAGTGCTTCCTGTCAGGGATTTTCCATCTCCACTCATGACCCATCTCTGCCTGTCTTTTCTTAGTGTATGACTGCTCATCTTGGCCTCAGCTCATAACCTTTTATCTCCTAATGTTTCTTGCCTTTGTGTGTGATCTATTTTTCCTCCTCTTAAACTTGTGATCTATAAAGCAAAAGTCAACTGGTATTATGAGGCAAACAGGAGTGTATTACATCCCCATGTTTGCAGGCTGAAAAGAAATAGTGATGGTCTTCACCCAAAGTTGTGAATCAGAGCCCCCAAAACAAGAGATTAGCTTTTCAAAAGAGATAGATTTAAAGAAAAGGAAATGCATCTTTCATTTTCCTCTCTGGTTTTCAAGCATCTCAGAGTCACATTCTGGGGTTCTACCCCACAGCAATGCACACTGAAAGCAATGAAGAGAACAGCTGAAAAAATGCAAACCTGAAGTTTTCATTGGCCTTCCTCAGCACATACTTTAGGGAAAGGGCTTCATTAGGAGAGGTGGAAATGTTGCCAATGCGAAAGATCAGTGTGTCCCAGGAGCATGGAGTTTTCTCCATGTGTTTTCTGAACATCAGAACTCAAGCAACTGTGTGACCTGAATCTCTGTCTTGAAAGCAGGGCCCTCATCCTGGCTTAAAAATCTAAGCGGGTAAACAAAGTTTAGGTATCCCACAAGCCACTGTAATGTGGCCACTTTCCAGTAAAGTCTCTTCCTAGCCCAAGGAGCATGCACAGAACTGGGAAGACAGGTAACAGAGGTAAATATAAAATAGGTTCATGTCCTCTGAAGGAAAATTACAAAAGAGGAATCTTAGAAGTGTCCTAAAAGTCATTTTAAAATTAAATGTGAATTTCTATTTCTACTGAACCCCCTCAGCTTGTGAGTCTTCTTTCACATGGCATTTATTCTTTTCTTTGTTTATTTAAGAAAGAGATTTAAAAAGAAAGCAGTAATTTTGAACTTCATTCTTAACTCTAAAGGG
The DNA here is from genome assembly GCA_013397555.1 of Urocynchramus pylzowi. Lineage (NCBI taxonomy): Eukaryota > Metazoa > Chordata > Aves > Passeriformes > Fringillidae > Urocynchramus > Urocynchramus pylzowi. The sequence continues at coordinate 2,128,648 of VZRH01002375.1, forward strand.
TTTCACTTAAAACCTGGTTAGATTCAATGCTTGCACTAAAAATAAGCTTGGAAAAATAGAGTTTACAATGTTAAATAGTAATTCATTTTGCAAATATGTGCACAGTCTTAAGGAGCTTATCTATCATGGACAAGACATAAAACCTGACTTCTCTTATAGATGTGAAAAGAACCAACAGTTTTCTCAGCACTACTGCCCTAAAGCAAAACAAGTACAGGAAGAAAATCAGCCAGTATAAGTTATCTTTTTGCCTGTAAAGCTTTCTGTGCTGGGCTGCCTGGCCTGGCTTCCCTCTCTGCCAGCAGTGGCCATAAAACAAAACAAGCCTCCCATCCCTGTTACAGGAGTGGCTGCCTTGGGTTTCCAGCAAGGGGAAAAACTCTGCTGCCCTATTCTGCAGCTGGCTCCACTTCCTGTGGTGCCACTCACCTGTAATTGGAAGCACACCATCAGAACTCCCATGCCCTGGTTAGAGGCTCCTTGGGAGCCTCTTGGGAGTTAGAGGGGTGGGGTCACCACGAGCATGGCCTCGTGCTCCACAAGCGGCTCTTGGGATGTCTCTGCTCGGCTGGAGGCATGGGAGTGGAGAGCAGGTGAGTGCCAGAGGGTGTGCTCTGACTTCTGCAAAGCAGGCAGTGCTGCTGCTGGCCCTCCAGAATCTTTTGACTGGTACAAGGAGCTTTTCTTGAGCAGGCAGTGTGAGTGAGCTTTGACTTTTTGCATCCACCTCTGCCAGAGAGGATGATGAGTGGCTGGTGCAGGCTCTGGTCCAGCAGCGCTGGAAGGTGCCCCTCTCCAGCAGAGAAATGCTGTGCTGGGGATTTAATTCTACTTTTTCAAAGAGCTGGCTGGAAAACAAACATTCTGTTTCAAAGGGGGAAAAATAAGAAGAAGCCTAAGCTTCAGTATCTGATTTTTTCCAGAGGTTTACAGCTTTCCTTAATGCAGGCAGATTCCTATATCTGATTTTCCTGCCCCCTGCAGTACCTTCCTAAAGTAAAGATTTACTTGCAGGGGCAAGAGACTCTTATCTCTGTCTCTGGCATGACTTCTCTACCTGATAACCTCTGTTTTAAAGGAGATCTCACTTTCTGTCCTTACTTTGAACCAGGCAAGAAGGATAGGAGCCTACATCCTGTATGTGCATCTTGCTCTCTGAAAAATTTGGTCAGACTATCCTGTTTGATCTGAAACCCAACCAAAAAGAGAAGATTAGAAGGAGAAAAAACACTAATCTTCTTAGTTTATAATTAAATCAGAATTAGAAACTAGTCTTTTAAAACAAAAAAAAATTAAAAAAATAACCAAACAAACCTCACTGGAATCTGCCCAACTTTAAATATCCACAGAACAATCTCCATGTAAAGCTCCTTCTACAGTCACAATCCCCACAATCAATCACAGCTGTATCTTTATATCTGAATGTTCCTGGTGTCTTTTTTGTTTGTTTTTCTTTCTTTTAACCAATTGTTAGAGTTTGAATACATCTTTATCAAAAAAAAGGTATTTACAGAACTGGAAAAAGCCCCTGCTCCTGCTTTTTTTTTTTTTTTTTTGCCAGGAGAGAAATGAATCTGGCATTTCCTCAGAATTTTATCTATTTAGCCCCATCTGCAGGCTGTGTCCATGAGGTGTGCAATAAATATCCTTGATGTCTCTCTCCAGTCAAGCATTCCCAGGGAGAGAGGTATCCCCTGGAGCTTGTATGACCCAATTAGGTGGAGAAAGTGCAGTTAAGGACAGCTGTGTGATCCAAGGTGTGAATGGTGCAGAGCTCAAGGTGCCAAGTAAAGGGCTGGGAGATGCTGCAGCTCTGCTGGCAATGTAGAGAAGGACCTCAGTTCTTTCCTCCACCACCCCCTTATGTTCCTGGCTGCTGGTGCTGCTCTAATCCCTTCAGAGCTGGAGAGGGGCTGTGGTACTGCCCAGCTGCCCTGAGAGCCATGTCCTTTCCAGTTCCCTACGGATCATTGCTTTGGACTTCCCCTCCGGGCCAGTCCTGCCCAGAGCTTGGTCTTGCTGGTAACCTCAAGGTTGTGCCTGTGTTTGGGAAATGCCTGTGGCCAGCAAGAGAGAGGCTGTGCTGCAGCACAAGCCTTCAAAGCTGTCAGTGATGTAGGGACTGAGCAATAGAGTCAGCCAGCTGCTTGCTCGGGAAGTCATGGCTAATACACTTCCACGTCTTCAGCCTTTTCCACCTGTCATGTAGTCTGCCAAACTGCTCTTTTCCCAAACTGCTCTTTTCCCTTGCCTTCTCTTTCCTCCACACTTCTCTTAGGAAATCAGACAAATATACCAGCTGCAAAAAGGAACAGGGAGACCTGGAACTGGGTTCAGCCACTGCTTTCACCACTTAGCTGAGGTTTGATCTTTCCATTCTTGCTTCATGACCTCTGACTCAGCTTTCTGCTCTGTACCAGCTGAGTGGTAATACTTGCTGTTAATGAAAATACTTTTAAGACTAGATACTTTTAGAGCATTAACATAGGGCATTCCTGAAATTTGTCAAAAGTTATGACAAATTCATATAGAAATTCTCCTGTGGAAGAAAAGAGACAAATATTTTGAGAGGCTTACGAGTCAATGTGATGATAAATCACAGGATCTTCTTTTCCAGACTGTTCTGCTTTACCTTCTCTCTGTTCCCTACCTAGGGGCTGCGTTACAGCTTTGCTCCCAGCAGTTGCAGGCAGCTGCTGTTTGCAGGGGTACTGGAGGGGGGGCATTATTTATGGCAGCTCTCACTGAGAGGACAATGATTTACTGTGTGCCATCTTCTGCAGCTGTGAATTTGCACCACGGCGACAGGGACATTCAGTGGAATCTTGATTTTCCATCTGACACAGAGGTAGAGGAAGGTGAACTGGCTGGGTAAAAATGAAAGCCTGTTAGTATCCTCCTTTGCCCTCCCACATATAAACTTTTACTTTCTGGAATTTGGAAATTAGGGTTGCAAAATAGCCTGGGATTCATGCTTCCATCTCTCCTGCCAGACAACTTTTTCAAGAGAAGTCAGGACAGTCTTGATTCTTCCTCTATAACTGGGTGACCTTTTTTTATGTAGGTCCTCCTCTTTTGCCTCTCCTCCAAACCCCACACCTGACTGCATCTGCTCTATGTCTGACTCCCCTCACTAGGGAGACTCTCTGATGAATTTGTCACCAAATTTGCCCCTTGCTCTGAGCTGCACAACATGCAGGGTGGCAGCAAAAGTAGACCTCACCCAGGAGCTCTCAGGTCTGCCTCCGCCTGCAAAAAGGAGCTCACTTCTCTATGCTACCAAAAAAAAGCTGTAGAATTTGACTTTGTGCCCTTGATCTTGAAAAAAAAGATGCACAGATCAACTGAGCAGGCTCATGGGCTTATCCAAATTGAATCTCAGTGCCAAGTCTCTTGGTTTTGACCTATGCTATAAAAGTGTTAAATTTCCTACAAAGCCATTGGCATTCTGCACAGGGAAAATGATAGAATAACACCTGGGAATGCCTTGCATTTTATTTCTGGGGTTATTTCTTTCGACCACAGTTTATCTGGCACAATGCACAGGAAAATGATGGGATGTGTTTTGTAACATTACACAGGAAATCCTGGCATTGCCTTCTCTCAGTAGCAGTGAACCATGCCAGTCAGCAGTGGCATGGTGTCACGGGACAATGAGCAAGCCCAGCTTAGTGGCCCCTGTGGGAAGCTGCAGGGGAAGCTGCTTCATGAGCTGTGTCTACTGGAGGGGGAGTAAAGGGAGAAGGAGGGAAAGGTTCATTTATTTGCTCCCAAGATTCCTCCTCTGAGGTTCACATGGTGGAAATTGCAAAACTGCAAGTGGGATTAATAATTCCATAAAATACATTGACTGTATGTACAATAATGGAGGGCAAGCTAGCCCATTATCTGGTCTGGCTGACTATGAAAGATTTTTGCTGCAAGGCATCTGCTGTAATTGAAGATTTGGTTGGTCAAGCTGTAGCATTCTTTTAGGGTACAAGTGATGTGTGCTGTCATTTCTATGCAATCTTATGTTTCCTTTCTCCTTTTCTCCTGAGCTGAATAGAATATAACCTTCAGGTCAGTAATCAATGTGTGAATAACATGGACCTGCATTTCAGGGGAGAAAAGGTATGAGGTAAAATGCAAAACTTCAGATCTTCCTGCTAGTTCCTTTCTGCTCTGCTTCCTCCAGCAACAAAAGTAGTGGTAGGTCTTGATTGTTCTGCACTGTTCCAAAACACTTAAACCTAGAGGCAAAAAAAACAAACAAAAAAAAACCATTACACACATGAACAGGTACAGCCCTTGCTTATTGAAAGGCAGAGGGGACCAGGGGAACTGATTAGGCAAATTTTGTGAGACAGGAATACAGCCAAGCTCCTGAAAAACAGCAACATTACCAGGGAGATGCCTTTATTAACAGAATCAACACTCAGTCCTCCTGCAGATTGTTATCCAGATTGAATGGCACTTGGTTCTTATCAAGACACTTCCTCAAAACATGGAAATCTCAGGTAGTGTGATCCTTCAAGCAAACACCAGGCTGCTTAAAGCCTGATTCCGATCATGCAAAGTAACCTGCAGCCCCTCTGGACACACACAACCATGGAAGGTGGGCAATAAACCATGAGTTCTTAACTTCCCTAAACACCAGCAGCTAGCAGGGTTTCTGTGCCAGGCTTTTTCACCTCTCCACATTGCTGGTAGCCCTGGGAGAGCACAGGAAAGGATTTTGATCTCTAGGAAATTCGCCTGCTGGCAGAAAACCTACGGACACATAGGTGGCAGCCTGGCATGCTGATGCCTTCCTGAAAGTAATCACTCAGTCTGGTGAAGAAAAGCAACTTCCTACCCTATCTGCCCATCCATAAGAGCAGCAGGGCTGCAAAAGACAGCAGCAGCACAGCCCATGGGTTTGTGCTGCTCACAGATTGAGCAGAGCACTGCACTCAGGCAGCTTCTTGCTTGCAAAGTTGTACTACTTTATCTTTCATAATCTTCTTTTAGGAGAGGTTAAAACCCTTCTTTTAGGGGATCTAAAAAAGATCTGGATGCTCATGGAGGTAGAGACATTTATGATCTCATGTCATTGAGGAAGTCTTAACTGATGCAGGCTGGAAGGGAAAGTAGGCAGAGCAAGCCCCAAACCAGCCAAGGTGCCCTAAGCAATATTTCCAGGGTGTCCATCTCAGGCAGATCTGTTTGTAACCTGGGCCAGGCTTGTGTCAAAAGTGTGGTTTGATACATGCTCAGCTTTAACAGCAGAAGTAGAATCCCTCAAACCTCAAGGTGCTTTATAATATAACAATAATATTAGAATAAGAAATATAATTTTTTTGAAGTATAGTCCAATCCACTCTTCAGTGCTTCTGGTAATTCAGTGGGGACTCTTACAATTTATAGACAGAATTGTGGCTTTTCCTTAGGCTTCCCTGGACAGCCTCTATACTGCTCTGTGTATTTGAAGAGTGTTCATTGGTATGATCTGAGAAAGGCTTTAAAGAAGGAATGTATTTCAGGGTATCTCTAGAAATGGTTCCATTATGAAATGCTTTGGCTTGGGAGAACAAATCAAAGTAATGAATTATGTTTTGGAGTAATAATATATCCTATACAATAATCTTAAGCATTTATACTTTCATTGTCTAAAGGATTGTCTGGAGAGTCTCCTCAGTATATCTCCAGATGCATAAGGTTGTTCATTGCAGTGTTCATGTACACAGGTAGTGGTTTCAGACCTCAGTGTTTTTAAAACCCTGTATGGGAATGAATCTGGGAAGCTTTCACTGCTGTAACCAAGTACCAAGAAGATAAAAGCATTTGAGGTATTTTTAAATGTCAGATTTCAGACACAAAGAGTATTACTGTGATTTGATCTTCAGACTCTGTATTTATCTGTCTAGCCTCTCCTATTCTATCAACAACTCTGTTCATATTGGAGATAGATATAAGCTGTTCATTCAGGGTCTCTAAAATCCAAATTATGATATTTAAGTCAAGATATGTAAATCATTCGTTTAAACACTATCAAAAAGGAAATTTTTATTTTTTTTTTTTTTTTTTATTTTTAAGGGCTTAAAAAAAAAGCACTGTACAAGCAGTTTAAAACATGAGAGAATCATCAGCCAAATATTTTTGTCATATTTGCTTAGGTAAATAGCAGATAAATGTCAAATATGGAAGGGCCACCTAGATGTCTTACTTTTAAAAAGAGCTGTTCTAGACTGTCACTTCAAGGGACTTAGTGTAGCTGATATGTCTTCTGTTTCTCAAAATACAGATGCAGGTAGTTTGACTAAGGAGGAGGCTTTGCACTGCCCGAAGCATGACTCCAAGCAAACATGATAAGGAGGATGACCAGGTTCTTACACTGAAATTAAAGATCTATTCCTGCACCCAATAACCCAAATATTACAGTGTGCTTAAGGATGCTGCTGACCTTTTCAAAGACCACCCAAGGTGTTGCCTTTCTGACTGCAGATATGCTCTGGGTCTGCATGGGACTCCCTGTCTTTTCCTTTCCAGCTCTCTTGAGTCTCATGTCAAGTCATTGGAGTCCAGATTTGATATTAGCAAATACCATATTGTCATAGCTGGAATAAGTGCTTGACTTCTAAAGGTAGCCTAAACATATACAATATATAAAAAAATGAAGTTCACTAGTCACTGCAATTCTTGAGATCTTAAGATGTTAATAATTTGATTTTTAATGTAATTGCCTCTTAGCTGAAGACAAGGCTTGTGAATTCATCCAGTCCTAGGCCAGGTTCAGTGAACTAGTTTATTTATCCTTCTCACAACACATCAGCAGAGGATCTAAACAGATTCATTAAAGCTATTCCTTATGATTGAATTAAAAAATAACTCCTTAAAAGAAAAGACAAATATTTTAGTATTTCATTTTGATGTTTTCTTAATGCAAACTTTTGGTGTTTGTCTTATTGCTTAGTGTCAAAAAAAGTCTGAGAATGCACTTGGAAATAGTAATTGAGCCTAATAACTGTTGACATCTCAGTCTTGGGAAAAAAAAAAAAAAAACAATAACTAAAGTCAAACTAAGTTGTTTCAATTGTTTTCTTTCTCCTGCTGAGCAGAAGAACAGTTATTCACATGGCTTGTTATTCACAGGGCTTCTCAGGCAGGGGTCAGCTGACAGGTGATACTGGAGGAAATTGTCCAGTGAGGTGAGAGTTGAGGGAGATGTCTAAGAAGTATGCAGTGGCTGAAAGGGCACGTTCCAAGCTTTCCATTTTTGGTTAATTGAGGTATCCTGTGCTGATTCAGAAAAATGCCACTTTTGTCACAGCCTTTCCAGAAGCATTGGGGCTTCCAGGTGTGCTCTATGTTGGGCTCTGCTGTCTGAAAGTTAATGAGGAAACTCCTGCCAGCTTTGCACATTGGGGTTTCCTGATTTTGTGTGAAATTATTGGTTAATTTCAGATATGAGAGGAGCTCCTGATTTACTTCCATACTGCTTGGGAGCTGCAAGTCCTTGAGTGGTATGCATGTAATCATAAACTCTGCTCATAAAGCCACAATATCACCTCCAGTGTTGTAGGGGACAGTGTGAAGAAAGTGTAAATTTAGGAAGGAGTACTGTCGCTCTGTCCTATGGCAGTCCTGTGCATCACAGCTGATCTGTGGATCTTGGGAGCAACTTTGGAAGCACAGGGAGTTAGAAAGACACATTTCCCAGGGCAAACCAAGGAAGGGGAGTGCAGAGCTGCCCCAGAGGAGGGGAGCACACCAAAGCCTGCTCGCTTCTTCTGCAGACTCCACGAGCTTTCCCTGCTCTTGCTTTTTTTGGCTTATGGTAATGAAAGCAAGAGGAAAATTAAGTTCAGGGTGTTCGTGTGGCCATGAAGTACTGAATTTTTTATAAAGCTTAGTAACTGTCATTTTTCAAGTAATTTTCTAAGAGAGGGCTGGAATGTGGGTAGTGCACAGGAAGCAATGTACCTTGAAAGTACATTTCTTTGTTTTAATAAGGCTGGCGGTGTACCGTGACTCGCCATAATGAATTAATTTGGTGTTTACCATAACAGCACTGAGCTTAATGAACTCATCATATTTATGCAACTGTCTGTAGATGTTCTCTTGTCATTTGGGATTTATAAATAAGTACTAATACTTTTATCGCCGCTTTCTCTTGAGCAGGAAAGTTCTTCACATTGAAAGGCCATTAAAGCTCACTTCTATTTTTCTGTATAAAAAGTAAGCAGAAGATCTTTAATAACGTGATTTTTATCTTTATGTAGGTTTCTGAATTGTTAGTATGTACTCAGCAAAGCTGTTCAGCTTGAACAAAACTATTGTAGAGCCATCCTTATCAAATTCCACCAGTCATATAATAAATAGAGTTAATATCTCATTTTACTGCAGGTGCCATTTCATTTAAGGTTAGCCTTCTGCTTTTGAAAGAGAGTATCCATGTAAGTTCAACAGATTTAAGTAAAAAGAAATTCTCTAAATTGAACAAAGTGATCCTAATTTATGGCATCCGGGTAATTAAAGCTACATGTTTGGAAGGTAATGGCTTCTTGCTGAACAAAACAGAAGGTCAGCTGCTTTCTCTCTTTTAATATTGTTTGATATGCAAATCCTTAATGCTGAACAGCAGCTCTGGCTTACTACTGCTTCTTCTGTCATCTCTAGAAGGCAAGATGCTTATCCTTGTTTCTGTGCACTGCCTTCCTACTGACAGCAGTGTGGTGCCGAGCGCTGCTGAAGGGCACATCAGGAGGCGGCCACCTGCCTGCCCTTGTGGGCCTCCAGTTAGCTGGGCTGAAATCTGCTTGGAGTCCCTGCCACAAAACAGGCTTTGCAGCTGGACCCACGGGCACTCTTCTGCTGGGTTAAGTGGTGGGAATGGGTGCAAAGGGAGCGCTGCTTCATCTAATCTGGCAGCATTTGGCTGGCACACAAAATTTCCTCTCATGGTGCCCATGATTGGCAGCTCATTAAAAAGCTGGCTTAAAAAAATATCCACAGAGAAAAACAGAAAACACACTCTTCAGAACCAGAAATTCTCACAGATATCAAGATCTCTAGTCAAAGGAAGGGCTGGTATATCTATATATGTACATATAATGATCTCTTCTTCCAGGTGCTTTGCTCATTTTGCAAGCTCTCCCAACATCACTTCATCCACTCAGGAGCAGGCACTGGCAGTGCTCCCCTCTTTCTTTCAGCTCAGGACAATGACTTCTGCCATACACCTTCCCACACATCCATTTTATGGCTGAAATATGATGCTATAAATCTTATAAATATGATTTATGGCATCAAAGTCAAGGCTTTGAGCATCAATGTGTGTCTCCCACCAGGCCTCAAGGATGAAGGCAAAATAGGAAAACTCACCAGGTCTCAGTGAGACAGTGAGACACCACTGAGAGGGGAGAGGAGATGAAAAGGACTCCAAGAGTCTCCTATTTGCCTCTTTCCATTCTTATTTCCCGCTTCCTTCCCCATGAGAAAGCAAGCCAGGCTAGGCAGCATCCATCCCTCTCTGGCACCACAGCACCGAGCCAGCCTTCCAGGTGGCATCAGTGAGAGCTGCTCTGCTGCTGAGAGAGGAGCCTGCTTTGCCAAAACCTAAAGCTTGCTCAGAGAGATGCAACAGGAGGTGGCATGGCTCCAGTTATTGCAGTGAAAGATTTTGGCAGTTGAAATAAAAAAACCCACAAACGCTCCTTGTGGGTCCCTAGCTGTCTGCTTTGATAATTGAAGGATGCTCAAAAACCAGCTTAGTTTTATATCTTGCTTGAAGAGGAAAACTAAATTCTGCAGACTTTGTATGGGATTTTTGATAGAAAAGCTCCAGTGAGAAGGTTTTGCCAGAGGAATGATTTTTTCCTAGCCACGCAGAAGTTACCAGAGGTGTTGTCACTGCCTGATGCCATCTGCAAGCACAGAGTGCTCCCAAAGGTGACCCTTGTGAGCCCCCTGGGAGCCAGCACAAGGGCTGGGACCTTGGCTCAGGCCCCCGAGGCAGAGCCCACCAAGGTACTCAACTAAAGCATTTTTATTTTTATTGTTTACATTCCCCCCCTGCCCCTTCAACAGTGGGCATTCATTACATTGGCTCTGCAAATCTGCTCTCTGTAGCAGTCTGATCTGCTGACTAGAGCAAGCATCTCATCACATCCTCTTCCTTATCAGTGCCAATGGGGAAGTTATCCCTCTGGACAACATGTTCCTGGTGCAGGAAGCTGATATTCAGTCACCTTTGACGTCCCAGAACATGCATTGGCATTTCCAATGTCACTGTAAATGGCCTCTTGTATCTCATGCTCACCTCTGATAGCTGAGAATGAAATTAGATCAAAAAAGGTGTTGTCACAGAGGTCTCAATTTCAGAGCATTTGTGACACCTTGCTATCACATTAAGTTGGGGTTTTTTATCTGTGGGTATTTTGGAGGAGTAATTCCATTTCACTGCCAGCAGCAAAGTATGTACTTACCAAGTGGAATCCAGCCCTATTCCCGTTGATTCATTAGGATTTGTTCACATCCCTGTTAGATTTGGAAACCACAGGCAGCTTAGCTTTCTATGTTTATATCCACGAGACATCACTCAGCACTGTGAATTCAGGGCCAAATCAGTTGAAGTGCACACAGACATTCTCTTTTGTGCAGCTCAATAAATTTACGTCATTGCCTTGAAAAATGTAACTCTAACACTTTGCTTGCTAAAGAAAAATGTATTTAAGACCTGCACTCTACCCATAAGCAAGTTTTAAAGGTCATGTTTTTTGGACAAATCGGATTATTTCAATATATAGGCTTCTTTTGTAAGCTTTTTAAGACTATGCTATTTCAAAACATCAGGAACTCATGCACCCTGCTTATTAATTTCCACTGGCTTATGTCTCTCAGTACTACTCTGTACTAATAAGCAGGTTCAAAAGAACCAAGGCCATTGAGGAAAAAGTTCAGTTGTAAAAATCTGGGACTAGGAAGGAGAGGCACTTGCTGGAATTATGGCATTGGAAGATCATTATCATTCAGAGCATTTAGTTAATGCGTTACTACTTTAGTCATTTATTAAATTTAAAAATCAAATAAGAAAGTGATTGTAGTGTCTGCCACCCAACAGGTACATCTGATTAGAATATCGGGGAACCCACCAGGAGCTGCAGCAAATCCACGTATTTTTATGGAAAGAGTGCCATCGTGTGGGAGCCTCCTTGCAGCACGCAGGGATAGCAGCGCCCGTGTGCTTGCTTGCAAGGAACCTCCCTTCCTCCTTTGTTTTCCCTGGAATTTCCATAAAAGCGCAATTTTCGTTTTCTGAAAATGAGCTACAAAGATAGGAACTTGCATAACTAGGAACAGGTTAGAAGTGTTAAATCTCCTTAATATGTTAACTATTCTTTTGATTCCACAAACAGGTGGATTCTGAAACTGAGTGTTTCTGAAGCCTAACAGAAGCAGGATCTCCCTCTTTCTCTGCATGCCATTAATAAAGTTAGATATTAGTGCTCTTTTCATTTCTCTCTATATATTTTATCCCTCAACATCTGTTTGCAGATGCACTTTTACAAGGCTTCATTATAAGCTTTCCACTTCTTGAGCTCTCCCATGTAATGATACCATTACTATCCCAAATTTCCACTTCAATTTTTTATGTTTTCCTTTAAAGAATTGAACTTATATGTTACATCCATAAAGAAAATTGCCAATAATTACCAGGGGTACAATTAGGAATAAATCTCCGTTAAGGAACAAGCCAAAGCTCAGTATCTTTATGCAAATGCCTTTTGTTAAAAAGATGTCTTGTGTAATCAGGAATTATACTGACAAGTGAAGAATCATTTAATTAATGAGAATAGAGCAATCATCTGGATGGTTCTTTCTATTCCTGACTGAATAAAAGAGCGAAAATGGCCCTGCTCAGGGATTAGAGCCGCTGCTGGAAGAAATAAACTCCATGGATGTTGTTCTGTTACTGCCATGGGAAGATAGTACAGTAATTCCTAAATATAAAATCACATATGTTTGGATTAGGCATTGAAAATTAATTTCCTATTGCTCCACAAGAACTTACACAAAAGGGTTCTGTTTATGCTGGCTGTTTGTTCCTGCGAACCTCTCAGAATGGAATATTTGGCCCAAAATACTCACCTTAGTCCTAGTACAGGATTCCAGTGCAGTGAGAACCAGAATTATGGCAAGTTTTTTTCCATAAGGACTGTATGCCATGATCCAGGGTACTGTATGGACCCTGTCTGCAGTTGCAGAGGAGTAATCTGGTCTCCAGTTCAGCCCTTTGTTTAGAGCAGCTCAATTTGCTCTGGGTCTTTCCCGCTGGGTCTTTGAATTTCACCAGGGGTGGTGATGCCATAAATTCTCTGTTCCATTTTTTGACCTTTCCAATTCTCCTCTTATCTGGTTGGAATTTCTTATCTCCCAGTTTATCCCAGTTGCATCTCCTCCTGTCACTGGGTCTAACCTGAGCTTCTCTACACATTCCCAACAGGCAGCTGCAGGCAGCCATGGCAGCAGTCCTGCCTGCGGGCCATCCCTCCAAAACTCATCTGAACATGGGTGGCTCATAACAGCTATTCAGTCTCTTGCAACAAACCAGATTATCCTCCCATCCATGAGATATCCCTGCTCCATCAGAAAGCTTCAAGATGAGGCTTCTCTAAGTTGTCTCTGGGTTTGGGAGAAGTCAAAATGTAGTCCAGGCAATTCTGACTTTGAATACCTTTTCCAGGGTGGGACCTTGAGCAATGTACTGTCAGCAGGCACTGCACAGAATTTGTCCCACTTCTTACAAAAAAAAGCTACATGAACAAGGTGGTTCTGGCATCCCTAAGGACACCTGTGTATCACCTGTGATCTGTTCCTTTAGGGCACTGTTCCCTCTGGGACAGCACAGGGGTGAACAAGCTGTTCCCCTCTGAACAGTTCATGATCCCAGCCACCAGACATACTACAAGGTGGGAAGTGAGAGCTTCCTCCAGACCTGTGCTGGGATTTCAGCCACTGGTGGCTATGTCAAGCCTCCCATTCCTGGCAAGGCCACAGCACAAATATGTGGCCATTTAAATGTGTCATAGCAAATTAAGTGGCCTTGTGGACACAACTACCTGTTGAAGCAGCATCAGAATCACCTCTGCACAGAGCAGCTGCCCTGTGGTCCCCAGGCACATTCAAGCTCCCTTCTGAGCCTGATGTAGATCTGCACTGCACTGAGCTGTTGTGGTAGCCCTGAGACAGTGGGAAAGCTTTCCTTCCTCCTGCAGTGCACTACAGTCTCTCTGGTAGCAACATCCCAGACCTCTGCTGGTTTGTGTGCACTTGGGCTTTTTTGCATGCTGTGTCAAATGATTGCAATAGTAATTGTTTGCCTTCCAACACTGAAATGAAAAACAGATTTATTGCATGAAGAAAAAATTTTCCGTTGTTTTATTCTTTTTAGGTGTAATCATTGAATTTTTTATCTTGGATAACCAGCGGAACCCAGCTGTTACTCTTGTCATTTCTGGATGCTTTAAAAAAAAACCTCTCTCCTCAGAAATAAATGGAGTAAATATGAAAATATTCTTCCAAACAAAATTCTCATTTCTCAAACATTTCATCCCACAGGAAGTGTAGTTAAATATGTTGTCCTTGCAAGCTGCCCAGGAAATATTTGGCGGCAGGCTGGGTATGTAGGTCCAAGGACAAGTGAATTCCACAGCAAGGAACTTTCCTGTGGAACCACTTATCATCAGGTTGCATTCTGACATTAAGCAAGACTGCTTTAGGTCATCACTGACTGCAATAAGATGGCTTTGCTGTCTCTCCAAAGCAGAAAATGTAGGTAACCCAATAAAGATCAGTTTACAACAACATCATGTGTAACGTGGTAAATCCGAAATGTATACTCCTTCTGATTTTTTTTAATTGAAATGTCTCTCCTCCAGTGATTAGGATGCAAAATATTGTCAGATATCTAATGGACTATGAAAGTCAGTTGACCTAGATTAGTAAAATCCAATTGAGAAAATACAGTATATGAAGTAAAGTGTTTTCATTGAGTTTGTTAAGAGAAGGAAAGAGAGATTTGTGTGTGCTTTGCTGTATCTGGAGTGGAACATAGACATCCATACGTTCAGCCTAACAGGCAAGCCCATACCCAAGCTTTCTTTCCTGGCTAAATCAGACTGTGCAGGTTCATCTGCTGCTTGGCTTTCCAAGACACGTGGGAAGGTTGCAGGCAGTCAGATTTACAGCCTCACACTCTCAGGTGCTGCTGCCCCACTGTAACCCCTGACTCTGTGCTTTCTCCCCAAGGATTTTGGAGCTGCAGCAGAATGGCGACATGGACGTACTGAAGCATAAGTGGTGGCCGAAGAACGGTCAGTGTGATCTTTACTCATCTGTGGATACCAAACAGAAAGGAGGTGCCCTGGACATAAAAAGTTTTGCAGGTGTTTTCTGCATCCTCGCTGCAGGGATTGTCCTATCCTGTTTCATTGCAATGTTGGAAACGTGGTGGAATAAAAGGAAAGGCTCCCGGGTTCCATCAAAAGAGGTATTAGACCCTCCATTTCTCCTGGGGAATTTTCATGCACCCTAAAGATTGCTGCCTTGACTTTATAGCACTAGAGAGGGTGGGGAATCAAATTCAGAGATACTTCATTAGCTTTCATGATTTTTTAACGTAAATCATGTTCCTCAAAATCTTTCTAGCTATTCTTTCTAGAAAAGCTTGAATAAAACTAAATGTATATTGATGATGTATAAATATGCAACTATTCTGAGTAAAACACAGTTGTTACTTGTAGAATAGTACATTATTAATACATCAATATTTAGTTCATTGTTCCCATTGGTGACAGCTAATTTTCACCAGGTGTCTTGGCTTCTTCTTGAAAAATACACCCCCTAAGCTCAGTGGCTGAGTTTTTTAAAATACATTTGCAAAATTTGCCCCTTAAATCAGCCGTTAGCTTCTCGAATAAGTTTGTCCCCAATTTCAGAAACATTAAGCTCTTGAGAACTTCATGAACTTCAGTTCTTGTTATTTCATCTGAAGTCCAGGAAAGCAAGACTACATTAGATTTTCAGGTTCAGGCCAAACATATTTTTGAAACTTGGTACAGGCTTGTTTCAGAAAATCTTGTACAGATGCCACAGAGATATATGTTATTTTACACCTGAGCTGAGTTTGCTTCTACATCTGCATGTGTAATGCTTTCCTTCCTGTGGTAATCTACCTGTCCCTGCACCAGCCATCTGAGCCTTGTGCAACTTTGCACCAAATTTCTTATATTCATAATTAAGTTTTTACCTCTACAAAATGCTAAAAAGAAATTAGGGACAAAATGGTTTATTAAAATATCCTTGGAAGCAACACCCAGACCTGAATCTAAATAAGAGCTTTAATGTAGCACTATCAAATATAGCTTTTCTGTCTGTGTAGCTTAGGCACATCTTTGTAGCTTGTGGAGTATTGATGTTAATTTGTGTGCAGTAGTCTTGCCTTCTCTGCAGTTTCTCCATTGTGTTTATTCCTGCTAATCTAATGCTGTCTAATCAGGCAGGATTAATTACACCACCTAATTAGACAACATTGGCACTGATGTTAAAATACATTTAATCTTTTCTTGCCTGTTTTAATTCCCAAGCTTCTTTTTTTTTTTCTTTTTTTCTTTATTTCTTCTTTTTTTTTTTTTTTTTTTTTTTTTTTTTTCAAATTTTGGCCCGGCCCTTTTTAAAAA
>VZRH01002375.1:2144398-2155763 GCA_013397555.1 Urocynchramus pylzowi
TTTATTTCTTCTTTTTTTTTTTTTTTTTTTCTTTTTTGTTCAAGATCTGGACCGGACCATTATTAAAAGGAAAAAAAAAAAAGGAATCTCTAGTCTTTAAATTGGGTTTCTCAGGAATGGAAACCATGTAGTTTCACCTGGTAAATTATTTTAAAATGCTAAAATTTACTTCATTGTTGTTTACCCAAAGATTCAGAACTTAACACTTTATATTTATCTGGTGCAAAACATGAAAATCATTAACAAAGGAAAAGAAAAAAACGCCAACACAGATATTTTACGCAAGTACAAAATTTTCTATTTCAATTTTCAAATGCTGAGAAATTCAAGTGTGTACTTTCCACAAATGGTATAATTTGGCCTCCTTGATCTTTATTATATGGTCATTAGCTTAGCATTTAAACACTCATCTCAATGTTAAATTGAAAAGCTTGGCTCAAAACTAAGTTTAACATGGACGTACATGCTGAATGTCCCCATTATCCTGGATGTGGGGGTCATTCAGCAAAGAAATACATCTTAACTAACTTTCTTAAAATTCATTTTAGCTTCCATGAAATCCATTGGCTCTTCCAGGCCACTAGTCCAGAATCGGGGGTCAGATTGGGCCAGTTTGTGGTCAGCAAGCCAACCCTTTTTCCTGGTGGCTGCCATCTTGTGCTCCAGAATGCAAGCATTTATACTGAAAAAAAATTGTCTAATGGTTGCGAAGATAACTTTTCGGTCGCGTGCCAGAAGTAACCCATTCACTGATGTCTGCCTGAGTCTGCAGACAGCCTTAAACAGTAGCTCTGAGAGAAGTATGAACCGCCCCAGTAATCTCAATGGGATGTTGACTCTGAAGCCTGATGATAATTTAAATGTGAAAACTGCTGAATATTTCACTACTGATCACACAAGAGAGAAGAGGAAAGATCATATTATGGAGATATGCACAATCTTACTGTGAGTGGGTCTCATTTTGGTGTATCGATTGGGTGGAGATTGGGTTGTGGGCTAAGCATGGGAGATTATCACCGCTTATATATTTTCACTGGTCTGACCCTAGCCCCAAATGCATCTCTGTAAAAGAAAGAGGACTATTTTGAGTTACTCTTAGAGGCTCAGAAACTATGAAATTCCAATCTTTTCCCGATTGGCATTTTAAAATACAAAGTATTTGTATGTTTGGTTTTTTTTCAAAATTAAAAACAAACAAAAAAAACCAGAAAAAAAAATTTAAAAAAAGGAAAATATTTAGGACTGTCCCTCAGAGACATAGTCATGACTTGCACACACTAATCGAGCCTCTGTATATTTCTATAGCTTCTGATGCGGCCCCAGTTCTCCTGCATCCATATGCAGCTCCAAATTTTTTGAGGAGATAGCGTTTGGTGAATGCGTTTGGATTTGATGTCACCTGTGTGGTTGTTATGTGCATCCATGTCTATGTCCACCTGTGAATAAACGATAGACAGAAAGCTAAGTCCGAGAAACGAGCACTGCATTTTTTCCTTCCCGTGATCAGCTCAAACCAAAGCCCTTATGGTCAGTGATCATCCAGTCCCTGGGAGATCCCTGATGCCCTGTTCCCTTCCCCTTTTTCCCTGGTTTGTCTCCCTGTCCCTGCCCTTGGAGGGTGCAGTCCTGGAGGGGAGCTGGCCTCTCAGTCTCATTCCAGTGGGGCTCTGTGTTCGGCGTGGTGCCAGCGCAAATGTTCAGTGATCCATTCTGCTAAGTAGATGAACTCCTGCAGTTTGTTCTAGGTGTGGACTGAGTGCTTGACTTCATCCCTAGAGAAAGGAGGGATCTCAAGCCCATTCGGTATACTAGGAGTTTTGCCATTGATTCAGGGAGCTCTGGATCAAGCCAGTCAATGAATTTCAGTAATCAAGGCTGGAAGTCATCAGTGCACATCTATCGGCTGCCTAATTATCCTCTGTGAGGTCCTAGAGTGTGAGATATTTCTAGTGGCCTGGAAGAGCCAGTAAATTTCACAGAGATTAAGGTAAATTTTAAGGTTAGTTGAAATTGATTTTTGTTCTGAATGAGCTGCACTGCTTAGACTGAGGGAATATCCCTGTCCGTGTGTACTTAATGCTGCTTTGAATTAAGCTTTGCAGTTCAGCAGAAATATGTATGTACAACACAGGTGATTTATTGGGTCACCTAGGGCTTTCTCCTCTTTTTTAACTTCTATGCATTTAAAT
Organism: Urocynchramus pylzowi; assembly: GCA_013397555.1. Lineage (NCBI taxonomy): Eukaryota > Metazoa > Chordata > Aves > Passeriformes > Fringillidae > Urocynchramus > Urocynchramus pylzowi. Next base: position 2,146,588 of record VZRH01002375.1, read on the forward strand.
TCTCAATTACAACAAACAAACCTGTTTAATTGCATTCTCTGGGAAGAGAGATTTAAGAAGGAAAAGGGACAGAGGTAAGAGAAGCAATGATATATTGTAATAAATACATCAGGCTGCCTTCTCTTCTCACCCACAAAAGTATAATTCCATCAGAATAGATGGAATTGCTTCTTTGTAGGTGAGGAGATAATTAATCCCTCTGTTGGCATTGTAATTTAAAATTGCCTGGTGTACTCCTTTCTGTTCGATGTCAATGAGTCACTAGTGCTTGGGGTTTTTTCTCTGTATGTTCAGCTTTTCTATACCACAATTTACATTATAAAGGCAAAAAGGAACCTGATAAGTTTCTAGCCCTTCCTTAAACCCTGAGAGGATGGCAAAGATGGCAACCTGATCCCTCAGAGCCTCCCATGTTGACATCCAAATTTAGTTCTCATTGCGGAGTTGAAGAACTGGCATCATTCCAGGCATTTGAGATTATGCAGTTTACTTTTATTCAGCTGTTGCTAGTCTAACCCACCTAGCTCCGAGCTTGCCTTTTCCCTAAAAGCTACCAGTGGTGCTTTGAGTTTTGTTGTTTGGATCCAGGGTTTGAAGGTAGCTGTGGTGTAAGGGTTTGCCTCAGTTTGGCTTTGCCCACCTGGCTTCAGGCGGTGGGGGAGTTCGCTGGTGACGTCCAGGACGCCGTCAGCCAAGAGCCAGCTCTAGTCAGTTGTGCCTCGTGCTCCCCGAGCAGTGCTGATCACCCTGTGAAACTTCAGCCCAGCACAAATGGCGATGGTGAGTGGTGCCTCTTGTTTTTCTTATTCCCCAGGACGACAAGGAGATCGACCTGGAGCACCTCCACAGGCGCGTGAACAGCCTCTGCACAGACGACGACAGTCCCCATAAACAGTTCTCCACCTCATCGATTGACTTGACCCCGCTGGACATTGACACTTTACCCACACGTCAGGCACTGGAGCAAATCAGTGACTTCAGGAACACTCACATCACCACAACCACCTTCATACCAGAGCAGATCCAGACTCTGAGCCGCACGCTGTCTGCTAAAGCCGCCTCGGGATTCTCCTTCGGCAGCGTGCCCGAGCACCGAACTGGCCCTTTCAGGCACAGGGCACCCAACGGGGGCTTTTTCAGAAGCCCCATCAAAACAATGTCCTCTATCCCTTACCAACCCACTCCCACCCTGGGCCTGAATATCGGTAGCGACCCAGACCGAGGCACCTCCATCTGAGCATCAGAACAAGTTTCTTCACTGTTTCTTATTTAGGACTCCCTTTGCAAGGAGCAGCTGTAATATTGTGGGACTAACATGGATGTAACCTTTCTTCTTTTCCTTATTTTTTGGTTTTGAGGGTTGTGGTTTGGGTTTGGGTTTTGTTGGTTTTTTTTTTTNATTTTCTTTTCAGGGGTTGTTTTAGGGTCTTTTTTCCTTTATTTTATTTAAGAATCAGAATTATTAGTAGCAACTCTTCCTCCTCCTCTTCTCTGCTTTCACAGTCTGGTCTCTTCTGCCTCCCCTTACTCTCTGTACTACTTGAATCACTTATTCTTCAGTTTATGACCATGTTAGGTTTTGGTTACTTCAGGCTTTTCATATACTTTAAATATAGGAAACAAGCAGCGATTCATGCATAGGAAAACCCTGAGGATTACTTTACAGAAGGGCATTCACTCCTCCTCCCCCACCGCCTTTTTTTACTATAATTGCAATAACTGAAGTATTTTTCATGTACTCTGCTGCATCCAGTCAGCGCTCCACTGCTCTGCGTCCTTTTAACTGTGGACCAAAGGCAAACCCTGCAGTTTAAAAAATGGAAAATTAAAAAAAAAAAAAGGCAAAAAGACAAAAAAAACAGAAAAAAAAAGGAAAGGAAAACAAATGAAGTTCAAAGATCATTCAGGCCCATAATATAAGAATGCAATTTTGTAGGATTACAAAAAGCCATTACTATGCCAGTAAAGACTACAGTTAAATCTACTTTTGCACTGCAACAGTGCATATGACCTTTATGTGATTGTACAGTGTTAAAAGTTTTTCTTATGTACAGTAAAAGGTATCATACGGCAGAAGCCTCTGTTGTGTTAAATAAATTAGTATCTCATACATATATATATATACACATATATACACACACATATGTGTATATATATATACACATACATGTATATATAGCTATAAAATGGCAGCCGTTGCTATTGCAATTCATTTAATAAAGCTTTAGTAAAAATGTGTTGTATACAAGAGAGATGTACAGTGCAGGGTGTCTTTTCATTTAGAAAAGACAGGTTGCTTTAACATTATTCTGACTCGCATCATTTGCCAACAGAGCATATTTTATACTTTTCTATTAGAGCATCCAGGGCAATTTAACATTTGTACCTAGATGAAACTCCTTTGGTTAGGTTTTGCATTGGCTTTTGAGCATTCTATAAGGCTAATCTTGATAATTTTCCTTTAATTAATTAAACAAATGGAACTCTCTCTTAGATAAACCATGTTCATGAACAACTGATATAGCTCTAGAGCAGTTAAACATGGATCAAAGGTCAATAAATCCTTTTCCAAGTCAGCACAGTTAATCAATACAAATATGGTGTGAGTGGAGGAAAAAAAAAAGCCCTCAAGATACACAGATGTGGCCTTAATTATAATCACATATTGTTCTAAGGGAAAAAAATATGAACAGGCACCCACTTTAACCCTTTCTATGTTAAGTTAGATTTAGAGGAGCTATGTATTTTTTACATTAGTGCCAACTGTATAAAGCAAGAAAAAGAACAGCAGTGAGAGCAAAACCGGTGCCAGCTTTGGCACCAGCTTTTTCAAGTAACACTGTTACCTGTTAGAAATGTAGGAAGAGCTTTCAATTTGTAATCCTTAAACTAAAAATGCGGTTAAGTAGAAAGCAAGCAGTTTATCCTGTGAGTTTTTCGGTTTGGTTTTCTTTTTAATGCAACCATACACTTATTTTATTCTAACTCATTCTTTGGCTAAGATTAATAGGAATCAGCCTATGTGATTTGCTTTAGGATAAATTAAAAGGTATATTCTTCAGATCTATTCTATTTTGATGCTAATTCTGTTCTGGGGGAGCATCTTGTACTGTCACTGTTTTTTGTACTAAATCTTCAAATATTGTCTACTGTGTAAGGCAGAACGAATTCTTATCGTGCAAAAGGCCATTTTGTTTCCAGGGTAGCAAGTGTCTAAAAGCATGCACAACTTGCTTCCCCCTTGTAACATTCATGAACTCATCCACACTTCTGAGTAAAAGAAAAAAGAGAAAAGAAAAAAAAAAAAAAAAAAAAGAAAATTTCTAACCAACAAGCTACGTAGGGACATACCAGATGTTGCAGTGATTTTAGCTATTAAAAAACCTGTTAACCATGTACGATATTTAAAATAGGCCTATTTTGATGTGTTGCCTATTATACAGATACACAAAACACTTTTTGGAGGCCTCAGTTACAAGTGGCAGAGCTTTCTGTGTATAATTTGTCTAAATAATTTGTCTAATAAAATTGTTTTCTAAACTTGCGTTTCCTCCTGTTCAGTTGCTGAGTGCTGTGGGATTTTCAGCCTATGGCAAGGTAACGTACTCATGGATTTGCTGCACTGCTACTGAAGGGTTTTAACCCATTGAGATGGGATGAGCTCCTCAGGCTGCTGTGAGTCAGCTCAGTGAAGAGCACCTGTGGAAAACACCGAGGTTTACCATGTTTCTCAATGTCAAGCTTAGATTTCAGAGAACATTTACGAACAGCATTCTGGAGAATAAGTTTAGAGTTCCTTAGCACTGACATGTACAGGACATCATTTTTAGAAATACTGCATCCCAACTTCATCTATTTTAGTATAATGTAGGCATTTTCTTGGAGCATGGCTTTTATTTTTATAGAATCACTTTTTGCCACCTTTATTTTCACAGAGGTTAATTTTCTCTGATACTGGACCTATATTGCCTTAAAAGTTTTAGGGTGAGAGAAGGTAGAGAATATTTCATTCATGATGGCTTTCTCAGTTTTTAAGTTTCATTAACATTTTAAACTAATGACCTAGTCATTAGCAAGCTGTGCTGCAATAACATCAGCCATGACTATTTAACGTGCAGCATCCAAAGTTTATCTCCTGGCTTTTTATATTCAGTGTATTTTATTCACTTAAATAATATTCCTGACCTGTTACAATTTTCTATTAAGCTTAGCAGGTAGTCAGGGGATCATTCACCTAAATAGAGGCAACATTATATTCCCAAATTGGGAAGACATTTTAAGATCTGGGTTTACTTCTCATTACCCTACTTTGATCTGATGAGACATAAATTATATTTATCTTCCCCTGAGTGAGGGACTGTGTCCCTGTCTCACTCACAGACACACCTCTCTAGAGCCAGGTAGTTTTACAGATATGACAGAGGTACTCTCTATAATGGGCTACCATCATGGTGAACCCTACGTGACACTTCCCTTTCTTTACAATAAATTCCAGGGAAGTTATAGTGTTAAAGACTGTCAAGGGTTTCTGCTGCAGTAGCTCCACTGGAGATACAAGCCAGCTGTTTATAAAGATGAGTTGTTTGCATGGTATCTGCAGTTTTATGACCTTTTTGAGATACCAGCTACAAACAAAAAGTGAGTAGTGGAAGAAAACACGTTTATCTGATTTCAAAGAATCACCTAGAAAGATGTTTCTATTGACCAGCAGGGAATACCTGGAGATAAATAGTTCTGCTGAGCCAACCAAGTGAATGATTGCAGCCCTGAGGGACACAGCTGCAGCACAACCAGTGCCAAAGTCCCCTGTGTCTCTCTCTTGACTTCACCAAAAAAAAGTGCTAGGATTGTTTTCCTGAACAAATCAGATTTTTCAGAGTATCTTTTTCTCTTTCTTTCTGACTTATGTAGGATGCTATGATTTGATGAGAATATTCTTTCTGTGAACACTTGCTGGGTCATTGCAACTTACTGGAGCTTAATGCCCCCAAAAAGTTTAATTTCTTAACTCTGCTCAAAGCTGATGACATGAAAAGTAAACCAGCTTCTTTTGTACATGCTCATGGCTGTAGCTAACAAAACAAAAATAGTCTCCAAAACAACAAAGGCATCACACCAAAGCAGTCCTGCTTTAACCATTTTTCTCTCAGTATTAATTAACGTTTCCTCTTCACTCTGCAGAGCTGTTTTGAAATAAATGTCAAAACCAAGTCTCGCCCCCTTAATCTGAGTCACAAACAAAATTTTTGATAAACACTGGAACACAAACACATGCATCCACATGTCACATCAACAGCAGTGGGCAACTGTCAAGACATCATCACAATCTATCAGCTTGTTATATCTCATCCAAGGCATCATTCATGAGGTCAGAAATAGAAGCCTCCAAAAGAAGGTCAGAGCAGGGGAAATGATTCATAACTTAACAAATTCCTAAACATAAAAATGTTATCAATGCCTCAAAATTTCAGGAACCAAGAGCTTAATTTAGAAAGAAAATACTTTTCAAGAGGTGTAGTTATAAAAATAAATATACTACCTGTCAAAACTTAGAAAATCTGTGCCCCCCCCCAGTTCCATTCATCACAGTGGTGTAATACTTTGTGTGTACTACAGAATCTATTTCTGCAACATTTGTCAAAAGAAAAAAAAATCACAGCTGGAAAACTAAACTGTCAAGTCATTAAGTACTGTACTCTGGGTCACACCAGTTCACTGCTGTAAGGGGAAAAACAAATCTTTCTGGGATCAATAACTGCCATACCAGTGGAAAAAGACAGCTACTGCAGCCCAGCAAGCACAGGATACTCCTCCACCATGACATCACAGCTCAGTGCTTCTGTAGCTAATTATTCCTACCAGCACTAGTAAGGCAAACATTTCTTTCAGTGCATGATAATTTTTCCCCTGTCTTAAAAAAAAAAAAAGTAAACATTTGTGTCCCATTCTTTATTCTAAGGGGGTGATGCACCAACACAAGATGGGATAAGAGAGTACTGTACAGTGCCAAAACAAAAGTTAACAGCTGTATTTTCAAATCCAGCTATCATCCATTGAAAGGCTGGCCCTCCAAATCAAAGTAAAGACTTCAAAGGCAAGCCCATTATTTAATGAAAGGCTTTGGGGATGCATGAGACAGTCATCAAGCTCCTGAAGTAACCACCCAGCTGCAGGTGCTTCCCTAGGTTGCTCTCCTGGCCCCTGCAGCATCTGATGTGGCAGTAAAGTAAAAGAGCTGTCTGGGGTTTGTGTGGCCAGATTATGGCAGTGGGGGCAGGGGTGGGGGGCTACAAGGATGGCATCTGTGAGAAGCTGCCCGAAGCTTCCTCCATGTCAGAGAGATCCCATGACAGCCAGCTCCAAGAGGGACCTGCCACTGCACAAGACAACTAATGGTGTTAGTTATTAAGGGACAGCAGAGCTAATAAGGGAAAAATGTTACTGCCCAGGAGCAGTTGCCACTGGGAGAGAGGGTGAGAATGGATAAGAGAAACAGCCCTGCAGACCCCCAGTCAGGCAGGAAAAGGGGGAGGAGGTGCTCCAGCTGCTGGAGCAGAGATTCCCCTGCATCCAGTGGTGATGCCCATGGTGAGGCAGCTGTGCCCCTGCAGCCCCATGGAGTTCCAAGGCAGAGCAGAGATTCACCTGCAGCCTGTGGAGAACAGCACAGCAGATGAATGCCCAAAAGGAACGCTGTGGGAAGCACATGCTGGAGCAGACTCCTGGCAGGTTCTGTCAGGAGAAAGGAGGCACGGAGAGAGGAGCCCATGCTGGATCAGGTTTGCTGGCAGGACTTGTGACATTGGGGGTACCCACACTGGAGCAGTCCTTTCCTGCATGCCATGGAAGGGACACATGCTGGAGGAGTTCATGAAGATGGGATGGACCCTACCCTGGAATATGGGAAGAGTGTGAGGAGTCCTGCCCTGAGGAGGAAGGAGCAACAGAGACAATGTGTCATGAACAGACCCCAACTACTGAAGGGCAGGAAGGTAGAGAAAATCAGGAGTAAAGTTAAACCCATGAATAAAGGGGGGGTGGAGGGAAGACATTTTAAGATCTGGGTTTACTTCTCATTACCCTACTTTGATCTGATGAGACATAAATTATATTTATCTTCCCCTGAGTCAAGTCTGTTTTGCCAACAATGGTAACGGGTGAGTGATTTCCCCTGTTCTTATCCCAACTCATGAGCCTTTCATTATATTTTCTCTCCCCTGTCCAGCTGAGGAAAGGGAGGGGTGGAGCAGCTTTGGTGGGCACCTGGCACCCAGCCAGGTACAGCCCCTGCAAGGTGCAGCAGGCAGGTTTGCTTTCACAGCCCCACAAGTGCCTCGTGCTACAGCCCCCAGGTGAGCACCCAGTGTCCGGCTCTCTGCCTCTGCTCTCTCTGCTTCAGCTGTTTGTGTGCACCCCCTCCACCTCCACTGGGACCCCAGCACCAGAGCCCTGGTGGGCTGTGGAGAACAGGAGGCGAAAGGAAACAAGGATTTATTTCATGGCAAAAACCTCTCAAGACACACACGCCTAATTTGAGGGTTCACGCCTGGTTGCCTGATAGGTCAGCTGCGCTCTGCCAGACTTTTCCCTCCTTGTGGGGCTGCAGCAGCAGCTTTGATACACAGGGAGCAGTATCCCAAGCCACCACACTGGTATTCCTGACTGGAAATATCATATCCTCCTTCTACACATAGGAAAATGCCCCACATGAATCTAACTGTTGTTGCCAGTCAAAGAAGGACTCAGATGTGTCATTTACTGCCCCAGATTGCAGAGGGACCCTCTTTTCCCACTGAGCACAGCCAGAAGCAGCCCGAAGAGCCTGACACAAGCATTCTTACTGGGAGTGAGAGGGTGGTAAATATTATACAACTACTAGAAATTGAAAAGCATGGCTGGAAAACAAACAAACAACACTTTTTTTGCAGTTTGTGTGTTACATTTGCTGCACTCGGCCAGTGTTGTTCGTGTCCCTGTCAAGGGCCAGGAAAAAAAAAAAGGAGGAGCAGGCAGCTCTAGGAGTGCATTGTAGCCCTGCCACTGCTGGTAAGCTTGCTTTTCTCCCCCACTGGCCAGGGACATGCTTCTTCACACACACAGTGGGGAGGTCTTGTTTGGTTTTGAATATTCCCTGGATATGAATATTCACTGTGGACCACAGTAAGAGTAATCACAGCTGACCCATGTTGTTACTAATTAATTCTTTTGCTTACACACGGGGATCGGGAGAAAGAAAGCAAATACTGTGAACAAAGCTAATAATGAGGTTACTTGCTACTCCTTCTATCTGACACATTTTTAAGGAATGGTCTCTGTGGCATGACAGCAAACACAGCAAGAAATTGATGTAGTGTAACAGGAAAGCAAGTTACTTTATGAAATAGTGCTCAGGCAACACTGGAATGGTTTGTCTTGCTCTAACTTTTACAGACCTTTCTGAATCATATCTGCTCTTGCTTGGATTGGTTTTATGTCTCCCCAGGTTTAGGAGACTGCAGATGAAGTTTTCTTACCTGCTCTCTGCCAACAAAACAGAATTCCACAAACCCCATTATATGATTAAAAAATTATCCTGTCAGCTCATCTATACAGTAGAGCTGATATGGGACACAGAGAGCTTTGTTTTTCTTGCATCAAGATAAAAGATAGGTAGAAGTAGAGGAGATACATCTGGAAATAGACTTTTGAAAGACACATTTATTGTCTTCATAAATATCACTATGGTCTTCACTTTTTAAGACTTTCTACATTGTCTGACAAATATAGGTCTATCCATATGTATATTTAGTCTGCTGTGTCTTATATGAGTTGTTCGAAAAGAGAAAACATATCCATAAATATTCCTAAACACTTATTTCATAAGTATTGACACATAGAAGCAGCTTTTTGTTCCAAAACTTACAGCAAGTGAATTACTACTCATGGCATTACCGACAGAGGGTTTATTATCCACGGGCACACAGTAATTGTGTAATTGCTGGAGTGTATAAATGGAAGTTAACCCGGAGCAGTCACACAAATTTCTATTTCACGGGGTGAAGCCACGCGAGGAAGTGGCAGGTGTGGTGCGTTTGCGTGCAGATCTCCATCCATTGCCACGCACTTCATCTGCCTGAGTCAATGGTGGGCACTCACAAAAAAGAAAATAAATTAAAAAAAAAAAACTAAAAAAAAAA
>VZRH01002375.1:2169196-2179934 GCA_013397555.1 Urocynchramus pylzowi
TTGCCCCGGAGAGGGCGGGGGGGCGGCGCGCCCCCGCCGTGGGCGAGCGGGGCTGCAGCACTTTTGTGGGGCGGCTAATCAATGGCACATCAGCGAGACAGCGCATCAGCCCATCTGCTTGATATATATTCAGAAGGGCTCCAGCCCTTTTGAAGTCTAATTTCTTCCCCGGGAGAACGCGCCGGATAATTTACCATCATTTCCCAGGCTGGGCGGCCAGCGGGTTAACCCTTTCCCCAAGCGCTGCCGCCGCGGGTTTTCCTCCCGAGCGAGCAGTTTTGAATGCCTCAGCGCCTCGCCACAAACTTGTAAAAGTGCCTCTTTAATGGTACGTGACTCGCTGAAACAGGACACCCGGCCCACCGGCACAGTGAACCCCTCTCCGGCTCGTCAGATTGGTGTTTAAAAAACCTGTTCGGAACAAGCAAATCCCTCCACCCTACCGGGTCAACCCGTATCATTTCAGCTGCAACCACCCACTGATATTTTTGCGTTTCGACATCTTTGGTCCTCGGGGCTTTTTTTGTTCCCATCCGATGCTCAGAAACGCAATTTTATCTAGAGGCAGGAGCAAGGATGGGGAGCGAGCAGCGCATCGCGTACGGGCTGCGGTGCTGCAAAATCCTCTGGCTCGGAGGGTGGCGGAGCCCGGCAGCTGCGGGGGGACGGGACGGGCCCCGCGTCGCCCCGACACGCGTGGGGGACGCGCGGGCAGCGCGGGACTCGTCACCGCTGCTGGGGCGGGAGGTGGCCCGTCCCTCTACCCCGTCCGGGGCCGGTGAGCCCGGGGAGGATGCCCAGCCCGCAGCCAGCACCCCGGCACATCTGGGATGCGCCCTGCAACGAGCCAGCGGAGCTTTCGGAGTTGCGTCCCCGGGCAGGGGAGAGCGTTTGACTCTGCAAGTTGCTGAGGTTTTATTAATTTGTTTTCTCTGCTCCCTTCCTCCCGCAAGGGCTCTGCCAGGACCAGGACGGGAGATGCCCGGACTGCCGACGTGCCCTGACTGAACTCTGGTTCAGGGAACAGGCTGAATAAGCCCGAGACGGTTGAGCGGCATCACCTGCTGCCCATAAACCCCAAAAGCAAACCCTGGGGACCGGCCGGGGCCGCCGCGGTGCCCCCAGTCCCCACCTGCACCTCGCTTATCTACAGTCAACATTTTTATCCTGCCACTGAAAGGTTCCTGCTCGCTCCCGGCTCCGGGGCGGCATCCGAGACCAGCAGCTACCNTGGGAGCAGTGCGAGGAGTTCCGCTTTTTTATTTATTTATTCATTTATTAAATCCACCAGCCCAGCTTCTGAGAGAGCCATGCATGCAATGTCTCCTGCAGCATCTCTTCTCTGAAGTCTGCTTCAAAAAAGGAAGAGGGTGGTGCATTTATTTATTGTTTGGGTTTTTGTTTTTTTACACAGAAAAGATAATTTTTCTGCCTAAACATTTTGTGGCTGGAGAGGCTGGGAGAAGCCTTGCTGCTGGTTTCCACGGAGCAGGAATGGGCTGTGCACAGGATCAGAGCAAAGAGGGGAGGCAAGGGAAGCAGGGGTCCCTGCCAGAGTGGGCAGTGGGCTCCTCCATACTCCATTTTGGAAAGCAAGGAAAGGAGGCTAAGTACTTCCATACAGCTTGTCTGCTTTGGATTTCAATTGCTGTGGGCAAAAGTATCACTTTAGTGTTTGCATTGATATTATTTTATTTTTCTCATTCCAGTACCAATGCTGAACTTAGGGCCAGTGTTACATGAAGGTGCCCCAAAATGCTGACTGTCAACAAGCTGTGATGATCTGTGGTGGCACTGTACAACCACCCTACAGAATGGTACAGCAGAGAGCTGGGCTGAGGCTCATATAGGGACTACTCATAGTTCTCAGTCCCTGATCTCCTCTGGCCTAGGGGGAATTATCCTGTCTACTGAGAAGGACATGAGGCCCAGAAACATTAAATGACTTGCTATGGACAACAGGAGCCCAGGGCCAAAGGTAGGGCATGAGTGCAGGGGGGGTGCCACGGCTTTCTCACACAGCACACTTCATTCCAGTTGCTTCAGAAGTATTTCCAGTTGCAAGGCTTTGCTTAAAGCAAAGAATGTTCAGCTAGGGGCTGGCTTTACACCTCCAGACATGCTCCACCACAGTTTTTGATAGGGTCATCCTTTCCCCATGCCCCAGGAAGCAGGGTGCAGAGCAGTTTGTGTTATCTGTGGGTCCAGAGGGAGGGAGAGGTGAAATTTTCTGATATAGGATGAAGCTGAGCAATGTTTTGGGGGGGATGGTGATTGGATGCAGGCTTCTGCAAGCAAAATGGTTCACCTGATTTTTCCTTCATTAAGTCTGAATCTGTGTAATTTGTTCCTGCTGGAGCTTCCCCACAGGCATGGGTGAGAAGATGGCTCTGAGGTAGTGTTCCAGGGTATGTGAGACTCCAGGGCACAGTTGATGTGCAGAACCTACCAGCCTCAGTAGGAAGGAAGAATATCTCTTCTTTTTCCTGGTATTAGCAGTGCTGCACTGTTTGTAGTGAAGATATGATGAAAACAGCCTGAATTGCATTGTTATGTTTCATTGCTTACCAGAATGTTTTGCACAAGTACTCTCACAGCAAATTTGTGTGTGGTTCATCTCTGGTTGTGGAAAGATTACTGGATTAAAGCAATTATGCTGCTATTACTTGGCTATGAAGACATTCAATTAACCCTCTTCCCTGCTCTACACTTTGGTGGCTGCCTCTTTGCATTGCAGAATATCCTGAAAGCTTTTTCTTTAAAAAGGCTTGAAAAGAAGGAGGCTGGTTCTGTGAGGTTGGCAGCTGGGAGAGAAAGAATCTGAATTGCTGTTGTATTCCTAGGGTTTTCCTGTTGGGAAAGAGAGTGAAAGCTTGGGAGCACTGCTGGCTGTAATTTTGGGGTTAGAAAGTAATGGGGTTACTTCATCTGAATGCTGCTGTTGCCTGTGATTGCTGACCCCATCCCTGGCCCCCTCAGGGGAACTGCAGTGAGCAGTATTCAAAGCTGAGGCTGAAGGACTGGGGCACTTTTGAGGAAAGGTAGTTTTCTTTGGTATCATTAGCTAATTCTGCAAAGGCTACCAGCTATCTTTGCAACGAAACCCCTTTTCAGCTGGGCTCTTCTCAGGCTGTGAAGACCCTGTGCTGTGGTTTTCCTGGAAGTTTCTCAACCTTGGCCTGCCCCACGAGGGGCTGGGGCATGGTCCAGTGTAGCTGAAGCAGCTGTGAGGTTCTGGTAGTGTGCTGGAAGTTCCTTGTACTGCTACACACCTGCCTGGGGCTGCTGTGTTGCTTGGTGACACCTCCATCAGAGGTATTCCCTATGATTCCAGCTCCTCTGGAGCCTGAACTTGTGCTGGCAGCTCCAGAGCACAACCTGCCTTAGGCACTCCAGGGCTGAAGGATCCCTGTCTGTGTGAGGCTATTCCACTGTTGAGGTGTGTGTAAGGGACATAAACCTTTGTATATCTCAGGCTAAACAAGAATTTACAAAGTAATTCATGGCTTTTCCCCTGGTGTTCCCACCCCTTGAGGAAGGGACATCTGGAAAGGATATTTCTGTATTTGCTTTACCTTTTGTTTTTCTAAATAACTGAGAAGTGTAACTAGAAGAGCATCTTCCAATGGAAAGCAGTGGGTCAAAACTTACCTTAGAGATGCTGTGGTCATAATTTCAAGTATTCTTAAACCAGGAACAAGAAAAAAATATTCCCCAAAATAGAAATAAGAGAAATGAAAGATGAGCATTCAAAGCCAGGTTTTTGGTCCTCAAAAGCTGCTGACTATTCAGAAGTTTTCAGCTGTTTCTGTGGCAGCTGGGTGCTTAGCAGAGAAGGAAAACTTGAACTCTTATTGGAATACTAAAGTGATATCTGTGGGTGCATTTGGCAGTTGTACCTATTATCCTTGCACACCTTGACAATATTTGTGGAGCTGATGTAGGGAGCTGACCTGCAGATTCCCGAAATAGATGGTGGTGCAGGATCAGGGCCTCCACAGAGGTTCAGCAGACCAAACTGAATTAGGCTCTCCAAAATCTGCAGGAGACATTGGGAACAAATAGCTTGGTGTCTTCTTTTGGCAGACTCCTAATTTGTTTACTCAAATAAAAACCTGACAGATTATAAAAAAAAAAAAGGCTTTTTTCCCCCCCTTCATGAATGGATCTATTTTGATGGATCTTCTTGATTTTTCAATACCTCAAATGTGAGAAATTTAAAAACATGAAGTTTCAGGATGTTAACTCTATCTTCACAGCTTTCTGAAAAACTATTGGGAATGCAGTGTCAGAAGATTTCAGCTTTTCTATTGCCTGAAAAAAATTAAGAATATATTTTAATTTATTTTTTTTCTTTCATTTCTATCAAACAAAATCAAACCACTGCTTCCAGCCTCTCCTGTTTGTCCTGATATCCAGTCTGTAAATATTAAACCTGCTGTTTTTACTGCCATCACATAAAATTCATACTCTGTGAATGGCTCACGAAGCATTTTCATTAGGAGACTCCACAACTGTTGTAGGACTGGGCCATCAGCCTTTGCAAATATGGATTTCATGAGGGAGAAAGTTCCCTGCTGGTTTATTTTTTTTTTCCTCATGTCAAGTTCATATTTTATAATTATGCCTAGAGAAAAAAAGGAAGCCAGCAAAATCAGTGCATTGAAACAGTTGTGAATCTACTACAGTACCAACATTAATATATTTAATCAGATAAAAATCAATTAATGTAACAGAAAATATAACATTAGAAGTTTTCCTTATTTCTGCCGTATTCATCTAACTACTCCCTTTGACAATTCTTGCATTATGCTTTTTGTATTCCCCTTTATGACTTTTGAGGTTTGGAAACAAATGGCTGAATTATTCCATGAGTTCTAATACCCTCACTAGAAGAGACTATCCAACAATTCTCATTGGTTGTTACTGGAAATTACTGCAGGACTCTGGTTTTTTTTTTGGGTTTTTTTTTTTTTAAGGGATATTTAATTTTTTGTTTTATACAATGGGTAAGGGTTTTTGAGTGACAGTTTAATGTTAACCTTTTAGAACATAGTACTGGAGAGGAGAGGAGTGTGACAGATTTCCATCAGCATAAACCTTCTCTGCATTCAGGAAGATCTCACCTCTTTGGCAAAAAGAATTCCCACCTTCAGCAGTGTGGTATGAAGTGAAACATGATCTAAGTTGGATGGTGGAAACAGTTTAACCAAAAGAATAGACCATAGGAAATCTGACCAGAGGTTTCCCAAATGGAAAAGATGAGAGAAACAACAAAGCCAGCAGATAGTTAATTACCATATTGTGTATATATTTGGGGCTATATTCATGCAGAAAACTGGACAGGTTGCTTGGGAGAAACAGCTTCTCTCTTTGTCTTTGGAAAGACCAGGAAATCTGATGAGACATCAAAAGAAATGTGAGAGCACTGCTTAAATCTGCCTGTGCTGGCCATGGCACACATTTCATGGGTGTGGGGTAAATGGTGAAGAGGAGATGTGCTAACAGCAAATGTCATGACCTGCTTTGCAGGGGCTGCCCCTCTGAATACATAGAGGCCCTCTTGTGCAGGAGGAGCTCTTCCTGCCTGCTCTGCCAACAGCTGGCAAACCCTGGAATCACAGGATGGCTTGGGTGGGAAGGCACCTTAAAGGTCATCTAGCTCCCCTCACCCAGGCAGGGACACCCAATGCTCGTTCTGTGGGCAGATCAAAATGCTTGTTAGCACATTGTCCCTCTGTGCCCAGCTCTGCTGAGGCCACTCCTGGAGTGCTGAGTTCAGTTCTGGGCCCCTGACTACAAGAAGAACATTGAGGTGCTGGGGCATGTCCAGAGGATGGTCTGGAGAGTAAATCTGTNTCATATTTTATAATTATGCCTAGAGAAAAAAAGGAAGCCAGCAAAATCAGTGCATTGAAACAGTTGTGAATCTACTACAGTACCAACATTAATATATTTAATCAGATAAAAATCAATTAATGTAACAGAAAATATAACATTAGAAGTTTTCCTTATTTCNGATGGTCTGGAGAGTAAATCTGTGGATATTGCCAGCAGCTACTCTTCTAGCTTGCATAATGGTGTTTTAGGGTTTTTGAGACTGAGAACACAGCTCTTGTGGGATACTTTTGTAATGCCACAGATTTTACAGGTAAAGCCTGTCTTTTAATACATGTGCAAAGGAGTTCTGTCAACTTGCACTTATGTGGACAAGTATTTGTGCTTGTGAAAACAAACAAATTATTTTATCCAAAGCTGAAATTTACCTTCCCCATCCCCTCTTTTCCATTACTTTAGGTAACTTTTCAGCATCCATGACCATGAATAGTTTCCTAGTTATTACCCCAGAAGAAAGACACATTTATAATCCAGCCCAATATGTATTTTTGTACAACCAGACCACCATACATCCTTTTGCCTTAAGAAACAATGAACCTTGAGTAATATGTTACATCCCAGAGCATGGATATGCTTTTTCAAAGAGCACAGCTATTTTGAAGCCCTCTCAGCCAGACCTGAGCACAACTTGGAGGACCACAAAATTGGTGGATATTCAATATTTGATTCAATACTGTCACCAAGATTACCTGATTTAGAAGACTATTTTTAATTTTCCACGGAAAGCTTACTGTTTCTATAGAATTCTAGTTTAGCCACAATATAATATTCAACCAGTTGTATTTTCAGGGCATTTTGTAAGCATTACAAACTCTACGCTATGCTGAAGAAAGGGAGTAGCATTATCAAAAGTTCTGACACCATCAGCAATGTGCTCTTGACATTCCAACACCATCAACAATGTATTCTTGATATTCAAACACCATTCATTCAACCAGATGAGTTCACATCATTAATTAGGGAGATTCTCAGAAAATATTTTAAAAGTTATTGAAACTCTACCTAAGATTAACAGACATTATAATATCTCATTATTCACAGAAATACATTCAGAATGTTTTACTCTATGAAGGCTGTAAATAGTGTCATGAAATAACATCCTCAGCAATGCAATTGGTGTCAAGTGTGTACACTAAGCACATGTTTATGACAAATGAATATAACAGTTTTTCTTTTGGAATTTAATTCAATTTTTTACTGAAGTTGGGCTTTTAGATCAAACTAGGGAACTGGGATATTTTCTATTAGCTCTCTAAACTTTTTTCTAAATTTCTTCTCTCCTCTCTGTTTGAGAGGGGTTAAGTTTCTAAATTTCTTCTAACCCCTCTCAGACACTTAACATGAAGTCACATCCTTCTCCCAGTATGTACTGCAGTGTGCCCAAATTCGGATTTCCCTGCATGACATTATCAAGGAAAAATAGATGTTACTGGTAACCATCCTTCAGGAGTAATGGGCTACAAAATCTGTAACAATTTCTCTGCTGAGTAACTGTATACCTGAAAGGAAAATCCATCAGGGTTTATATTTCCATCAGAGTTTATATTTTAATTGCTTCTGCAGGAAGCAATTTGTCTAAAACAAAACGTATTTTGCCACGAAGCTTTTGTGTTGCACATAGAAGGACACTGTTAAGTTTTGAAAAAAACAGCCTTTGAAGTTGCCTATGAGCTGCTGTTTTGATTAATTTAAAATTTTAGGTTTACGCACCCTGCCATAAACTCCTTTATTAACTTTTTATTGCAACTGAACTGCACGGCCTGGCGCTGGGAGGCAGGTGTTCCGAAGGATGCCCTGGATCAACACGGGGCAGCCCAACCTCAGCCAGACAGCGCCATAAAACGGCGTGCGGCGGAGCCCATAAACCCGCCTGTGAGCCGCTCCCGGTCCTGGGGCCGGGCTGCAGCTCCGGCACGGAGGAGATGCTGCCCGGGGCCGGGATGGAGCTCCGGCAGGGAGCAGGGCACGGGAGATGCTGCCCGGGGCCGGGATGGAGCAGGGAGCAGGGCACAGGAGATGCTGCCCGGGGCCGGGATGGAGCAGGGAGCAGGGAGCAGGGCAAGGGAGATGCTGCCCGGGGCCGGGATGGAGCAGGGAGCAGGGCACGGGAGATGCTGCCCGGGGCCGGGCTGGAGCAGGGAGCAGGGCACGGGAGATGCTGCCCGGGGCCGGGCTGGAGCAGGGAGCAGGGCACGGGAGATGCTGCCCCGGGGCTGGGCTGGAGCTCCAGCAGGGAACAGGGAGCAGGGAGCAGGAGATGCTGCCCGGGGCCGGGCTGGAGCTCCGGCAGGGAACAGGGAGCAGGGAGCAGGAGATGCTGCCCGGGGCAGGGAGCGCCGTGGCGGCTCCTCTGCTGCGGGCGGGGCCGGGCGGGCGGCGGGCTCTGTCCATGGTAGCTGCGGCCTCCCGGGCGGCTCCCAGATCTGCCAGAGACCCTCGGGGGCTTGTAGTCTATTTTCCTTCTTTTTCTTCACTTTTCTCTTTCTCTCCCTCTTTCTTTTCTTTTTTTTTTTTTCCTTTTTCCACTCTCCTCCTCTCCCCCTCTCCTTAGTTTAGTCCCTTCCTGCCAATACAAACTCTTAAAAAATAAATTAAAAAAAATTTAAAAACCAAAACCAGCCCCATCAAACACCTCAGTGCAAAGCTTTCTACCCCTGTTTAATGCAGCGTGTGTTTTTAATACATCATCCATAGCTAAAAGCCTTCAGTGGTATGTGAAGCATAGAAGCGTGGCTTGTTACACAGGTGGCACTGATAATTTCTTCTGGGGTCTACAGCTTTTTGTTGTGACATAAGGGAAAACAGACAACTGTTCCAGTTTGTATTTCAATTTATGAGGTTTAATATGAAACCTCAAATTAAAAAATGCTCAGAATTAAATATAAGTAGTTCTTGCAAAAGCTGTGCTCAGAATCAATCTAGAGTCATACAGCCATAGAAACATTAAGTTTGGAAAAGATCTCTAAGGTCACCAAGTCCAGCTGTCAACCCAACACCACCACCAATTTCACCACTAAAATACACTCTCAAGTGTTATAGCCACATTTTTTTTTGTAAGCTGTGGCATTATAGGCAAGGCATTTGCTCTTTTCTTACTTTCCTTAAAAGGATTTTATTCCTGTCCATATAAATAAAGGATGCATTTGGCCGGTGCGAAGTAACTTTTTTTTTTTCCCAGACTATCACCCATAATTTTTTGCATAATCTGATCCTTCTTTAAAGCTTTCAATATTAGACATCTTGGTCTTTTAAAAAATTATCTATTAGCTTAGTTTATCACAAGGAAGCAATCTCTTTCTGGAGCTCACAGTCTCTGGTCCTTCTCTGTGTTTACACAGCCCAGTTAGATTTACACTGGCAGGAGCCTCTCCCTGAATTGCCTCTGTGTAGGGAGAATCCCAGTAGTAAGTGACTGGCAGGAAAAGATCCGTTTCCTTCTGAGCTGGCTCTACCCCCAGGATGTTCATCTGTGCTCTGCTGCAGCAGGGCCTCCATCCCAGAGACAAGAAGCAAACAGGGTGAAAATCTTCACAGGCCAGGTGTACTTTCTGTAGGGAAAAAAAAAAAAAAAAAGTGGGACAGAAACACAAAGGCTTATCACTGGTGGAAATAGACAAACCCAGTTTCTGCACCCCTATAATCCATTTGAATTTGCAATTATATTCCAGAGCAGCATGTTGATAAAGTTAGGTTGTTTTGCATGAGAGTTTAGTTTTGATATAATGATAGAAACAAATACTCATAGCGTGAAAAAATCCCAGCCAACAACAACCAAAATAAACAAAAAGCCCACCAAAACCCCAGCAAAAAACCCCAAACAGAACCCAGGAGTATGGCATTTGAAAGCAGGCATTTCATTTCTATGAAAGAAAAAAAGGCAGAAGTGTGAGTCTTGGACCCACTGTGAAATGAGAATGTTTCATCCTTCTAAGAACTGCAGTTCGAATTTTCTCCTCTCGCCTCAAACCACTACAGGAATTGGAAGCTGTGGGAGGTTCCTTGTTTATCCTTCTCTGCTTTGCTCAGGCACGGCTCAAAACGGAATCTGAGCTTTTATTTTTTCATTGTTTGTGTTGTGATAAGATCCTCAGCGAG
The DNA here is from genome assembly GCA_013397555.1 of Urocynchramus pylzowi. NCBI lineage: Eukaryota > Metazoa > Chordata > Aves > Passeriformes > Fringillidae > Urocynchramus > Urocynchramus pylzowi. The sequence goes on from VZRH01002375.1 coordinate 2,179,190, forward strand.
CAGGTGAGTGCTGGAACGACAAGGGTGTAACCCTTTATTGCCGTAAGTCATCTTTATGCTCACAAATAAGCCTTTAGAATTGGATGGGATTGCTCAACTGGGCAAGAGTGCACAGGATGTGCCCATAAACCAAACTAAAACAGGCCATGTAATGCAATTTAAACAAAGGTCCCATGCATGAAGCAGAAGCCCTTGTTCTTGATATAAAACAGTATTAAAAGACTCTTAGTGTGTTCTGTGTTGGTGCTTGATGTTTTGCTGTATAGTTCCAGTTTTGGTGGTTTCAAATGGACATCTTTAGGGCCCAGAGAACCCTTCACACACAAACATGGCTGGAAGCCTACGGGTGTCTCATTTAGGAGTCTGTGATCACTTGGATGAGGGTGGTAAGCCCTGGCTTAGAATATCTTGTAATCATTTGTGCACTCCATTTGAGTATTAATGTATCCTGAGGCAGTTAGAGCAGGTGAAACCCACGGGATCAGTGCCTCAAGGTCCTCTTCCACACTGCACAAAAGCCAGCTCGTGGTGTGTTTTGACAGAACCTTGTAAAAGTTAATCTTTTCCATTTAGGCTTTGAAAACTGGGTGATCTTCTAAGTCATAAAACCCATGATGAAGTAGATCCCTTGCCAGATACTTATGGAAGTATCAGAGTACTTATTTCCAGGAGCATTTCTGTTGTTCGGGTCATGTGGAACAGATCCCTGTGTTAAAAAATAAAAAAAAAATAAAAATAAAAAAAA
>VZRH01002376.1:0-18989 GCA_013397555.1 Urocynchramus pylzowi
TTTTAATTACATGATCATAGAGTGCAATTCTTTGGCACAAGATGCTTTTACTGGTTAATTAGTTCCATTTCTGGGTAACTGCTGTTGTACTGACCTACTGAATGCATGGCTCAGTTGGCCCCTTAATGCATATTTTACTCTGTACACAAATAAACTATTTCATTTGTGGGGTTTTCTTCCTACACTGGTTTGTTTTTTGTTTTTTTTTTTCCTCACTATCTCAAGTGCTTCCCAGATACCAGTTTAGCTCCAAGACTACTCTTTGGGATAAGGCAGTGATGTGTGTGTGTGTGGAATTGGGGTTTTTTTGAGAGGTGGGGTCAGGAAGAGAAATGATGAGTTATTCCTAAAGTCTGGGCCAATTTGGGGTGCTCAGTCCAAATGTTTATGCTACTGTAGCAGGCACATACAGGCATCTACCACTGCTTCAGCTCCAGCTGTTGCCACTGAGCTTTTCAGAAGCAGGATATTCCAGGAGGGAGAGAAATGGCATCTCAGCTTGTGAAGAATTTGGCCATGTTCCTTGCTCATTAATGTTAGGCCCAGATTTAACAGGGCATGCATTATTTACAGTCTAGGAACAAAATTATGTGATGCATAATACTAAAACAGACGCTAGGTAAAATCCTTGTAATTTCTTCATTTATAACACAAGGAGAAAGATCTCCCCAAAGACATTAAATAGGTTGGTTTTTATCAGTTTCAGACATGCAGTTTATTTAACTGTTGCCTGTCACTGCAGGTACTTTGCTTTCTTAGTGAAATTAATTTGCTTAATGGTGGGTTTAATTTCTATTTGTGTTTTTGAGAGAGGAATGGCAGGTCTATTAACCAGCTCTTCTGTCTGTTAGCCTCATATGATGATGTGCAGCAACCCCTGGCAGAGATGTGGGCAAAACCTTCTTTGGTCTGACAAGGAACAGCCTCAGCTGTAGGAGATGGTGGGCAGCCAGGCCCTTCCCAGGAAGCCTCCATCCTTCCCTTCCCATGTTTGGGTTTGGTTAACCAGAGAGCTGCTCTCCTGCAGCTCTGTTTCTCACTGCTTGGTGGGAGAGCAGCTTCCTGGGGAGGCTCTCTGGGCTGGGAAAGCAGGGGCAGTTCCAGGCACACTGGGATGCTGATGGCACAGCAGGAGTGTGAGCACAGGGCTGATATTCCTGCAAGGGGAAGAAGACAGCCGTGCTTCCAACACACTTATGGTGTGAGTGTGTGTGTACACACCAACAAGGTGTTACTGAATATCAGGGGCAAACAAGTCCCTGCCTGATAACAGACCTTATTAAAATTATCAGCCAATCTTCAATCAGCCCGTCAAGGCACGGGCTTCCCAAGAAGCCTTACCTGGCAGATAAATGTGTTTGTACTCGGATTGCAAGCTGCTTGTGGCTGTTTAGGTGGCAGGTTTAAGATAGGTGCTTAATGTGGGAAGCCAAAGCTGCTAGAAGGAAAGGATCTTTTACCCCCAAATGGATTTTCTACCTGCCTCACACTGCCTCCTCTTTCTCTTCCACTTGCCAAACTGTACTGTCGAAGCCACAGCGAGCATTACGCTCATTTCATGTGACTGGAAGTATTTTTTTCAGCCACCTTACATTTGTGATAAGAAAAATTACTTCTTTTTTTTTCTTCTTCTCTAGTAAGATGCTTCTGTGTGTATTTGATCATGGGAAATAACACAGCAGGCACCACAAAAAAAGCCCAAAACAGCCACAATTTTAAAGTCCAACCCAAACCTGAAAGCCCAGACTTAAAGATGCTGAGTTAAATAATTTTTTTTTTTTTTCCTTGGGCTGAGCTGCATTTGTCAGTAAGATATTAAATAATCAGTGTCAGGTTCAGCTTTTGTCTCCAGGGGTCAGGGGATGTAACCTGCTCCCCGTAAATTCACGGTTTATGAGGCAGCAGCGATCTCTGCACAAGTGGGAGATGACTTTTGAACTCATGCAGCCTCAGACAGGAGGAGCATTACACTTTATGAGCATGTTTAGGGGCTGTTAAGGCTGTTTAGGGGCTGAAAAGTCTTCCCTCATAAATAATGGAGCTGACTTAAGGGAGACAACTCTGTTTATCTTTAGACAAACAAACCTGCCTTGCAAACATACCCCCTGTATCTATTCCTTCTGGAGAAAAAATAACAAGGGCCATCATAAATGTTATTTCCTTTGCCCTTTTCTTTAGGGGATTCATGTGGCATTGGTGAGGAGAATTATAGCAATCTATACTAGTGTTTTTCCTTTCCATGTTGCTCTGTAGTCCTAAATGAGAAATAACCCATAAAGGGGAAAGGAAACACAAAGTGCTTGAGATCAGAGATTTGCAGCTCACCAATGCTGGCTGTGTTCATTTCCTCCTGTAGGACTTGAGAGATTTCCTTTCCCCAAGGGCTGTGAGGAGTTGGTATGCACAGAGGATGCCCTGTGCTTAAACTGCTTTTTTTGACCCTTTTTCCAATCCTGCACAGGCCCAGGCAGCCCAAGACATATCTTGCAAAAAAGCAAAGGATGGAATTCTTGTTCTCTGGAGGAGAAGACAGCTTGAGTCAGTAAAACCTGTGCTGTTTGTGCCTTGCCATTCTACCAAAGCAGCTCGCCTGCCTTGTCTGCTCTCAGGTTTTCACCTGCATTTCATCTCCTGTTCAAGACTCTCCGAGCCTGGGGGAGGTTATATCAGGTTAGAGGAAAGCAGGAAAAGCAGACTCACAGCTTCTTCATCTCCTTCCAAATGCAGAGAGGAGCTCAAGAGTGAAGATTCTGCATCTATTTTGCATTATTGAGGGGGGTGAGGTGGGAGGCTGCAACATGTCCATTGGCATTTTCTGTGTAAAAGAGAGTCAAAAATCTGAGTCCAATTCTGGCTACAACGTCTTCCCAATTTCTTGAGTCAGTGTCTGAGCCTGGCTGTCAGGAGCAGGCTCTGAGCAAGTGCAACATCATTTAAACCCACATGTGTGCTGTGTGTTAGCTCTCTGAACAGCTGTTTTCTCCACTTGGAACTTTCTTCCCTAATTATTTACAGACAACTGTGTTCATACTTAGGTGTATTTTGGACTCTTTCTGTTAAAGCAAGCCAAGCTTTGAATCCTGTTGGGTGCATTTTCTAATTGGAAAATGAAATGACACAAAAAATTTACAGTTCTCCCCTCAGCTCAAAGCCAGCAGCTAAGTACAGGTTGAAGGAGTTCAAATGGGATTGCTACAACTACCACCACCACCAAAGCCAGCTGAACAGGCAGCCTTACATAACCATAGTTAAGTTACTCCTCCTCTACACTGTTGTTAGCAGTTGTATACATATTTAATGGGCTTTCATTATATCCTATAAATGCTGGCACTAGAATGCTTTCCCCAGGGCATTCTCTGAATAAAAGAAAGGAGAAAATGACGAATGCATTTAGCACATGCACCCACAACTTCATGATAAAAGCCAGCATTTCCCCATACAACACCTGTTGTTGTAGCTGGGTTAATTACTTTTCATTGTAACCAACTGCCTGAAATATTTATCACGGGGCCTGTAATTTCCCAAATCTGAAAGCGACACCCAGAAAAACAACACAACTTTGACTCTAATATTTCAGCTATGACATTCAGTGGGTTCAGCTTATATTTTTTTTTCCCCTTTGGATTCCTTGCAGGGTACAGTTCTTAGTTCTCATCTTCCATTAATTCAAAACTTTTTGCTTAGTAAAGGGCATCTTCTCTGATGTGACATCAAAATACTGCTCCTTACAGTAGTGTGTCTACAGCATCATGGTTACTGAATGTAGATTAGCATAATTCCCCCTTCTTTCTCAATTCCATCTTCAGTCCTCTCCCTGTTCACTGCCTTCTCCTAAATTAGAGGATCCATAAACCATATGGACCTGTGGTGTGGTCCTGATCAATAATGTAGAGTCTCTTTTGTCTGAGATATGAGACTTTTTTTTTTTTTTTCCTAAGAAGTTTGCAGAAAGGGAAGAGGTGTGACTGGAGGAGCCCTGTGGCTAAGCTCTTGGGGAGGTATGTGGAAACCTGTCCTGCAAGCCACCTGGCTGTATCTGATTCTGCTCCTGTTGTAGCTGATGGAATATGGTTTTTGTTGCCTTGCACAGAAGCAGGAATGGGTCTGGTAATGTCAAAGAGCAGCCAGTACTTGTCAACTTTTACCACTTTATACAGCAAAAGCTAAACTAACATAACAATTATTGTCCCCAAATCCAGTTTCTTAGCAGTTTGAGAAAGTCATCTCAAAGTGTGTATTGAGTCAAAACTTGGAAGGATACCCAGTCATTGTACTCCAGATTTTAACCATGGGCAGTGATGTCCTTGTGCTCAGCAAGTTCTATTCTCAATTGTTCTCCTCAAGGGGGAGCTGTGGTTTAACTTCAGCCTTCCCCTAAACCCAAATCCTTCATTCTTTGGAGAACCTAAGGACTTTCATTCTTTCTGTATAAAGCTGAGGAGTGTTGTATTTGTCCTATACCCAGAGAGTTCACATTAGCACAGAAATAACCAGTTACCTTTGCAAAGCTGGCAGAAGTGGGAGGAAGGCAAATCAGCAAGCCATGTTCTGCTATCCAAAGCTTTCCCTTTCCCTGGCTTTGGAGCACGAGCTGCAGTTAGAGCTAAGGGAGTAGGTGTGAGGGAGACAATGCAGGAACAGAAGAGAAAGCTACACTGTGGCCCCTTGGGAGATAATCCACTTCCTAATCCCAGAGCACCTGAAGGAAATCCTCAGCACTTCAAAGGAAGCTGTGAGGTTAAATGGTCTTGGCACACGTAAATGATATTGATGTGAGTGTCTGATAGAGCACTTTAATAAGTGCTACTGCACCATTCCCCATGTGATATGTTGGGTCTTTTCCTCCATAATGTGCCTTTTGAGAATTATTCTCCTTGGAATCCTGTTGGCCAGGGCACAAGTTAAACTGAGTGGTGCTGAAAACCTCCCATAGGTGCCAGCAGCAAGGTGTTCTGCTCCCCTCTGGTGTTTAGTGCTCTTCTCCAAAGCCCTTTCAGTGCACTAAAAGGCAGCAATAGCCTTCTCTCTTCTGCTGCATTTGCCTGTGTCTGGTGTGTGGGAGAGTGCAGGATCTTTTGGCTGGGCAGGAGCACCCAGGAGGTGGGTGAGTTTTGGGGAACTGTGGTGTGAACACATTCTGCTGCACAGACCCCTGTCATTCTGCACTTGTACAAGGCTTTGCTTTTCTGGAGTTTCTAAAGAAATATGATAAGCCTGAATGATTGCTGGCTAGTTATCTCAAGCTTTTCTTGTTGGAATGAGCACATGAAATGGTATAGACAGAAACAGATAAGCTTTTTTGACGCCCTTCTGGCAGGAGAATGAACAAATGGCCCAAAATCTATTCTGTTTGGAAGCTAGCATGATTGGCTCAAACAAGCATATCCTCTCTAATTTATCCTGATGAACAAGTCCTTTTTTTCCTCCTTTCTATCACAGTAATTTCTGGTGTTCCTATTTGATAAAAGTGGCAGAGTTCTTTGGAAGTCATGCTCCATGAAAGTACTCTAGTACCTGAGATAATTTTCAACCAAAATTAGTAGGTGCACAATACCTGACTGGATAAATAACCTGGTCTGATCTCCTAGCCCTGATCTGAGTAGGAGGTTAGATTAGACACCTTTTGCTCTCCCTTTCAACCCAAATTACCCTGTGACCTGAAGTCAAGGCATTTAACCACACATTCAGCTGTTGGGTGGTAAAAATGCAATGTGAAACAATGGTGTTAGCTCCTTACTACCACTTTTGTGACAAAGAAGGTGTGAGGTCTCCCACAGAGTCACTGCACCAAGCTGGTGGGAGTTGCAGTGGCTCCCAGATGACTCTGACTTTTGTCACTGACTCAATTGGTTTAGAAATCAGCTATTTTTAAATCTATGTTTTACATTGTTTGTTTCACTTCTCCCCCACCCNCTCCCAGTTTAAATATCAGCCCCCTTAGGGAGGGGGGAAAAAATCTCTGCCAAATCATCTGCTGCTTTCTTGCACATTTTCTATTTCCCCTACTTTTCAGGTGCAGCCTCAGATGCTTACAACTCTCCAACTTGCTTGCTTGCTTTGGGAAAATCAGAGCCTGTGTGGCTATTAATTTTATTTTTTCAAGTATAGCTCTCAGGTTAGAGGCAAGTGTGGTTGGTTGGCTGTTCAAGGCTTTAAACTCTGGGCAATTTAAAGAGAGAGTCGTGGCAGAGGAGCTGTCCATCAGCAAGATTGTTATTCACAGGTCTAATGTCATATCCATGTATAACAAGATAGTGATTGACAGGAAAGTTTGTTTTGGAAGGAGCAAAGGTCAAGGTTCTGCTGACAGCTTAACAATGGAAATATTGCATCACCGGGATATTTTATGGAGTGATACATACATCTACATAAATGTAACATATGATGGTGGAACACTGGTGTAGGATGGAGCTCTGAGCTAGGATGAAGTTTTAGAACACTTATAGAAATAAGTTGTCTGTGCTTTATCCATTTTTTGAGGAATAAACTCAAAGTATCTGCGGGCATGGCTTGGGCAATGAATTTGACCCACGTCACATGGAAGAGCCTTCACTGCAGAGCACTGTGGTTGAGTGGGCAAGATATTAATTGACTTTGTCAGTGACTTCCTTGGGGGACCTTGAACAAATGATTGCACCTGTGCATTACTTTCCCCTCCATTTAAAGGGGAGAAAGCATTTTGTCTATCTTGAGTTTTAGGTATGAAAGCTCCCTAAGCCCTCTTGGCTATAAAATAATTAGTTTAAAAAATCTGAAAGATACATAAAAGAGAACAACTGAGAAGACAGATGTTCTGAACATTGGTCCTTCTGGAAGACCCTTCCCAATTTGTCTCTTCTGGGCTTTTTTTCTTTCACTTCTTTTTTGAATTTCTCTTCTGTACTTTGTTGGGTGAGATCACTTCCTCTTGTCCCAGACTGATTCTCAAATAATCATCCTTTCTTGACTGTACCTATGAAATTATTTTTGCATTGAACGTACATTAAACTAAGGACTAAGAGAGTTTTTTAATGCTGTCATGGTTGAGATTTAAGCTAATTTTTCTGCTTTCTCCTTTTCCATAATATCCAAGACTCCTTTTCCCCAGTCTTTGCTCCAAAATAGGATTTTTTAAACTTTCTCTTTCTGCACTGCAACCTGTCAGTAGTGATCTTCAGTAGTGCCTGTGCCATAAACCCAAAGAGGGCAAACCATATAAACCAGCAAAATAAAAACGCAAAGCAGCTCCCCAAATACCTTCCTCGAACACACAGCCCAAGTGTTTAGTTAACTCTTGAATTAGGCACTGAAGGTCAACAAAGTCAGGCCCTGGGAGCTGTGGCTGAGGGCTCTCCCTGCTGCCCTGTCCCTTTGTTCACACACCAGGATCTCACAGACAGCGTCCTCTCCTCCGCATCAGGTTTCTCTTCCCGGCTTCTCCACCACGGTTCCCCATGCTCTTCAACCACCCAGATCCATACTCTTCCCCAGTGATAAGGGTCCTTTTCCATCATGGATGGCAATCCTCATCTTCTCCCATACCTGGAAAACTCCAGACCCTGGGCTAACCAAAGGTGCCTCGTCTCCCTATGCCATAAAACAGCAGCAGAAGGCATGATTGTAAAAGAGAAACAATGATAATGCAATGAAGTACCTTCCAGGCAGTATTACTCATCAAAGTAATTCATTACTTGAATAATGGATGAATTTTAATTTTTAAAACCTTAAGGCAGTACCAATATTTTTTTTTTAACCTAAAAAATAGTCATCTAATTTACTTAAAATTTAAAAATTATTACATTACTAGCAGGAATGACAATTTTTGCACTGAGTAATTCAGCATTGTAAGATATTAATCTTTTACTAGCAGCTCTTTATTTCTCACTGTACTTGCAAGTACTAGCACTTCTGTTCTGTGTAAGCAGAAAAAGAAGAAAAAAAGCAGACAAGTTGTACCATTTGTGCCTGAGAGTGATGCAAGTAAAGCTTGGCACAGCTGTTATTCCCCTCCTCTTGGCAAGAAATGCTAATGATTAGGGGGTTTAAGGTCTCATGTCTTCATTAATACTTCCCATAGCATTTTTTATGGCATTCTGTGAAATTAAAATCTAAACCCACAATGTCTGTCTCCAAACCAGAGCATCCTGCTCCACCACAGTGGCTGGGGTACTTCAGTACTTTTGGTTCCTGTTGGAGATTTCCCCAGTAGTGGAGCTGCCCCATCCCAGGCATGCTGACCTGCAAATGATGCCCAGTGAGGGCAGAAGGCTGCTCTGGGCTTTTGTGAGAGCAACTCTCTCTGCAGAAATGCACTTGAGGAAGGAGGAGCAGCACAAAACCTACCTCCATGTTAGGAATGAGGGTTCATGTTGGAATTCTTAGCAGGTGCATCTCCCAGGAGGCTCTGCTTGACTCAGGAAGGCTCTCTTTAGTACCTTGAACTACCAACAGCATCTACCATGTAGAATTCTTCCATCTCTAAACAGCAAGGGTTTTTTTGCTTGGATTTTGTAAACCATATAAATAAGTAGTGGTTGGAATCTTATCTAATTTAAGCTTTTTGTGGGTGAACAAGGGGCAGACAATGCCAATAAGGTTCCTTTCCCCTTGATTCACCCAAACTAACATTTAAGATTACTGCATTGACCCACTATAGTTTCATGTTCTCCTCTGCCTGGCTTCATAAGGCAGCAGCACTACCTGTCTGAGGGGGAATGTGATCTTTGTGTGCTGCTGTTCAGGGCACATTTGAGGACACAGAGAGATTCTAGTGACCAGCTCATTCCCAACCCCCTCTGGTGCAGAGCTGTCACAGGTGCACTGTGTGCCCATTGAGGCACTGGGCAGAGTTGTCACATTCCAGCAGACTGCCAGCCTCCTGCACAAGCCCCAGTATGGCCCACAGGATTTGCCTGCAGGGTTGGCAGGCCAGCAACAGGTTGCATTTTCTGCAGTATCTACATCTTAGGCAGTATTTGTTGATTAATGTGTCCAGCTCTGGCCCATAATCCAAGAGGGTACATGCTGGGGGAGTCTATTTGGAAAGCAGAGATCCAGCAACTCTCAGGTGTGACAGTGGTCAGCAGAGGGATTGTCTTGCAGCTTCCTTCAGGTGTGTCACAGCATGCTGGAGCACAAATGCTTCCCTTGGCTTGCCTCTCCCAAGTCCTGGCTCTGTTTTTATGACCAGCATTCAGCTGAAGCCTGAGCTATCAAGGCAGGCTGGCGAGCAGGCAGGTGTGTGACTCTGGGTGCAGGTATTGTTAACCAGGTTTTGAGCAACATAACTCTGTTGCTTTTAGAGATGTTTTTCTTAAACCCTGTAGAATTTTGTTTGGTTTGTTCTGTTGTTTGTGTTTGTTTTTTTTTTTTGTTCTACTCCAGCGCGGTTTTGCTGCACAGTTCTTCGTATAGGTGCTGATATATTCCTACAAATATTCTTCATTCCCCTTCCACTGTAAGAGCAGAAGAAGCTGGGCAAGCAGAGGGCCAGTGCCGTTGTTAGGCTGCCCAGCTGCACCAGGGCGAGGGCAGCCCCACGTCTGCCGTGTGCCAGGCGGATGCGCTGCCAGGAAGCCGAGCTCAGCTCTCTGCCAAGAGGAGCAGGGCCAGCACGCCGTGAGCCCAGGCTGTTCTGTGGGCACACACAGGCAGAGAAAGCTGACAGGCAGCTCTAATCCACTCTGCTGGTACCCGTTAGATGACAGAGCATCAGAGCAGGAGGGAAAAAAACCCCTAATAATTGAAGTCACACACCACGCGGCGGGGTTGGTTCCTGAGAAAACAACAAGGAAGGGCTCAGTCAGGACCACCTGAGCATGTGCCTGGCAGCTCAGAGGTATCAAATATTGCCTGCATTTATATTTGTGTTCTCTCCCCTCTGCAGAGGGAGGTGATGTGCTCTGTAATGGTGTATGTTACAGACACACTGTAGGAAGACACAGAATCCACACCAGGGGTGCAATATAAACATGTTTGGTGTGGGTGCTCTTTAATTTTGTCATATAGGAGCAGGCATGAACCTCAGATCTATGTTTGAGTGTTTGTATGGGATTACCTTTTCAGGAACTTTCTTAGATTAAATTTATAAGGCAATACTATGTCAGCATTACTCTGGTGCCACTGCAGACATTTTTTGGTGACAAGCGAGGGGATGCAGTGGAAGGAATACAAGGTCAAATGTAAGCACTCTGGCTAAGTGACTGCCACTGGCTATGTGTCTGCATTATCCTAGGCACTGTGGGCCCTGACCCAGCTGGCTTCAGCTATTAAACCATAATATTTAATAAAAATCACTGTAATCCGAGGTTTGCTGTTGCAGTGCCCACTGTCTGCTGGCACAAGCTTTGAAGGCTTTCTATCCAACACACTCACACCCAAGTTCAAATTTACCATTTTTATCTTCAAAGCCCAACCCAAAGTAGGGAAGGGACTGCCTCACGCCTGGGAGATCATGACCTCCCATGACAGCTACATGCTTCCAAAACAATGGATCTGTCAGCCACAACAGAGAGACTTGGAAGTGTGGGAGACAAAGATCTCTAGGCAACTTGGCCCACGATTATGGAATGCCTGGAGGAGATCAAAACCACCACAAAACTTGCCACCTTCAAATCAAATTTAAAGACCATGGCTTTTTATTTGTGCTTCCCCCCAGTACACCATCCCCTCAGAGAAAAGAAGAAAGTCAGTGTAAAAACACGTGCTTGTAGGGGTGGGGAGGCAGGAGGTAAGATGGAAATGTGGATCTCTTTAGCTGTTTACTTGCACAGGAGGTGCTTGGGGTCAGTGAGGAAGAGTCTGATACAAATATTCAGACACCTGAGCATAGCTGGAAACATTGTTGGGACTTATTACAGTGATACTTGTAGAGATGTCTGCTTTACAATGTTCTTTACAGAGCCTGTATCCAGATCCTGATGAAACTGCCTTAGGGAACAGACACTTGGTGTAAATTGAAACTGAAAATGGATCCAGTTCTGAAATACATGCCTGGAAAAAGCTGGCAATCAAAAGAATACCCCTAACTCAGTTTCAAGTCTCTGCTTCTAAGGGTGTATGTGGTTAAATAGGAACAGGCATGGGCTTTGCATCTACATTTCTGAGTGCTTCCCAGGAGGCCCACTCTCATGGACACTTGACATTTCTCCTACATAAATTAAATCGAAGTGATGTCTATGCAGTTTAGGATTAGAGGCACCTCCCAGTGCCTCTCAATAAAAGTGCTGGCATTTTGTTGATATTAGTATTTCTAATATGACATAGTGGGAAGAGCAACATTGTGTATACAAGAAATAACATTATATGTATAGCTATCCCAGGAAATGGATTTTTTTAAAACTTTGTAGTAGAAGAATAAATACAGAACTGTGATATATTTCAGCAAATTAATATCTTACTAGTCCGTCCAGTCCTCAATTTCTTATACAATCTTTTCATATTTAAAATGTGTATCCTTCTTCCATTTGTTTTGAGTAACTTATCTATGTTTTATAGGCCTTAGTTTTTTTTTTCTTTGACATTACCCAGAAACTTTATTTTGCTTGCATATTTTATGTACTCTGAAAATAGGTCCTGAGAGCCATCAGAACTATTTCACCTTATTATTTTTGGTTGCACATTGCATTCACAGAAGCATAGAAAGGAATCATAGCATTATTTAGTCAGGAAAAGACCCTTGAGATCACAGAGTTCAAGTGTAAACACATTAAACAGGCATTCAGAGACAGCTTAATGTTTCATTATGAACTACCTATTTTCACTCATAGCAAGAATTAGTCTTGTAAATAACATCTGAGAGTAACACCAGTAGTTCACATTTTATCCCAAACATCAACAGCTACCGTGTCCATTTTCCTGTGGCTGCAGCAGTAGAAAGTTCTGTGGTCCCAGTCCTTTGCTTGACAGTGTATCTGTTATTGTGCTCTGAGCCCCAACCCCTTTAGTAACCCTTTTCCCAAAAACTTGGCAGATGTGGGCAAGTGGCTGGGGAATGCACTGAAGCCTGAGAATGAAGAGAGCATTTTGTAGTGGTGTAAAAGAAAATACAGGCACCTCTTTGAATAAAAGACATTGACTGAAGATGGGTGTTCTGCACGTGAGATTAGGAGGAGGGCATTGCAGGAACAGATTAGTAGTGGGAAAGGGAGAGAGAAAGGAAAAGAAACCACCTTGACTAGAGACCCCTGGATCCCTCCCTGGACCATCAATATCCACCTCCTGACTGCTCCAGGAGACTTGCTGTCATTCTCCAGAGCTGCTGAGAGGTCTTGAGTCATCCAGCTTGACCTGTACCATCAGCTGCTCACTTCTCCAAGCGAAAGCATTCCCTCATGTCAGCCAGCACAGCTGTTAGTTCACTCATAGGAAATAAAAGCTGCTCAGGACTGAGTACTAAAGTACTAAACTAGCACAGATCCAGATGTATCAAGGGAACAGCTTCATTTACCTACAGATCTGCACATTCTTGGAGTTCCTATAACACACTAATTTCAGTAATTTCATCCAGTTAAACTCTTCCTCAGGACTATGCCCTTTGGTGGCATCCAAAACAATCTCTTCTACTGCAAACTGTAGTAACACCATTGTACACAATTCAGTTTCAGAGGACTTGGTAGAAAATGCAGGAGATGCACTGCAGAATGGGAGCAGCATTTCCCACATGGAATTTCTAGCAAGACAATCATGCTTGAAGACACAGGAGGCAGAGGTGACTTGCTATATATCATTTCTACACAGATCCATGGATCTGTGTTCTATCTTTCTGCTAATTTTTTTCTTTGTCTTAGACTGCAGCAAAATTAGCATTTTCCTCAAAAAGAATTCTTAGGTATTGATAAAACTTTTTTTTTTTTTTTTTTTTAAATAGCTGTGAATAGAAAACAGTAGTGAATGTCTGTCACACAGGTTTCACCAGCCACCACGCTGTTTACCCCTCTTTCACCAGAAGTCTGCAGGGTGCTCTGCTGAACTACAGACAAATCTCAGGATTTTCAGCCATGTAGAGTGAACTAAACCACAAAAAATCTGGTTTTAGCCAGTGCTTTACCTGACAGACCTCTTTAATTAAAGGTTTAACTGTGTGCAGACATCAAGCTTGGGAAACCTTTGCCTACAGAAAGACACCAGATTTTTCCAACCTGTTCTTGATCTTTGTATTCCCGTGGGTGATTCTGGATTGAGTTCACCAGCTGGGCTTTAATCGTTCTGTGTCTGAATGATGGCACTTCTCTGTATGAGGGTGGCAGAAGCAGGTCTCCCTCTGCATACCAACAGCAATGCATCCCTGTTAATCCTCTCCATGTGGCTAATCCCACTCCAGGTGTAGGTGGTGGACCACTGGCAGATTCTTTTTGCTTGTTTGCCTGTTTTTGCTCCGTGGTGTTCTCTTCTTCCAGAGGAAAATAAATTCCTGCCAGGTCTGGAATGCCTACTTTGTACGATGACAGCCTTCTTTCCCTTTTATCTCTGAAGAGTCCCAGAGAGAGGGAATTGTTTGGATGTACAAAGCACTTCTTTTACAGAAGAGAAATGCTTTTGCTTGTAGGCTGTGATGCAATTCAGCTTTCTGCAGTATTAGTTTCCACTCCTTTTGTTTTTCACTGTCAGCAAGTGTTACTGGGTATACTACACCACATTTTCCTGTCTGTGACTAAGGATTTCTGTATTGGCCAAGGATGGAAATAATAGTAAAAAAGGTCTTGGTGGCCGTGGGTCTTGTTCTTTTCAAAAAGCCCACTCCCATGGCAACAAGGCCTATTAGAAGGTAGCAGCCTTGTCACCACAACTTTAAGTTCTAATAATTCAACCAAAAAGATAAAACGAAATGTGGCAACTTTATCTTGCTCAATCTCTTACATAAAGTCATTTCTCAGAAACTTGATCAGTGGTAGAGACAACAAGCATTTAAAGGGGAGAGGCTTTGAGAGGGGAAAAATCCATTCATATCCGAGTTTTGAAAGATGAGTGAAAGATGGAAGAAAACATGATATTATAGCAATCTTTCTGCTTCTCTTGCACAGGGAACAATTGACCCAAAGTTTAGAATTTTGAGATTTTTATGATTAATAGGCCAGCTGGAGATTTGAAATTTACCTCCTATGTGAAATAACATTTGCTTTATGAAATAATTATTGATTGCAAACATTTTTGCCAACAGAGAAAGAAAATAGAAAAAAAGCGTAAAAATACTTTTGATTAAAGCAGTTATATCTTGTTCACAGATCATTTTTAAAAGCAGCCTATAGTTAAAATGTACATTGGTTCCCATGGGCCAGCAAGAGGATTTCCTGTGTCTGTTACCTGTCCTGGCTTCAGAATAATTGTGTGAATGTAATTGACAGTGTGGGTTTGCTTTAGGAGTCAAGGAAATTAAAAATCTATTAAATTAATTAAATAAAAATCTATTAATTATAAGTGACTCTTGTCTAAATATTTGTATGTAGTAAAGAAATGCCAGTTTCTGCCCCTGTCACATTGACAAGTCCAGGTGTTACTGTGGCTCAGGGTGGTTTGAGCAGAATGAAAGCTGGGATGGGGCACTGCTTCTATACAAGATACACTGGAATTTAATTTTTGATGTGAAACTCATTGTTGTCCTGTTCTTTTGAGATTTTCTAAGCCTTCTGATGTTTATATTCTTGTAAAGGAGTTTCTCACACACTTTCATGTAAATAATGATTGTTTTGCATTCGCACTCTTCTCTGTAGGAGGAGAATTTTGATGGACTGTTAGTTTGACCAGTGTGGTTGGAGAGGTGGCAATGTCATCCTCCAATCCACTGTCACTTTTGGAATTCTATAAATGTTGAGGTCTGAAAAATAAAGCTCTCTTTTCCTGTTCCTGTTTGGATGCTGGAACACCTTGCGTGAGTTTTATTATTTCTTGTCGCGACGGTGACGACCCGTCACAGGCTGCCTATAAACTTGTTGGGAGTCAAGTGTGTGAGGTTGAACTCATAGTATTTTGGGAATGAGGGTGGGACTTCCTTGTCCCAGAGAAGGCAGGGAATAAACTCCCCACACTGCCAGCAGGGGTTCAGCTGTGAGAAGCTGGCAGAGCCAAGGCTGCACTGGTATCCAACTTAATTTGCTATAAATGGGAAGGCCACAGGTCTTGTAGGCTGCTCGGCGTACTGCAGTCACCCTGCAGAGCACAAAACAGGCTTGTGAAGGAGGAGTTGGGAAACCAGGCAGAAAAAGCCACACCAAGGGGTGAAATGGCAAGCACAGAGGCAGAGGTGTTTCACAAGGCTCTGCCTTTTCCTCCCCAAAGCAGGTTGGAATGAAGCGCTGCTCTTGGTGCAGTCTGTAGCCCACACGCTCTCTCTTTTGGAGTTTGGTTGATGAACCAAGGGACAAGCCTGAGTGGTAATGCCACAGGAGGGCTGTGGCTTATCTTTCAAAACAGCTGAGAGGTGCACACAAAATGAGCTAAGGACTATTTTTCACTGTCTTAAAAAGGCAAAGAAATTGTGACCACTTCAGTCAATGAATTCTAAAGTGTATGCCTGGTATGGAAAAGAATGTAGCAGGTAATAGAAATAATCACAAAGCCAAAAAAAGTTTTCCTTTTTACTCTGAAACTCTCCTTTTTGGTACTGGCCATATCCTTGCATGAGGCCAAGTTATTCTGGGACTGGATCTCCTTTCAGAGATAAGGGCAGAGTAATTTGTTTCCCTTTGACGGGAACATGGGTTAAAACATTCTTTGCCAGTACTCAGATCTTTCTTTGTTCTTTTGTTGGTATAATCAGAAAAAGGACTAAAAGACCTTTTAGTCAATAATAAGAAACTGCCAGCTTCTGAAGTTTAGCTTCTTTTCCTGTGTGAGGTTAATAGCACTGATATTTGTGCCCACAGTATTTTGTGGGCACAAATATCAGTGCCCTCATGCAATGTGAGCCTAGGTTAAGTCCTTTCCTAAATGAGCAGGTAGCTTCAAACTTGGCTGTTCTAGTGGTATGGATAAACTTCTGTTTTCACCAGTTATTTCTGATCATTTATTCTGGATATTAATTACTGTATACTAAACTTCCACAAACCTGTTAATATCTGATTTTCAGAAAATTTGTGTCAAGTACCAGATTGGATATTCACAACCATTTATTTTGTTGACTCAAGTGAAAACCTCATAGTAGCCTCTGTGAGAAAAATCAGATTAAGTTTTGCACTGGGGAATGGATTGGTTCAACCCTAAGCAGTGTTAATGCTAGCATGACTTTAGAGTGTTCCTGAGTCAGGCTGATGTGTGTGCCTGCAGAGAAACTTCTAATACTTTTTGATATGTGGCATAGGGTTGTTTCTTTCATTTTTCATACTTTGCTTTGCCGCTGTCAGTGGGTAGTGGACTGCTCCATTGGATTGAATGTCTTGCATGAAGTAGTTAAAAATGTGTTTTCTAGTGCAAAAAAGCAGAAAGATAAATAAAGTGCACACGACTCCTGTTTCCAGTGGGTTCTCTTTGAGCTGGATTGGAAAAAGTTGAACTACCATATTTGGGCACAAGCTCAAAAGAACACCTAGTTTGAGTAGCTGTATATATTTCAGTGAATGAAAAAACTAAACTAGTTTAGAGAAAAAATTGTAATCATTTAGAAAATTATTTAAAATAATGAAATTGAATTTGTAAAGCTGTAGGGTTGTTTTAAGAGACAGCTAAGGGAATGATGGAAAGAAACAGAATCCTTGTTTTCTAGTAATTTCTAGCATCAAAAATTCTTCATGCCTATACTACATCTTTCCAGTCATGGGGTTTTCCTAAGAGAGTTTACAATGTTTTTGTAATGTCATCTATTGGACCAGAGCAGTGGAATAGGTAGTGTGGGAAAAGGAAAGCAAATTTAGCAAACACAAGGCTTTTGTTTTCTTGCCTTGTGTAGGGAAGCAGAAAACAAAAGGACAATTACTGAGAACTGCTGTGCTTATTACAGTAAGATAGGGCTGGTACCTGGTGAAATAACGCGGGTGGGGAAGAACATTTTGGCCACCTCCTGACCTTCTGTATGCCCCACAACCCCAGGGATAGTGCTGCTGTGTGCACAGCATCCCACAATCCATGTGGCACCCTGTGCATATCACACCAGACATACACTCACATGTCTGCTTGGGAAATCTCAGAAACCGAGAGCTCTCAGGACAGGATAGAAAACCAAGTTGTTACAGGGAGTAATGAGAGCTTGTCCTGGTTGGGGAACTTTTGTAAAATGGCATAGAAATCTGCATGTGAACTTTTGTGTAGTGTTTAGAAGTGGTGGGGAACACGCTGACTTGCTGAAGGCTGTTCTATTTATAAACAGATAAGGAAACAGGGATTTAGAAGGTTATAAAAGTAGTTTTCTGCCATGCGCAGCTGTACAAATTGAAGTAAAGGATTTTAGCACAGATCATTAAGTCAGTTGGGCAGCAGACATGAACAAGACTCCTTCATCACAGCACTGCATGCCACCTTCCACCAAGCTCTGGCATTTCCTTAAACATTATCCTTTTGTAGGCTTTGTTGTTGTTTTTCTAAACTCAACAGGAGATCACACAAATACAAACGCCCATGCACAAGGTATGACTTGAGTTACCGTCGCACCCTGGAGAGTAATACTCCTTGCTGGTTTTACATGTCCCTTCTCTGTGAGGCTTCCCACGTGATGCTGCTCAAACAGAGGAACCAGGAGGCAGGAACAATGTCCCTCTATCCGCTGCCGGGCCCGCATTGTTCCGCGCAGAGCCCGCTGATGAACGTGAGATGGCAAAGTCGTCGTCATTAGGCGGAATTTAATAGCGAATCAAAGTTCGAGGGGAGAATAGACCTATCTCAGCTTTAGCCTCCCTTGGGCCCTGCTGAAAGATTAGAGAGAAAGAGTAGGGCCTTGCTAAGTTGAATGTATCAGATTGTTTTTCAGCAGTTGTTACGCCTGTTGTAAACCCCTGAGAAACACCCAGTTTAACTCTTTGGAAAAAGCATCGCGAAGTCGGGGGAAGAAGGGGAGAGGGCATCTAACGGAGGGAAAGGTGATGTTTGATTTTTATTTCTCTGCTACTCATTGCAGGAAGAATAATTTCATGGTTCAGAAATTCTAGTTTGTATAAATTAAGCTACGATCTTCCCAAAGAGATGGCATCTCTAAACTTTAGTGAGCATATGTGACCCAAAGGAGCCAGGCTCCGGGAAGACTGAGAGTACAATTTTCCTTGTTTTCAGTGTGCTTTTTCCATTCCAAATGCTTTACCACTGGAAGATTTTCTTTAAATTATTTTTCAGTTTTCCACATAACTTCTCAAAGTGCTGTAGGTGGGGTGTCTGAGAGCTGTCAGCACAGGGCAGCGAAGGAGTTAATGCGGAGTGTGAAGAGGGGCAGTGACCCCAGGAAAACTCTCCTACCAGCACCTGTACCTTAGGATCAGACAAAACTAACAATGAGAAAGCAAAATGCGTTAGGTGATCTTCCTCCTGTGGTGCCTGAAATGTCACTGGGCACTGGCTCCTCTCCTCCTATTTCCAGCTTCCTTTCAGCCAAGGCTCTCAGTTAAAAGACAGATGATGGCACCTCCTCGTATCAGAGCCTGGTGATCAGCTGGGTTGTCCCAGAAGTTTTACTTTTTTGTTAATGCATTGGGATGTGTTATGTAGCAGTGATAAAATCGCTACAAAGAAAGCTAAATATCAGCCAGAGAGATCTCCACATAGATAGAGATGTAAAAAAACCAAAACAACAAAATAGGCAAAACTGGACTTGAGGCCCCTTTTTCTCCTGGTCTGCCCAGGAGCCTGACTTCCCTGTGCTGGGCTGGGCTTGTCTCCAATAGCCCCTTGCAGTTTTACCCTGTTCCTTGCAGTAATTTGGGCAGCTTCTCATAATCCAATAAGCATCCCCCTGAAGTGTCTCCAAAGATGTTTCTGTGGTTTCTTTGGCCAGGTCAGCAGGGACACCGGAACGTGCCCTTTCTTCCTTTGCCTTCTTAGGGGAAGCAGAAGCTCTTTGGGATGCAAGGACATTTTGGGTTGGGTTTTTTTTTTTT
>VZRH01002376.1:19036-61658 GCA_013397555.1 Urocynchramus pylzowi
TTGGGGTTGCTTTTTGTTCAGGAAATAGACAGGATTGGAACACATTTGGGGTTTTGTGGAGGCTCGTGGGTCTGTTTAGGCTGTAGGTGCCAATGCTTTGCAGGGCTGCTCTGTGTCTCGCAATGTTGATTTTTTTTTTAATTGGATACCAGGCATTTCTCTCAGTTCACATTATTGCAGAACCTACAAGTGTTCCCAGGAAGTCCAAAATCTCATTTTTTCATCTCAGCATGTTAAAAAAACAAACAAACAAAAAAAACCCAACAGGTACAACCAACAACTTTTTATTGTGTTCTAAATGTTTTGAAGGTCTCAATGAAATTCAGCTTAGTTTGCCCCAAGGTCTTTGGTACACTGCAGGTACATCTGTTGGCCCAGCCAGCACTGCCTGTACTGCATGGGGTGTCTGCCTGAATGCTGGAGTGGATTTTAGCCCAAAATGTCCAATAAAATGGTTGCAGATCGTGTTCTCTGAGTCAAAGGCACATCTCACAAAGGACCTTTAACTTCAAGAAAGTCAAAGCACACTCACCTGGGAAAAGGGTTTGAGCCAAACATTTTAGAATAAGAGACCCAGGATACAAAGGGCACCACAAATAATTGCAACATTAGTAGGCAGAAAACTGTAGCTAACCATCCTGTCCAGAGAGGCATGACTTTGAATGCTGATCAAGGCTATTTTGTCTTGCTGACCGCTTAGAGTTTGGAGAGGTAGACTCATGGGAGTCTTACTAAACCACTAACTCACCATGACTGACCCCAGTGTATCGGCCTTTCACACTACATGACTCTGAGCCAGCAAGCTTGAGTTTACTGGTGTGTTTCAGACTAATTAAGGTTGGTTTTCTTTAGCATTTCTAATGAAATCCTACCTCCCCAGAAGTATGTGTGCACACAAAAAAAGAGACCCCAAATGAAAACTGAAATGAAACGAGATGAGCTACACAATAGTGACAAACGATTTTCTTTCTTTGCTTTATTAACCAGCATAAATGTTGAGTCTCTCTCTTAAAAAGCCCTAGGCAGTACAGGTATTTTTTTTGCTAATACAATGATGAGAAAAAAGAGTGCTCATTTTTTTCCTCAGAAGAAACACTGTCTCTGCAGTCTGAGTGGCTTTCCAAATTGAACCTGAACACTAAAAAGCAGCCATAGCACTTAGGGAAACATAAGGCTTTGGGGACAGTTGATGTTTGAATAAATCCTTCTGTAAGCTGAGAATTGTCATTAATTTATTTTTCTGTCTAGAAGGCTACTTGACAGAATGCAAAATGAAAATATTCTTATGCAGTAATATACAGATTCTCTGACAAAATTTTAAATCCCTGTCCTACATGCACTGTCATTACCAAATACTTGAAAATTAAGTCAGAGGAAATTTGAAGCTGATTGCCTCATTTAAGAAATGTGATCTGCCTCCAAAGTTTTGCTTGGTTTTATTTAAACCTCTATGAGAAAATTGGGCAACACCTTCCTCTCCCAACATGTGTGATGAACAAGAGCAAGCATAGGGATGGTGCCCTTGAAGTGGGGTTGTCACCCACACCTGCTGTAACACAATTGCAAACACTGCTACAAAAGTGGCCTTAGGGCTACTTGCCCCAGACAGTTCTTGGCCATCTGAGACAGGAGCTGGGGAGCTGTTCTTGCTGGCTGCATGCATGCAGCTCAAGAAGACACTCAAGACCTGTGCCACATACTTGTGCTCTCAGAGATATTTTGTGCCCACAGCATCAAACAGGAAAGGCTTCCTGACCTGTGTTGTGTGACCTGACATCAAGCTTGCAAAATTTGACTCACCCATTTAGGAAGAGTACTCGTAAAAACCACTTGGGCAGACATAAAAGTAAGCAAATTTTCCACTGTGGGTGTGTTTGTGTATGCATTTGCACATAGAGATGCAGTATAGAAAAACATAGATATATATTGCAAAGGGTACTGATGGGTGATTACCTGATCCCTGATTGCTGATCATTAGTGCACTGATTACCAGGCTTTTGTGGTGTGTAGCTCATTGCTATACCTATAGTACCATTATAAGGAATTAGGCTGGTGATACTATGTGAAAATGTGTATGTTATGTATTTATAAAGCAAGAGCTGCTATGATACACTTGATATCAGAACTGGAAGCTTTTTTTGTTTTCTACATTATTAGAAATGCTACTATAGGATGCCAGGAATCACATGTGGTCTCTCTTGCCTTCTCTGTCCCTAAGCATATTGTAAATTGAGATGGGGGAATAACCACAGTCCCACCACGACATTTGAGTTCTCCATGAAAAGTGCACTAGACATTGCCTGTAAATATTGTCCCTTAGAGTTTCAGAACAGAGAATAGAAATCTAAAAGAGTAAAAATGAAAATTTGTCCCGCTTGTTGCAGTGAAACCAGAGAGTTATAAAGGACCTCTGAACAATATTGAGTTTGGGGTAGCACAATCACATCACAAAAGATTTACCTTCACTCTGCAAACTCAATATAGGGCAATAACAATCTATTACAAGCAGAGCACTACAACGTCAAAGGAATATTTAAAAGAACTAGACAGAACCTTTAAATCACAAAAATTGAGTTAGGTTGTCCCAGAGGAAACACCCTGGGGACAATTCCTAGCAGGATTTTCAAGAGGTGTTGTTCAATTACCAAAAGTTGTATCCAATATGTATCTTAAACATAACCAGTAATCTGTCTGCTTCTAAAAACCTGAGGGACAGCAAGCAAAAGGCACCAGTCCTAAAGGAATTATTGGAGTGGCAATATGACAACAATTGCCATGTACATGCATATCCACATGTCCCCTAGGTCAAAAATAAGGGATTCTGCTGTAAAGCCTCTATCTGCACCACTTGTGGAAGTAAGACATGAGATACCTATCACAGACACCATTCTCTAAGTGGGTAAGTCAGCCTGCACAAGAAAGAGGTGGCATACATGCCACATGTCTCTGGATGTGTAATTACAGCAGTGACAAAACCAGCAGGCACAGTGAAGCACAGAGACAAGAAACATACCAGCTTTCCAGGAAAAATTCCAGTTGATGCTCCTTTTTCAGTTGCTATTTACTCTCACCACAACTAAGAATTTATGAAGCAGTTATAACTTGGTAAACTGTTGAAAGTAACTGTCACTGGTGTTGCATAATATACATATTAATATACATATAATATACAAATACAAAATATACATTTTTTCTGAAACATAACTTCTTAGATCCTCCTCTAGCTGCCTGTTCTGCACAGTGCAATAGTTCATGGCTACAGCTGAGGAGGTATTACTGCAGGAGGATGGAGTTGGAAGAGAAGCTGATCCTGGCTGCAGTGGCAGGGTTGGCCTCACAGATGCTGTGGGACACTGCAGGAGTCATGTCAGTGCAGCCACAGCTGCCTGTGCCATCCGTGGGCCAACACAGGGACAGCATGGAATGAGCCAGAGTGGGATGATGAGCCTGGCTGACAGTGTCCCTGGAGCAGTAACCCTTTCAGAAAAATCCCTCAGGTCCTCTCTTCCAGAGACCAAGCCCCAGCTAATAACTTAGCCCCTGACTATGCCATTCAGTATAACTTGCTGTTAAGGTGGTGTTCCTCTATTACCTCCTAAGTTCCTTGGGGGCATCAATGCAAGATCCTGCTGCAGTCCTTGACTGAGGGAATATATTAGATTTTATTTAGCCTGCAAGGCAGTCATGCCACCACTCTTTACACTAGTTGCATACCACTTTTTCAATCAGTAATGATGAGAAATGAGACAAAGCTAGTGCGTATTACCCACCTTTTCCAGATGCTGCAAGATGAGCAAAAATAAGTGTGACCATACTATTGGTAAAACAGAAACCAGTAATGAATAAATTGCCTGCTGATAAGAAAACACTATTAGAATTAACCTCCATAACCTCCATATAGATGACTGCCAGATTAAGCAGATGCTGATATTCTGCAAACATTCAGCAAAGAAAATCAGATTCAAGAAGGTGAGCACAACAAAACAACATTCTCCACCTGTGTCTCACCAATACCTCTGCTCTAAGGTGTAACAGAGTATGTATCGAGCCATTAAGGAGCTAAAATAGGAATTATTGTGCACCCACATTTCAGGAGAATTTGATTCCAATTAATGGAAGGGGCAGTGGGGTACTTAACGAAACTGCCTTCAAATCAAAGGTAATTCAGAGCAGGTCACGGGATTGGGTTAACTGCAAAAAGCCTCTTGCTTAAATCCCCAGGTGATACCTGACACACCCAAGCATTAACTTTTTAGATGGGAGTACAGAAGATAAGCTCAGAGTCACACAGTAGTCTCTTTGCATTTGGCCCAAGAACCAAGCTTAAAAATACAAACAGGCTGTCCTGCACGGAGCGTGAAATACTTAAATGTCAGAATAGCATTGTGAGGGCTCCATCTGTATGCATAGCAACTATCGAGTGTACAGCAGAGAATAGAGCTGCCTTCGTGAAGGCAGGCAGGAATAAAAGCCCCATATCCTGTTTTAACCATTCCCAGGTGGCTTTGGGGAAAAAAAAATTCTTTGGAATTAAAATGTTATTGACCTCAGTGACACGTGTATTGTGTCCCTCAAGGCCAACAGTAAATATACAAAATGTTTATGTAAATATATATCTGTTTAGTGAAAGTACAAGTCAACAGAAGAAGCATTTCTTTAATAGTTGCTGGAAAACTTTGCCTTTTCAGGAGGGTATTGAGAGACTTTTATTAACTTCTACTTTTTTTCCATGTTCTTCAAAGGGACTATTGTAGGCCATTGGGCCACATAATCCCGTGTCTTTACACTGTGATGCATAGGAGAGGGGTGGGCAGTGCAAGAAGTCAGGTTGTTCCCAGATGCCTGTGACAGAGCCAGGTACTGCTGTAATACATATGTTTAGGTACTACAACAAGTGTTTTCTGTCCTGAAAATGGCCAGGGTGAACCAAGAAAGGCCACCTGTGATGCATATTCATCTCCCCTGACCTGGGTACTTTGGGTAAACAGAGATGTCTCTCCCTTTCCATGGGTCTCTGCCTGTGCCCTGTTTCATCAGGCTGCAGGGAGAGCAGCTGCAGGGGTTTGTTGTATACAGTAACATAGGGAGTATCCATCATGGAGGTGCAAAATTAACCTGGAATCACCTCCCTGAGCTGGGCAGTCTCATGCACGCTGACAGCCCCTGCGTTCAGCCTGAAGCACAAGTGGGGTGGATCTGTAGGTCGGTGGTCGAGTTCACTGTTGCAGCAAAACAGTGTCCTTGCCTGTGTGAACTGGCTTCTGCAGCATGCTTCTCCCTGGATGGGCACTTCCATTTGTGGAACCACGTGAAGGCAAGAGGGATTCTAGGAACAGGCCCTGGAGGAAGCTCAGCATGTCTAAGGGAAGGTATTTAAAAGAACATCTAGTGGAAAGGGACACAGCATTGATGGTTGCATTCATTTTGTTGTTATGCATGGAATTTTTCAGAAAAGTATCTGCAGGAAATAAAAAAAAAAAATAAATTATTCATTTAGAAGGGTAGTTCCCCTAAATTCCTAAAAGGAATGAATTTGGTACTTACCTATTTATGGGAATGCATCTGCTGTAAGACAATGAGGAACAAAGAGAACTGCTTCAGCAGCAAGAAGGGAACATGGGAATAGTCACAATGAAGTTCTGTTAGGGAAGTCTGGAGCAGGTCTGGCAGTACTCCATCCCTTAGAGGTCTGGAACCTTCTGAAAAGTAACTCAGGAAAGAGATGTATCAGGAGATGTGATGGGAAAGGTGATTTCCCCAGTCAGAACTGTGGTCAGAACTAGGAACAAAACTTAGAGATATTACTTCAAGTGGACAAGGTCTGCTCCAGTCTCTCTGTTCCTTCTTATCTTCGGCCTTGATTTCTGCAGTGTTTAAAGCCAAGTATTTCTCTCCAGAAGACTTCCTGAGGATAGCCATAACTCACAGGGAAGAAGTTAAAAATAAAGTCTTTGATAGCTGATTTTGTAAATATGTGATTGGTTTGTGTGAAATATTTGGTGGACTTATTCCAATTCTATGGTTTTGTTTTGCCAATTTGCATCTTTTCAATAATAAGTTATTGGGTAGAAGCAAGACAGTGAATCTGGATCTGTGTAAAACTGAAAACAGGAGATCTCAATCTCTTTGTCTTCCAAGAATGAAGTTTGTAAGTTTGCATAAAAATATTATGCAATCCATTTGTCTTCTGTTCTTGAAGTACTATTTCTGTGAACTCTGCTGCAGTTGGTCAGACCAGTATAACCAAGACTGAGACAAACTAATGTGCTTTGTACTTTGTGCTGAATCAAGGATAGCAATGGATACAGGGAAATGGTGAGGATTTACCAGTCCTCCAAAAGGAGCAGGCACCAAGTGAATTGACATAGGACAGTCCTATGAGAAAGAAAGAAGAGGGGTATGACTTCAGTGGCCAGACATGATGTATTGGTCAGAAGAGAAACATCTCCCCTTCCACTTGTTAAACCTGTCTGTAGCTTCTGTCATCAGTAATTTTGAAGTACAACCTTTTTGTCCCCTAGAACTAGGCTCCTTTTGAAACTACAGAAAGTCAGAGACCCAACTGCAAGTAGACTATTGAAGGACAAAGTGTTTCTCCACCAATATTAAAAGAGTCCCTTCTTATCAGGACTGTTGGCAGGAACTATCTTCCCTTGGAAAATAAAGGGTACGTTAACAAAACCCCTCCAGACCTCAGAGAGCAGTAGGTGGGGTAGGTCTTCCCACCTATAAATTCTCATAGTGCTTTGGTTTTCACTTCTGTGATGCTAATAGTTTCCCTCTCTGATTTCTCAGCTAATTAGCTTATCTCTTCCCTGCAGGTTGGGGGAATAAAAACAGCTCCTGCTGGAGTTCTCTGATGCTCAGGCAGACATCTTGAGAACACAGATCAAACTGATAGCAGGCTATTTTATAGGGCCTTAAAAGCCACTAAGAAACTAGTAAGGCCCATTAGACTTTCTGTCATGCATATGATGAGAAAAATATACCAGCATAAAATCCACTTTATTGTCCTGCCATGACAGCAGCAGCTATTGTGCTGTGAAGCTTTTTGGACAGTAGCTCTACCTTAGCGTTTCTGCTCTGCTGGCTGGTGAGGTTTGGGGGATGGCATCCAAACAGAGGGGCTTTGTGATAGGCTATCAGTGCCCCTTGAGGAGTAGAACACACAACCTGCTGGTTTGACATGAAGGAGAAGCTCAATAAAAGCAGAGTAACCTCTTTCAGCTTCCCATTTCAAGCCTTAACATCGAGTTCCTTGTGCAAAGATTGGATGGAAGAGCTGGTACCACGTTATATTCCAGGCTCTTTTCAATGTAAGCAGAGTTTACCTGGCCTTCCTTAGGGGCACTGCTCCTTTGCACTTTCATCTCTGATATCTTTAAACAGACAAGAGAAAAAACTGCACTTTGACAGGGGTCCATATTCACTTTGTACTGCATATATTTTGCATCGACTGAGCTAGAAATTAATGGCAAATCACAATTTTTGCCTAAAGCACTATTTTATAGTCTATAAGGAAAACAAGCAGTTACTTGTTCTTTGTCTTCTACAAATTGCTAAATAATTATTTGCCTTTTAAGAATAACTGCTCTGCAGTTGCAATTTATGTGCTAGAGAACCTGGGGCACCTTACAGAGTGTCACAATCTGTGCCTGCAGGACTAATTCTGACAGGTATCTCCCCAAGCTCCCTGTAAAAGGAGCTGTTGTTACCAAGGTCCAGCTACCACTATGGTGAGAAATTCAGAAGTCAGCATAGAGTTACCTGCACCAGGTTTTGCCAGAGCAAAAAACCTCCAGAGTTAGCCCTTCTCCTACTCCCCTAAAAGGAGGATGTGTCTATGGAGCACAAATGATCAGAATGACCACTCCCGTAATTATTCCTGGTAACATTTTTCAAAATTCTTTCATCATTTTGGTTTGCAACAGGAAACGTCTGGAATGTGCCTAGGTTGGTGAATCTGGATCGATTGAGGGTTTTTTAATATGCAGGATGGACCATGGTTTTTATTTTCATAGTTGAATTTCTGTCCTTAAAACTCTCTAACCAAGCAAAACTCTTGGCGATGCTAGATATGACACATACATCTCTAAGGCGTGCTCAGAAAAGACCTGATGGCATGACCAGTGACTGGCAGCTGCTTCTTATCCTTAATTGCTTGTTTTCCCACACATTTCCAGATTGTTGTGCAATTTATCCTGCCCTTTCTCCTGTGTTTACACCATTGTGGCAGAGGAGGCTTATATGAAGCTACTCACAGAGCTGTTTTGGTTTATTCCAGATGCTGTCTAAAGATGATAGCCTATAGGAGATGTGCTTTTTTCCCTTGCAACCTTGAGATATTATCTTAGCCCTGTTCAGATCTTACCAGCCTGGTAACCTGGGACTCAGTCTGGCTTTCTGCATGTGGCAATGTGAGCTACATTCAAATCTACACTTCCATTATGTCTCTGAAATATGCTTTAGTGTGTTTTTTATTCATTATCACTAGTAGTGGTTCCCTATTGAGAGTGTTTTCTGCACTTTAGGAAGAATTCACCACTTGATTGGATATATGAGCAAAGAATAACATGTGTTTTGGAAATATTTTTACAATTAATTTTATATAAGTTTGTGTTTTAAAATACTGGTTGTTTTGCTCCATGACAAACTGTTGGTTTGTTCTTACTGAACCTCATAATAGAACAAGTCCATAGTTCTTGTATGCCCTGACCTTAAAACTTACTGAAATTTGTGCTGCTACCCTTTGAAGACAAATAAGTCCTAGATGTACTTCACTAGTCATCAGAGGCCAATCCATAATAGTACTCTTCAAGAGCATCTCTTAAAGACATTACTGTTTCAAATGACTGCCAACTCCCCCTATTCTCAGACCAAACCACAGAAAACTGCCAGCCCTCACTTACAGTTTTATTACTATAGTTTTTACTTACAAATGCTAAATCTGCATTGGTATTTTCCCTTAAAATCTAAAAACAAACCCAGGAGAAAAAGGACAAAGGAGCAGCACTCAGACTTCTCTGTTCAGGGCTGGATTAATACAGCTAGTTGCTCTTCAGCCAGCAAGTGTCTGTGGGACAAATGTGGGAGTGTGTATCCTCTGTTGCTACCACTCCCCAGCCTGCTCTGTCTGTGAGAACACTCAGAGCAATGCAAAATCCTGGGAATCCAGGTCCTTCTGTCTGAAAGCTGCCATTGCCTTCACATTCACTGCCTGTTTTCTTTCCTGACTGTGTGTGGCTTGCTTAAGCTGTTACCTGTGCACTGGCACTTTCCTCACTGAAGCAGAGATGGATTCTGTAAGCGTTGAAGCTGGCTCATGACAGAAGCAAAACTGCTCTGCCTTGGGTGATCAATCACGCAAGTTAATCCACGCGTAAAAGCTGAGCTTCAGCCCTTAACCATACACTGGCCACAATCTCTGACTTTAATTTGCATTTCTTAGTTATAGAAATAGGAAACTTAACTGTGAAAATGTTCACTTTATTTCTTAGGCTGCTCCTGAGGCTTTAAGAGGCACTCTTGGTTATTTAACACACATGGTGTTTCTGATCTCTACAACACTGTTTTACTGCATTCTCTTAACAGTCCCCAAACAGTTTCAAGCAAATCAATAAAACACATAAACAGTCAAGGCAGAAGGTGAACTTGGTATCAAAAAATCCTGGTTTGTGTGTAAGCAGTTTGAGGTAAATAGTTTTTGTTTCGATCAGAATTGTGTATTACCCTTAGTCCACTTCAAAATGTTGCTTTATTGTAATTTGCATTATTTATGGTGGAGATTTTTTTTTTTTTTAACACCATGCAACTTTCCTTATGATTTAAAAGCAAACTTTTCTTTTTGATTCGAGCTGCTGGTAGAAGGCTCTGTCTAAGGGTGAGAATTAATGCCGACTGCCCCATCCCCTGCCAGGCTGCGCTGACTCCCTCCGCCGTCCCTGCAACCTCTCCCATGCTGCTAAGGTCCATGTCAGACAGGGCCCCCTGACATGTTCCCCTTTCAGTCACTGCTTTCTTCTGAGAGCTGTCACCACCCCCTGGAAGCACATCCTCAGTGTAGACACAAGGCTCCTACCAGCCCCGGCGGCAGGCTGGAGATGTGAAAGTAAAATTTATGTCTAGAGGGACTTGGGTTGCATTGGGTGTGTTTGGGTTTGGGGTTATTGCAGAGCAGGCTGTGCTTGCACTGAGTATGGGAATGGGTCCTGCCTGAGGCAAGCACAGAAACTGCCAGCAGCGAGTCCTTCCTCCCCCCACTGAGACTGAGGCTCACAGGGAGATGTTGAAAAAGCCTTTGGAAGAGATTTCCCTGAATGCCAAGAGGCAGGATTGTCACCTGCAGTTATCATTTTTAATTGCTTTGCCTCGGTCTGTTATCAATGGCAAATGTGTTAAGATATTCCTTTTAAAGCTATTAGGAAGACTATTGAGTGTAAGCAGTCATGCATGGGAAAAGCAGGAGGTGCTGGAGGGAGATCACATAAATATATATATGTATATATACATATATATATGAGTTTCTGTCCTTTGGCATATGCTAATCTTTCATTTTTATTTGTAACATATCACACATATATATATATAAATGGGTTTCTGTCCCTTGGCATATGCTCTCTTTAACTGTTCTTGTTGTTGGGCCGCTCTGTTGGTTTGTTTTTCTGTTTGGGGTTTTTTTTTTTTTTTATGTTCTAATTATGGCCTTATCACTGAAATTTCATGAGTACTGGGCACAGGTGCCCAGGCACTGACAGTGGGGGGCTGCAGGGTCTCCTGTGGCTCTGTGGGGTGAGGCCAGAGGCTGAGCCATACTAGACACAGGTATTGCCAGCCAGCTCCAATGGACCTACTGCAA
The DNA here is from genome assembly GCA_013397555.1 of Urocynchramus pylzowi. NCBI lineage: Eukaryota > Metazoa > Chordata > Aves > Passeriformes > Fringillidae > Urocynchramus > Urocynchramus pylzowi. The sequence goes on from VZRH01002376.1 coordinate 29,892, forward strand.
GGCACAGCTGTGCTTCTGGAAAAATGTATTTAAGAAAGAGGAAAATGAGGAAAAACAGTGTAAGAAGCAGCTCTGATAGCTCTGGTACCTGGAAACTAGGTATTAGCCATGACAATAATGTTTGCAAGTCATAGCAGTGCTGCAAAAAAAAAATCAAAGTCTAACAAAGTCCCTACAGAAGCAGAGTGAAAACAATTCTTCAGGTTGAGAAACTGTGTCCTGTGATTTCTTCTTCACCTTGCTTTCTCATCCCCTTTTTTCCCCCCTGAACTTTCCTCCAAACAGAATGTAATGGCTTTATTTTTGTTTTAAGATCAAACAACCTTTTCCGATTCCTGTCATTGAAGTCTATTTAATTTCAAGCCTCACCACATGCTGTAAACACAGGACTGCTGCCAATCAATATGGAAGAATGAACTGACTGTTTCTTAACTTTATTAGAGTAATTCATATTTGGACCCTTTCCCTGCCCACACACTTCTCTGCCCACATTTCCATTTCCTTTCCAAGTCGTGTAAAGCTCTGATCTTTTTTCCCAACTAAATTTTTGGACTCCAAATAGAAAGCAATATAAAAGTTGTACCATTAGCCTGCATCATCCCTTCTCACCCCTTGACACTACAACTGAGTTTAGCCAAGTTAGGCTCAGTACAGAAACTTTAATTTCCAGAACAAGGAACCTTCCTTGTTTCCCTGAAATACTCTCCTTGTCAAGATCCACTTTTCCCCACTGTGCCATCCAGTGTCAACCCTCTGGCCATGATTCAAATAAATTCTTACAAACATTTGCATGTGAGGTGACTTTTGAGATTCCTATTGCTGTCTGGACCAGAGGTAACTTCATTATTTTGTTGGTGCATTTCTATTTTTTAACAAGAGATGCAGCTGTTGTAGTTTCCCAATGTGTCAATAAGATAGGATGCACATGTGATGCATTTATACTTGTCCACTAGAATTTAAGGAAAATTTTCTTATATGGCAGGTTAATTCCAATTTTAATCCACTACGTCAAATCATCCTACTGTGATAAAAATGGATCAATTCTATGAACACGTTATTTATCTTTTTTTCTTCCTTAATTTCAGTTTGGGTCCCATGAGCCTACAAATTTAGGGGTGCTGAAAAAATGAATTTTCCTAAGTTACTTTACTAGTAATAGGATCTGTTCTGAGAAGCAAGATAATGTACAAGTTTCAGTGAGCTGAACTAAATACTTGGTGAAAAATGTGGGTGGAGTTTGCCTTCTCTTTCTGACTTATGCGAAAATCACTGTGATTTTGTAGCTGTGCGTAGTAAATCCTACCGAAATTTCTTTCATCTTTCTTGGGAAAACAAAGCTTCAGCTTCCACTTGGTTCCAGTCCCTCTAAACCACACTCCTTACATAATTAGACCTCTAGAAAACTGTCCAGTAGAGTTTTGCCTGCTGCCATTTCATATTCATTAATCTCAATACAGAAGTACTCCTGCCCACACCCATGTGCTGCCTCAATGCCTCACATCAATTGGCATTTGGTCCAAAACACCTTTTTGAATCTGGTTCCTATCTCTGCACTGGATTATGTGCAAACTAAACTCTCTCCTGAGCATATCTCCTGTACCTGTGACTGATGGAGTGTTACTGTTAGGCAAGGCAGGTCAGTGAGTGTACACTCCTCCAGCCTTTAACAGCTGATTCTCTATTTGCTGAATCAGGTTCCTGTATTAAGGCAGAAAAATGCAAAGCCTCAATTTATGTGAAGACCATTTCCTCTGCCACTATACAGTGATGGTCACACAGGTATCTCAAAGCACTTGGGCAATGCAAATCACACAAATCAGGCAATGCCCATTTATAACAGGGAGTGTTAATTTTATTAGCATCTTGCTAAAAAGAGTAAGTGGGATAAAATGTCATATTCAGGTCCATGTTCCTTATGTCTCAAGTACCAGACTTTGTCTAGTCAAAATCTAGAATTAAATTTCATATAGCTTAAAAATGAGAAATAAAAAACCCACAGGTGGTAAATGTTCTTTGTGAAAGCAGTGACATGTGCTCCAACTGGATGGAAAATGTCTACTGCTTAAAAGACTGTTAAGGTGATAGTCATTCATAAAGCATGGCTGCATTTAATGGTTTTGCACTAAGCTGATTTTGAAGCACACTTCTTATGCTGTAATTCTGGTGGATCAATTTCCTACATGAAATGCATAATTTTAATACAGTACAGAACAAATTTGTTCATGTTTGAGGATACCAGTTGTAAAGAGGTTTAAAGATTTCTGTTGTCTTTATCACCTGACTGCTGAATATGACTAAGTGAAATACTGAAAATAGGACTGACTGTAAATTTAAGAATGCAGCATAAAGAATAACTTTTGAAGACTGTTCAGTGTTAAAGAATAATTTTTTACAGGCCAGAATGTGCAACATGAGAGACTGTCTCACATTGCCAGCTCATAGAGATTTTTTTTTTTTTGCCACTACAAGGAAGATATGGATATATGCATTTTAAAAACCAGGCATCTTTAGGTAGGAAGCAAATCTACTGGCAAGTAGAAATCCACGCCCAACATGGAGGAGGATTTCCTTAATTGAGAAAGCAACTTAGCACAATAAAATCATCACAAGAAATGTATTTATTGGAAGAACAAAGACCATCTTTTGACACAAAGGAAAGGGTGAAGAGGCAGAAGAGTGTGTGAAATGTTGCTACTTGAACAGTGAATTTCTCTATAAAGCACTGTCCCAGGATATACCAGCTTTGTGCTTAAAATCTCAGTCTTATTTAGATTTACAATTTTTGTTGAAATTCTAACAACAGAGCTGAATTGAGGCAAAGGGTATCACATGCCATGGCACAGCCAGCTTATGATATGCTTCAGGTTTCCATAACTCTTTCTCTAACTTGTGGTGCCTAATGCAGCTGTGGAAGGTGCATCTCACAGTGGTTACAGAACTAGGACAGAAATGTGGCCCAGAAAGAGTTTAAATCTTCTGACATGTTTTAAACAGAAAGAGTTTAAATCTACTGACATGTTCTTGGTTTAATATGTAAAAGTTCTTTCTTCTGTTATGAGATCAGAAACTTTTAGACCCAAAACAGTCTGGCCACACCAGGAAGTGACACCAGTTGGCAGCTCATTCCCTACCAAACATGATGTTATTTCAAGGCAGCTAAGAGTCCTTAAGTGCATCCTGGTGCAGTTAAGAGGCTGCTGTGGAGAGAGGAAAATTTTATGATATGGAGCAGATTTTTATTTCTGTTACTTCCAAGAAAGTCCCACAATTGATACTTTTAGTAGGGTTGTCCAAACGTGCTCTGTAGCGTCAATTGGTATAGAAATGATTGAGTCCTGCCTTGGCTTTGCACATTCCACACTGAGGCCTTTCATAAAGATTTATAGAAAGCAGCTCTCATCAGACTAGTCTAAACAGCTTGAGGGGCAAAGAATTTTTCTCCCCCAATGACAAAAGCTTATAAATTCTTTTGAGGAGCAGGAGCTCTTCCCACCTCCCATCTCCCACACACACAGCCCGGTAAGCACCAGCACGGGTACCAGATACTGCTCTTCTTAGCCTCGTTTCTGTTGCTACTAATTACTCAGACTCGTGATATTAAACTCCTAATGCAGTTTAAAATCTATAATTTTCTTCCCCAAGGATTTTAGCACAGGCATTCTTGGGAAATACCTGCCAGTTGTTATTTTTCAGGTTCTTTTTCTTGCTCTTTTTCTTCCTGGTTCCTCAAAGAAACCATTTGCTTCATGTTCACATGTTCATTCCTTGAATTGTAGTTATTTATACCAAAGCAGGCACTTCTAACAGCTTCACTTTTTTTTGTAATAATGGACTTTTTCTAGCTTGGAACAGGAAACTGTGTTGAAAGAGAAAATTAGGTGGGTTTTGAGATAAGACTGAATCTTCTTTCACAACAGAATTTCTGCCTAGAGTATTTCTTCACCTTCTTACCCTTCCCTCATTCCTCCTTTAAGACCATATCACAAAATTTCAAAAATTTTCCCTCAGCCTTTTTGTATATGTTTAAAAGTAAACTTTAGCACTAGCAAATTTTCACAACTTGTAGATCCACATGACATGCTAGTTTCAATTGTTAATTGAAATTATTTGTTATAATGTGGCCTGGGGGTAGTTTACATTTGGCTGATTCATTTAGACTACCCTATTCCATGTATTGGAAGTCTCCTATTCAGTAGGATTCCAGCATCAATTCTTTGTGCTTCAAGCTTTTGAACTGGGATTTGGAATCACATTTTGGTACTGCTTCCTGATAGTGAGCTGTATCCAGAGTAAAGAACTACTAAGAGCATTACAGGTTTTCTTGCACTTGACTTACAAGGAGAGATGGATTAGAGGATTGTCATGACATAACAAAGCTTGTAATTTGATAACTGGAAGTAAAATCCAAAAAAGGAACAAAGACACAGGAGGCTGAGGAAATCCTGTTCTTAAAATGTAGGTGTTCAAGGAGTGGCTTCTGTATGAGGAATGACCGAGCAGGATTAGACCTGGCAGCTCGCAACAGAGGGGATGCAGTGGGAGGACAGTTGAGACCAACAAAGTAAGGAGCAGTGTGGAGAGAATGGACAGGGAGGTGCTGTTTGTGGTTTCACCTGACATAAAATCTGGGATGCTCAGATCATGGAAGAACCAGGGTAAAAATGAGTGCAGGGAGATGTTTTTTTCACCCCAGTTTGAAGTAGGTGCGTGGATCTCCTTGGTAAAGGATGCTGTGCATTTTAAAAAGTTTGCATGGGTTCAAGAGGAGAATGAAGAAAGGTTCAAATGACAGTTCCATGGTGGATTAGCAAATAAGACAAACCACATCACTCGCAAGAAATGTGAGCTGAAAGCAGCCTGAGACAGTAGCTGGGAGGGTCCTTTGCTTTGCCCTTTTCCCAGTCAGGCACCTGCTTCTGGCCACTATCAAAGACATGGCCCAGAGAGGCCCTTGGGCTAAATCAGCACAGCCTTTTCTGTGCTCCCCAATCCAACCTGATTTTGCTCATTGTGAGACTCCACTGATTGCTCATATTTTTGCTTTGAACCATGATAGAGAGCTTCTTCTCTTTAGATCGTGGCCGAAGCAAAATTTCTATTCCACCCGCTGAGTCCCAGTGAAAGAGAGAGGCCACTCTGACCCCCTTCAGGGACACAAGCTCCTAGGGAAAAGTTTGCTATTTCCATCATCTATACTTACCCAATGTAGCAGATGTATTAGCAAATAGCAAATGCTTCAGTATAGATTACTGCAACATAACCTATCAACAAATATTTCACTCATGTGTAATGCCCTAAAAGAGGGAATGATTTTATTTGCCACCCAGATGAATTTCCAAGAGACATGTAATGTTGAGTCTCAGAAAATTGCCTTCTTCATAAAAGGCAAAGCTGACAGATGCAGGTTCTGTGGCTTTAAATTACAAAACCTTGTAAAGATATATATATATAAGACAATGCAAGGCTCTAAAGCAAAAGCAAATAAAAATTCAATGGGCCTTCATATACTGTTTTTTGTACTCAGAAAGCAAGGTTTAATAAAATTCTTTAATTTTATGGCAGAAGACATGTCAAGTGCAGTTTACATTTCTCAGCCAATAATCATATTTTCTTGCAAGGGGCTGATACATTTATTTTTTAGAGACAGACACAACAAATAATAAGGGTTTTTATTTGAGAGGAGAAACAAGCATTTTTATCAAGATGAAAGGGGTATAATAAATTTATGAGACCTCACATACAGCTATAATATAATAAATTAGGAGGATTAATGGAATTGTGGGCTACAGTAACCCTCACTAGTAGAATGCCTATTTTATGGGGCTTGATAATATAGTTTATCATTGACTCCATGGGAATTCCCACAATATATTAGCTGTGGTGTAACAATAAAGCACACACAGTAAGAGGCATGTCTCTTTTGACACACATTCTCTTCCCACACTTATTTTACCAGGGAAACAACTCCGGTGCAGTTTAATTAAACTGCACCGCAATGAATTAGTCCAGGTCTTAGCCCCCTGACAGTGAGGAGCCTGGCATTACCACAGGGGGCTGTCCCCCTGTGACACCAGAGACTACAGAAAACCTGGGAAAAAAAGGGTAGGGTCTCTCAAGTGACACTGTCACTGTGCAAGGCCTTAGCTGTCAATCAGAGGATCGGCAAAAAACCTCAGACCCCTTCTCATTCAACTTTATCTGCCTACATTTGTTCACTTTTATCTGACCTTTAGGAGGAGATCAGAAAGTGACGTGGAGAGGAACTTAAAGACACCCTCATTTATGAAAAAGGTAGGCTTTGGTGGTAGATAAAAGCCCCCCGTCAGTGGATAATCAGCTGACAAGGCTTTTAGTTATCTCCATGATTTTTACAGTTTTCAGGAATAGAAATGAATCAAAATCACAATTCTAGAGAAAAACATTTTTCATAACAGGAGGAGGCACAGACCAGTGTCAAAATCTGAATCCAAGTGAGAATGTTTAGGTTTCACAAGCAGACAGGAAGCACACTGCTTGCAGCCCACGGGATTCCTTGGTAATACACAGAGCATTGAACTGCCTGACTTTGGATGTAATTCTTTGAAAGAGGATATAGCTTCCTGGAAAATAAAACTTCACTCTGTGTTTAGACATCAGCAGGAACACAAAGGTGATGATAGTCCTTGGGAATTGTGTGACTGGTTAGCTGCTATCCCATTTTAAAAAGGGACATCTGATTTTACCCAAGCTGCCCTCATTATATGACAGCACAGGATGGTGTAATGGCCTGAGTTAAATCAATTTAAGAGCAATCTGTCACCAAATTCCTGTTCCCCCAGAAGTGCTCAAGGGTGCAACCAAATCACCTTAACCTGAAAACCGGGAGGTCTTCAGTCTCCCAATAAATCATATTTTCCACTCCTTTAATAGATTTTTTGTGTCTTGTATCCCTCACCAGTACATTGAAACAATCATAAGACAACATACTCATACCAAAGAAAAGAAGTTGATAACGATTTTTAAACCAAAAGGATTGAATTGTGTAATTCTCATGATCTTGGAGGGGCATTTAATACAGACAGTGGTATTTCCCTAGAGCCAAATGCTGGAATGTATAGAAAGGTAATTCCCAATAAAACAGCAAAATGGTCATCCATTATTTATAGATATGCCTGTATGGAACCTTTTATTAATTCATGAGACTATTTAAGAGTAGAAAGCCAGAATTTAATCTTTTAAAAATGCATTTTTGGTTGAGAGTACCTTGCTGGACTTAGCTGAATGCTTTCTTTGAACATGCACATCACACCACAGAGGAATTCATTAGACAATGGCAATTAGATCTCTAATCATTTGGCACTGCTGGAATTGCTGCACTCTATTTACATGCCAGACATGGTACCTTAGTGATTGGTTCATCCTGTCGCCACATTTCCATCGGCTACCGAGCCTGAGAAATGACAGTCACATTAGATGTCATGTAAAGCATCTGACCTTGCTCTCCCAGCACTTGATCTTTGCACTTCAGGAGGACATTTATCATTGTCCTGCAGAGACAGGACTCAGGTGGTTCAGATTCACCACTGGTTTTCATGTTGTAAAGGCATTATAACATTCCCTTAACTTTATCCTCCAGTCACAGGGAGAACAGAAATACAATTTTGTTGCCACCTGGCCAGGTAAATTTACTTAGTGGAAGGAGAGAGAAGCAGGTTCCTGTGGGTCAAAAGAGTGGAAACTAGAGGTGTTGAGTCTTGGGGGACATACTCTTCAACTCAAACAATTTCCCAGTGCTTGTAACTGCTTTGCTGGTAGAGTCAAAGACTTTTATTAATCAATATTCACTGCTTTGTTCTTTTTATGACACAGGGAATGCAGAGGTCAGAGATTTTCAAGTGGCACAAACATAGCAGATAACAGCAGCCATCGCTGCCACACAATGGTCCCTCAGCTTCAAAAGAAACAGAAAATCCCATCTGTAACTGGTAAACTTTGCATTGCAGCTCTTTCCATATTGAACATAGGTGCTGTGATTACAGTTATCCTCTCAGATATGCACATGGGGATTCAGGGGGACTTTGGGCCCTGTGAAGAGTTTGATTCCCTGTGTGATTCTGCAAAAGGCTCCAATAGAAAGCTCCTTTTTTTGTGCTTGTGAGGAAGCTGGCTAGGACTCTCTCAGACACTGGTGTTTCAGTTTGCAGGTTTCTCTGTTTAGCAGAGATGGGTTAAGGGTCTGAAAGTTGCAGTTAATGTCCATCTCTGTGGATAAGCTGACTGGCTGTCTAAAATGGTGGGCTAAGTTTGCAGCTAATTTCAGACTGCAAGTTTGAGGCATATCTCAACTCTTGAATGAATAAACCCACAACTGAAATAGCTTTTGAAAATTAGGTCTGCAGGATTGTGTTGATTTCTGTTAAGCATGGTATTTTTTAGAGGGACTCCTACAGTGATTGTCCTTCAATCCTTGCTACTCCCAAGTGGTTACTTTTGCAGGTGGATAAGGAAAACAACATTTACAGATATTATCTTGTCTGATGAACCACTCCTATTTTAATATTTTCCTGATCCCAGTTTTTATCCCATCCATTACCTCATTTTGCCTCAGTAGTTAAGCAAATTTTGCTGTGATTACAAGCAAATGTAGACAGAGGTAAAAGAATGCCAAGTGGTTGGGAACGTACTGCATAAATCAGACTATACAGAGTTGGTTTCTAACAACTATTTGCACTCATCTTTCGTTTTTTAAAAATACTTCTGTAGTGATTGGTAAAGTTACTGTTCAGGAACATGGTAGAGTTTACTGGGAAATCCTAAGTCATTATTGTTACATTTTACTTAATTATTTGGGGAGAGATATGAGGCTTTTCCCACTGAATTCCCACTGAATTCTCCACCTCCCACACTAGTGACACTTCACCACCACAGTTTTGGTTAAAACCAAGCTGCTGCTCCTTCATTGCTGCTACAAAGTTATAAGAAGTACAAAGCCTTTTTCCTATGCTGAGCTGAATAAATGAAGGGTAAAAAAACCAACCCCACAACCGAGCTAAAAAATGCACAGATTTGACCTGGGATTTGTTAGGAAAGCCTATTTGATGCTAGAATTTTCTAACCACAACATTTCTTGCCTCTGTGGACACGCTGATGGGATGATTGGTTCCAGCATGAGTTATGTACACACCCAGTGCCAAAGGTGTGGGTGAGAGTCAAGGTCAGTGATGTGACCATGGTGTCCAAGGCAAAGGGGACTTTTGTGGCTCACTCTTCTTGTTGGTGGAAGGAGCACCATGCTCTGTTGAAAACCTTCCTTCCTGTACCAATTCTGAATAGATATTGTTTCTCCCTTAAAAACTTTACTGATACATCTCTGTAACTTGAAATTGTACATTAAACACACTGGCAGGTCTGATCACGTAACTTTCATTTATACAATATTATTTTAGCAGCACAATGGTAGAGTAAGCCTAGAATTCTACATGAGAGGGTCAAACAATCTGTCTTTTATGCTGCAGCTTTCATAATGATGCAACTTAAACCAAAAAAACAATCCATAAATTCTAGTGCAATGAAGAAATATTTGTCTCTCATTGTATTTTGTGTGGACGAAGTCTCGCTGTGACTGAGCACCCTAAGGAATGGCTGAAATTCACAGCTTAGTGGTTTCTTTTCTTCATTGCTGCTTTCCTGGATAGCAGGTGTTTAGAGAGGACACAGAAATAAATCTATTTGCAGCAAGTTTATTAGCTGTGCTAATATAATTCTTGATGCCTGAGGACTTTGCATAACTGCAGTGGAATTAGAAGGTCCTGCTCCTTCCCTGTACCTGTGTCTGAGACTAAACGTAGTTGCTGCTCAGTAGCTGGGCCTCCTGCGGAGCATCTTGACATCAAAGAGACAAACTAGCTAAGTCATAATTAGCCCCAAGCTTGTTTGGTGTAAATTGTAAACAATAGATCAAGTTGACTAATTGTAATGAGTCTAAGTAGCAGACACTGAACCTCAGGGATTGGCGCGCCGTGCCGCCGCATTAGCTGGCGGTGCGGCATCGGCGAGGGGAGCGCAGCATGGCCGGTGGATCCGGGAGGGGATCCCGGCACTTGGACCCGGCGCTGCACAGGGACATCCATCCATCCATCCATCCATCCGTCCATCCATCCATCCATCCATCCATCCATCCATCCGTCCATCCATCCATCCATCCATCCATCCATCCATCCATCCATCCATCCATCCATCACTGTCGGCCGCGGGCAGGATCAGGTGTCCCGGCTCCTCCGGGTGCGCGCGCACAGAGCCGCTCGGCCGCGGGAATTCCCACATTAATCTCCACCGTTTGGGACGCTCCTTCAGAGGTAAAAAGGTTGAAAGCCCCCAGAAGGATCGTCAGGAAAGTCACAGGCTCTGTGTTCACCGTTTTTGGTGATGCAAGCTGTCTTTTGAAACACATGACTTTATTAAGGAAAAAACTGAGCCCCCTCTTTCCTATTCTGCTTCAAAATGTTTTAACAACTAAATACCGAAGCAGCCAATCTGTGGGAGGCTTGCTAAATATTTATTATTTACTGGGAAGAATTTCCCTGTCATTGTTCAAAAGCACTAAGCTGGATTGGAAAGAGTCAAAGCGTTTTAACAAGAAACAAAACTCCTTGGACTAGTAATTTTGCCTGACTGATACAGATTCTCTGTACTCCTTATCACCCCTGCTTTTCAAAGCTGCAAGCTCAGAGGCTGTGATAGGCAGAAAATGAGAAATGCCACGCTGTTTGTTTATGTGTGTCTGCTCTATCACACTACCAACACAATATAGGAATAGATCAAAGATTCCTATTTTTTATTAGCTCATAGGTATGTAGGAAAAATCACAAATATTTTTGGTAATGTGTAGTGACATAATGGAAGAAAAATGAAAGTCCTTGCAAATCAGCAAGCTATTAGAGGATAAGAAAAAAAAAAAAAAAAAAGTCCTTATGGGTTTTGGTGAGTCCTTGATGAGTTTTTGACAGCCCACCTTTTTTAGAAAGATATTTTCCTCTATTTATTCTCACCAAGAAAAATTTTCCCTATTCCTCAATGAAATTCACACCAGTAAGTATATTAGAAATGAAAAAAGGAAAATATTTTTGGGAACAAGGAGCATATTAACATTTGATACTGAACTTTGGTGCGAGGAAACAATTTAAGAAAACTGCAAAAAATGTTTCACAACTCAACTGACATACACACTGGGGCATAAAATGTCTGTTCGAAAGAATTAAGGAAGGGTTCTGTCATCACTCAGTCACAGCTCAGCCCTCTTACTTCATTGGAAAGTGCAAACATTATTTCTGGCTTCCAGGAGCAGTGGCAATAGCTTTTTCTGCCATCCATGCAGGCAAGAAGCACCCGTGGAATACTTTCTTAATCTCAAAGAAAAACAATAGAGATGCTGTGTTCAGTCTCAAAAGGACCCATCATGAAAAGGAAATATTTTTTTTCCCCCTTCCCTTTAAAGTACATTTAGTGCAAGTTTGAGGAGGTTGGTGGTTGCAGCCAGCTGCCTGGGGAAAAGTACATGTGAGAGTCTTAATTTGCAAGTGGTTACTGTCTTGAAAGACAGTGGTGTTTGTATTTGGCAAGATGGGTTTTGTAAATTACTTGTTGTGTTTGTTACATCTGTTCAAACTGCATAAAGCAGAATTTCTGCTTTAAACTGTATTAAATTATCCTCAGCATGTACTACCCCTTCTAATCACTCTACATTGTCAATACCTCTCCCCTTTGACCCTTCATTAATCTGATGGTGTTAACTGTTCATAACTCATTCAGGTGTTCCCGGATTTCTCACAGATTCTTTTAATTCAAACACTGCAGCTAGAAGTCCCTCATATCACAGTGGCAAGCTTGGGGCTTTGGTCCTTGATGACATGGAGGAAGCTGCACCTCCCAAAAGCTCTGGAATGACTGGCTTGTGGAGTGAGCAGAGTTTGCAGGCCAGCTCGCAAACGCCAGGAAAACAAAACAGAATCGGAGTGTCTCCAACTGATACTGTCTGTGTCCCCCAGTCTGTGAAATAAAAAACAGTTTCTCCCAACTGAGGCTCACTGTCCCCTGGAATCTGAAACCCAACTGTGCCAACTTGGCTGGTTTATTTTAGTGCAATGGGAAGAACAGTGAGTCTTTGTCATAATGACAAAGGTAGAATATTTGCTTGTCACCAAATCCTGCCCAAGAAGAGAGCTCCACAGACGTCACGCTGAACGTTTCAGTTTGTGACAACAATAACATCCCAGCGCCCCAGGAGAGCTATTCCCCATTTGGAAGGGATATATGATATTAAACAGGTACACACCTAGCAGCAGGTCAGGAGTGTTGTTAGCTCAGAAGGACATCCCTGGCATCAGATACATAGGTCGTGCCCCAGGCTTAACATGGTTCTGACACTCAATAATATATATATTATACTGATTTGCAGGAATATGTTTTACAATTATCTACAACTAACTTTGCTGTGCCACAGGATGATAAATAACCTTATCAACCCTGTGCTGAGCTGATGAATGATCAGCCAGGCTCTGCTGGGCACACACAAGTTGGTGCACTTTGGAATCAGCGTTTAATACCTGTGATACAGAACCTGCTGTTTGACAACAGGGTGTGCTCCCCTGAGGCGAGCCCGTGCAAGAGATGAGTAAAGCAATTAAGAAGATTGTTATTCCAAAGGGCTGTATCAGCTTACCCTTTTTATTATATTGCTCCCCCCAGGAGAGCTATCACAGGGATCCAGAAAATGGAGCAATAAAAAGCCACACCTTCATTAGGCCCACATAGCCTCACTTTGTAACAGCACCTTTTTTTAGTTAGTACCTAACTAGTACCTTTAGTTACCTCAGAAAGGGAGTCAGGTGGTTTCCCTATGGTCAATGCAGAAAGTTGAAGGAAAAACTTTTCATTTTGGTCAACTGCTACCTTAGTCATACCCAGATAAAATTTCATGATAGAGTTTGCATCTAAATTACAGTAGGATAGCTGGGGCATGGGTATGTGCATGTTTTTTTTTGCAACAGGTTTGGAGGAACTAGCATTTGAAGCAAAAAAGTGTTAATTAGAGGCCCATTAACCACACAATCTGAAATCTTTATTATAAATAACCTGATTTTATCCTGTGGCACAGCTACCCTTGGCTCTTGTTATCTGTCTTGATTCAAAAGGCTCTTCCTGTTTGTTTGGGGTTTTTTATCACCCATTGGTAATGTTATTTAGTGACACAGCTCTTCTACCAAATCTTGAGATGATCTCAAGATGGATCAAAATGGCTTAAATGGCTTTACTGATGATGTGACTATTTTAAATTCTATGACAGTCCTTTGGCAGTGGTCACTGTGGGTACATCTCTTCTGCTTTTACCTCTTGGGGGCTCACATTTGCCAGTTTCAGTACTTATGGTATTTTATCTAAAACATTTTGTGCCTCTCTTGTGAAAATGCAGGGAGTGAAGTTGATATACTGGGACTGAATATGCATACTGATGCTCATTTCAGTCTCAGACCCATTCAAGGCTTTGAAAAGCTATGATAATAAAACAATCAGTGAAGCAATTCTAAGAGTCAATTGAAGATAAGTGGACCATGTGCATTATTTCTTGTAATCACAGGAAATAGAATGTACATCAAACATAAGTTTAGGTATCATGCTACAGCAGAATGAATCCCGCTTTCCATACTTATAAAGTAGTTTAAACATTTTCACAGCTGTATTCTTTAAACATCCCTTAAAGTTTGTATTTACTTGGGAAATACATATGTAGAGCCCTGTAGTAGGATCTAACTGTGGAACCAGAAAGAAGAGGCAGGATGGCAGCATCACTGTTTCCCTACATGCACAGAGGAAGTTTAACTCCATGATAATTTTTGCATTAATACTAAGATCCTAACTTGGCTTTCAAGTGGAAGGGGTAGAATAAAAAGTTCCTGACATTTCTCTCTTGATACACTACTAATTTTTAGAAAAACCTGATTATGGTAGCTTTCTTGCTTCCTATTATCAATTGCTGTAGGATTCTCAGACAAAATTCAAAATGAAATGCCAATATTTGAATTTTCGTCTCTGTGTTGCGCACAAAGTTTTGTCACAACCTGCTTTTCTGCTCTCTCTTACAGTAATTTTGTTCTTTTTGTGGTTGGCTGTTTGCCTGGCCTTGGTGGTGTATCCTTCAATTTAAAATGACAACTATGCCTGTCAGTGCATATTATCTTCAGTAGACATTACTGCAGGGAAAAAAGTTTTTTTTATGACAAATTTATTATCAGTTATATAGTTGTGTCAACTGGGTGTCAATCAGTGATCATCAGGCAGGTAAGAGTGGTGCTTTGGCCATGAGTGATATGATCTGTCCAGGCAAGAGAGAATAGTGTTTTTCTGATGAAATATTCTTGTGATTATGCTATTTCCTCTTAGCATCCCTGTGGTGTGAGAGGTGGTGCTCAGACCTTGCTGGCTGTCTGAGGGTGAACCCTCCTGTTGTCATCACTTCCTTGGAAGACTCTTGTTCTTCTCAACCTCTGTGATATCTGCTCCCAAAGCAGTTCCTGCAGTTTTTGTGGGGAAATAACTTTTTATCATTTGGGTTCATCCAAGAACATACAGACCAGGAGTTATCACATCTAGGTGTCCGAGCTTGCAGATTTGCTTTATGGTTGGGTAAAGAAATGTTTTGTTAATAGTAATTTAATTTCAACTGACCCTTTACTTATTCCAGGGGAAAATGCTAATAGAAATATTTCTTTAAGGAATAGTGACTAGCTGTTACATTTCCAAGTGTTCATAAAACACACAGATGAAGGAAAACACAATGTCTACTTGGATTGAGATTAAATGCGAAATTACTCTTTTTTCCCCAGGTATCAGTCAGATCAGAAAACTGAGCTGACTCCCCTTACACCCACCAAGCTCTCAGTGAAACCCTGGTGCAGAACAGGGGTTGGAAGCTTGTGGCCATTTCTGGGGGCATAATAATTCTAAAACTAGCTCAGCCCTTTATTTGCTGACCTGTTTAATCTGTTACCTACTAGTTACCTACTAGTTTAATCTGTTACCTACTATTTGCTCCTGCTGTGCTTAAGAGACAGATCTGGCACTCCTTTAAGTAGACCACATTTGGTTGTCACTGTTTTGGAGATACAAAAATTTTTTTGCCAAAGCAGGTGTCATTTCTTCCACTTGACTGTACAGTTAACAGCCCGACACAGCAAGGGGTAAAACTTGGTTTTCATTACTTGCTTTGTATTGTTTCATATCTTAACATGTAGCTCATTATTAGGCCTTAATTAGAGCACACATCACTTGCTGGTGTCAGCAGGCTTGGGGTGATTATTCTCCTAAGCATTTTATTCTGGCATTATCATGTCAGTGATACAACCTGTAAAGCAAAGCTTTTGAAGCAGCAGTGAGAGGGGTAAGCTGGTTTTGGTGAGGGGAAGTTGAAGGAAAATCATAAGTAAAACAGAAAAATAAAACTGGATTGCTAGTCCTATAGATGTTTTAAAACATACATCAGAGTCTGAATCAGTGTTCATACAACAGGACCAAACACAGGATTAAAATGTAGATGAATCTCAACCCAAAATCTGTACACAGGGCTGGGCAATCATCACCAAGAGCATCTGGGTAATGAGCAAAGAGGAAGAGAGAATTCATGCAAGCTGAATTCATTCCTCTCTTCATCCTTGCAGGTACCCAGAAGTCTTGAGCAGGTTCTCCATTTTTGTGTGGCATCTCCTGATGGAAGCATGTGCTCTGCAGCACACATCCGTGGAGAGCCCGAGACGTCAGACTTCATGTGTGTGTTAAATTGGGGAAGAACTGGAGCTGCTGCACACACGCTGTGTCATCAGCCTGTGCATGTGTAAAAGCCACTGGTGTGAAATTTGCATTCAGATCAAGTGGGGCAGCCTGTAAAGACCCAGACAAAGGGCCAGAGTCCCTGCATCCCACCTGGAGAAAATCTCCAAGTTTAGAAAGCAAGTGTGTCTGAGAAACATGGGCAGTCCTGCTCTTGCTACTGTTTGGGCAAGAATTTCTGTGATCCCATAATGACAGGAGAGAAGTGCCTGAAGATATGGTGTTTTTTCAACTAAAATTAAATGTCCAGTTCTACTGTTAGATTGTAGCTGGTGTGCTGCAGCTTCAGGGACTGAGGCTGATGATACTGATGGCCTGGATCAAATGATGGAGCTTGATTGTTTAGCTGGGAAGCGGACTACACTGGCTCAAACAAGCTTTTTGGATTTTTTTTCCCTCTATAGAGAATGGATTTTATGATGTAAAACTAAAAGTATGTAGTCCTTGCTGCATGCTTAATAGACATCTAACTCTTTAATGTTAAATTACCTAAACCAAATAACATAAAGCTTGCTCTGTCCTGAGCAAAGCAAAGAAAGGGCAAGAGAGATTATTTTATTTTTCTTTCTCATGAGCAAATTGTAATTATGGGATGCATTCAGGCAGCAGGATCATGAGTAGCATATATGACTCTATAACAACCTAGAAAAATAAATAAAGGTGGCTGACATCCTGTTTCCTTTATGATGTACTGTATCATAGAAGAGAGTGGCATTTTTTTAGTTTCCATTCCAATCATTTAATGAAATAGAGCTTGTAAGAATGTGGCGTGCAGAGGAAACCACCTCTTTGGAGGGTTTTTATTTTTTTTTTTTTGGTTTGCATGTGGAAATTGTGAAAAGTGTTCACTCACTTATCAGTATTCCTTTATGGGTATGTGTGTGAGAGAAGGCACACCTTACTAGGGATGCTTTCAAATTCATGGCTCTGTTGCTCTAAGAAAGTATTAACAGTAGGCTTTGGTTTACTATGCAGGACAAACAAAGATAAGCACCATTAAACTACAAAAAACAGTAAGAGAAAATATTAAATCATTACAGATCTGGTAATTTTTTGATCACAGGGACTCTTCAAAGAAATATAAATTGAGGGAAAGATTTTCTGTCAAATGTGCTTAACTGTACAGGCACCAGCTTTTCCTGTAGCACACTTACCTGCTGTGAAGCTTTTAACTTCAAATTAACCACAAAAAAATACCCTTCTTTACTTTTTTCTTCCCCAATTAAAAATTTTAAAAAAACAAATGTTTTTCAAGGACTGTGTTTTTAAATATTGCTTCAAATCAATACTCAAAAATATTTAGCCAGTTTCAACTTTTTCACTACTGGCTTTTAATGCAGATTAAGGAAAGTTCCTGCACTAGTAAATATTAATTAATAAAAGTCACATTTTCACAGCTTAGCCAACAAAACACAAAAAGAATTATTGAATTTTACCAAATGAGAATTCAAAGAATTTGTGCATTTAACTTCTCTAGCTTGATTCTAAGCTCTCTTTGCTAAATATATGTTAGGTCATGTTTCCCAAATGTATTCAGCCATGTGATATGTAGTACCAGCTCATTCATATCAGATGAAGTGTGACTGGAAATAAAGCTGGATCTTTTTAAGAAGACACAGTCCTTTGCTCCATATTTCCAAACCAAAACAGCCAAGTTCATTGTATTTTTGCTACATTGCATTACTGCTCTTCTTCCTTCTAAGTGAAGACTAATGTAAAGACAATCACTAAAGAAGCAGCAATCATAATACCCTATACTAACTAAATTCAGACTTATGGCTACCCACAGGAGAAATACATGACAGATCCATTGTTCTGTATTAGCAGGATATTGTCCCAGTATATGAACACATGCAAACTTTGAAGGCTTTGAATATTTAAGGCAAGACACTAGTGGCTCATCCCAGTGGGAACCACAGAAAAGGGGAACCTGATTAAATTTAATGTCATTGTCACTTTTTTTTCCATTGCTAAGAATTATATAGGTAGCCATAGCTACCACACTGTTCAGACACCATGACCACAATATTCTCCCTCAGAGGTTGGCGTCAAGGGCTGAATTATTCACTCCAAGAATGTGATTCATTACTAGATGTGATTCTCTCCGATTAAAAGTTTTGTCAGTACATAAAATACATGTACATATTCTAGCAGCTTATTTTAAAATCACTGTTATGCCCTTGCTAACCTCAAAAGACACCAATTTTTATTGGTATAACTTAAGTTTGGAGTACATCTGCCCCATCAAGAAAGCTCTGAAGTAATTGAGAAGCTTTTTACTGTTTACTGTACAAAAAAATTATGAAGTCAAAAACTAAGGCAGGAATACGTAAGCATCTACTTACAGACAATGCCATTAAAATAAGGATGTTTTCAAGCAAGTTTCTTAGAAATGTTTGCCTGCATGAACTGTCCCCTTATCTATTGTTTATTCTGTCAGATGAAACCTCAAATAAATATTCTGCTTAACTGTGGAAAGCACATAACTCTGTTTCTCCACTGCTGTTTCTGTTGCTAACTCCCAACTTCCCTGGACTTGCTTCACAGTGTTATTCCTAAGTTGGATAGACTAATTAGACTCATTTCCATCCCAAATAACTTCTGTGAGCATGCCTCATTTACCACTCACTGAGTTACATGAATAAAGAAATGTCTCTATCTGCGAGGATCTGCCCAGTGTAAAATGGCTGGTTCCTCTAACGTGGGTAGGGAATAACATTTTCTCCTGTATGTGATACTAGCAGCCCTTTTCATCATTTTTCCTTTATGCTCACAAGGAAAATTTAGCTCATGGTGCTGACAAAGTTTAACACCACAGCAATCCTTCCACATATGTTGATTGCTCTGACTGAAACCCGAAGTTTTGGGGAGTTTAGGGATGTGACAGTGCTGAGCATGAGACGGGCAGGACCATTAACATTTATGCAACTTGATCTCAATGGGGAAGCTGATGACAGGCAAAGTGGCAGAGGGCCCTATTCTACTCCCCTAATAGTTTCCAGCAAGTAGAGTAGGGCAGGATTATCGGGAGGAGCTGCTAGGTGAGCAGAGAACTGCTTCACTCCCTGGTTTTCTCAAACCCCTTGGTCTCTGCTCAGAGTCTGTAGGAGCTGCACAGGATGCTTCCTACAGATCCTGCCACACCCCTACACAGGGCCCACAGAGACAAAATTTGAGAGCAGAGAGAATAAACATTGATACTGAATACTGAATGCTTATAAACCAGTCCGTTTGCCAAAGTTGATTTTAATGAATGAATCAAAAAGTTTCTCTTTTTTGTTGTTTTTTTTTTTAAATGAAACTTTGTTAGTTGCAGAGAGGCAAATATTTTATGCATTTATTATCATTTTCCAGTAGTGATTTTTTTTAATTAATTGGTCTGTTATGGTTTCCAGAAAGATTTTGTATCCATTATCCTATTTGGAATTCAAGAAAGGGATTTCTGAATAGTACAGTTAGTCATTTTTGAGTAGTAAATATTCTAAGTTAACAATAGGTAATTTAACTAATGTAGCTTCTAACTTGCCAGAGGTCTCACTTAAATTAGGTATTCTCTCCTGCAATTAACTCTTTAAAACTAAGGTGCCTATGCACAGCAGACTACTGATCTGAACTAAGATATCAGCAACTGTGTGGCCAGCAGGACTAGAGAAGGAATCATCCCCCTGTACTCAGCACAGCTGAGGCTGCACCTCCAATCCTGTGCTCAGCTCTGGGCCCCTCACTACAAGAACGTGCTGGAGCCTGTCCAGAGAAGGGCAATGGAGCTGGGGAAGGGTCTGGAGCACAAGTCCTGTGAGGAGTGGCTGAGGGAGCTGGGGGTGTTCAGCCTGGAGAAAAGGAGGCTCGGGGAGACCTCATCACTCTCTACATCTGCCTGAGAGGAGGCTGGAGCCAGGTGGGGGCTGGTCTCTTGTCCCAAGTAACAAGCAACAGGACAAGAGGAATTGGCCTCAAGTTGTACCAGGGGAAGTTTAGGTTGGATATTAGGGAAAAAAAAAAACTTAACAGAAGGGGCTATGAAGACTAGGAATAGGCTATCTATATCATAGAAAGTGTTGGAGTGACCATCCTTGGAGCTATTTAAAAGCCATGTGGCACCTGTGGATATAGTTTAGTGGTGGATATGGCAGTGCTGGGTTAATGGTTGGACTTAACAGCCTTAGAAGTCTTTTCCAACCTAAATTACTCTGTGATTCTAAAGATGACTTAGAATTTACTAAGACCATTCCATTTAGTAAGACCACAAGCACCACACAACTTTGGTGTCTTCAGAAACTGGAACGAGTGGGGCTTCCAACAGTCCTGCCATTTTTTTAGAGGTAACCCAAATCCCAACAGAAAAGCCTGGGTTTGTGCCAGCATTTGGGGGCAGCACTGCCAGCAGCTGTTGACCTCCTAGAGGAGTGTGCAGTCCTGCTGCTGCTCTGGCTGGTCCATCATGAGTGATGGAGCGTGCCCTGCCCCAGGTACTGATAGAGAGCTACTGGCCCACCATCCCCCTCTCCCCCGATACAGGGGGATGCTTGCACTCTGGAAGCCTCCCTCAACTCCAGAAGCAAGATAATCAGAAAGCAAATATTGCCCCAATGTAGTTTTAAGTCAATATTTTGAGCTGCTGTCTGGCCTATTTGATGACAGCCAGAGGTTGGAGGTCACCTACCTGTTGATGATGGCAGCAGGGGCACAGGAGGCAGCCAACATTCTTCCTTGCCACTCTTCAGCTAGGTTTGTTTGCAGATTGAGTATGTCAATCACAGAACTCGTCCCATTCTCTTCACTGGGAGCTTTCTGCTTTTGCAAAAAGGAGGGACTCAGAAAATGCCCAAGTCTTCTTAGTGACAACTCCTATTTTTAGCCCTTCTGGAAAGCCTTTTGTCTCTCTTGAAAAATTTGTGAGGTATAACAGTGACAAAACCGGAGGCAGCCTGAACAGGATCGGGATTTGGTGCTAAACATTAAAGCTTCTGCCCACAGCACCGGAGAGAAGGAGACCTCGGAGGCCATGGGGATAAAGCGTGAGGAAAGCCGGAGCCAGAGCTCTGCTCCGCAAAGGAAGCCTGGCATCTAGTGGACACTAGCTGTTGCATCACTTCTGCCTTTTTGGTTAGCAGGGCTGAAGGATACCTCTACACCATCCAAAAACTCGTCTTGACCCCTAAGTTCGTGTGCCTGACCGCAAGCTGTAGTCAGCTTTTGTCCTAATTGTGGTTAAAAATTCATGGCTACTCTTAAATCTGGTCAGCTGCCACTTAAAAAGTCGAGCTCTATTATAAACAGCTCCTTCATGGAACTTGCTTTTGTGACATAAATCCTATTTTCTGTGGGTTTTTCTGCCACAATGAATGCAAACGTGTAAAAAAACAATATTAAAAGATATGTGAGGGAATCATGCTTAATACCTGCTCAGAAGGAGAGATGCAAGATACAATATCCATAGAAGTAACTTGTTTAAGGACTTGCATTATCATTTAATCTTAAATATATTTTTATTAGTTGTTCCAACAAGATGCAACCCCCCTAAACTTCTTTCCTTACATTCTGAAGGTAATTTGAACGCACATTACGTTCCTTGTGTACCAAGTCAACATTTAAATGCATTACCTTTCTTTTTCTTCACTCTTCTGTTCTTATTCAGAGTTTATACTAGGCCAAGGGGTGAGTATGTGTCACCCTGTGTCACCCTGCTTTGAACAAATTTGTTCCTTTCACTTAAGCCAGTATTTTTCTGTATCTTACTATGCAATCAGCCCTATAAGCAATAATAGGATTATCTTTAAAATAAGGTAGCATGGAACATTAACCTAAGAAGAGAACATATGCAATTACTTTACATTTTTTAATTAAAATTGTATTACATTATGGTGTTCACAGTATTTCAGAAAAAACTTAAAATTAATCGTTTCCTCGTAAATAATTCAGTAAGACAATTGCTGGACCTAAATCTCTGAAAAAGCCTTAGTAAGCAAAAAAAGCTGCATCTTTAAAGTTGATTTTGAGCACTTTATAAATGTCGGTGGCAGCTCTCTCCCCCTGGTGGCCAGGAGAATGAGCTTGCTTTGGCTCCTGAATCAGCAACATCCCTGTTACTGCTCTCCTTCCTTACGAGCCTGACAAGGAGATTTCTGCCCAAAATGAAAATCGGTAGTGGGCCATTATTTAGCACACAAGCTATTCTTTGCTATTGATAGAAATGGTGAGAGAATTCTTCAGAATGGTACTCAAGACATAAATGGAGTAGTAATTAAACCTATGACATGCAGGTGATGGAGCTGCCATGCCCTGGTAAAAAATTCTGTCAAAATTAGATTGTTTAACCAAATAGTCCCAGAAAAGAGAGAGGCCTAAGAATATGTATTTTACTATTCTTGGTCTTTTAAAAGGAGAGAATGTACTTTAAAATAATTTGTTTGTAAAGCTCAGACAGAAGAGGCAAAAATGTTAATGACTTCATGAGTATTTGAAAACTGAGCTGTCAGCATACCTGAAAGTTAGAAAATAGGGCACCACAGTACTTGCTAGGGAATACTTATGAATAAATAGCTCATGCTATGCAGGCAATATATATTGTGTTTATTTGTGCTTAATGTGCCATGCCAATTAAGAGGGACATTTGTTTCCATCCCAAAAGGCTTATTCTGTTTTAATTGAAAATGTCAACAATGCCTTAAAATGTGAAGAAAGTCTTCAGGAATCCTTATTACCCATTCCCCTTGCCCTGCCCTTCAAAAAGAAGCAAATGAAATCAGTTAAAAATTGAAAAAACTCAAGAGATTAATCTTGTGTGATGCCAAGCTTCTCTTGTGCTGGCTCTCACAGTGAAATAAGGGACCTTTTAAAAACATGTATGGGAACAAACCAGGGACGTGATATTTATATGGGATCATTTCCATTGGTTGATAACTGCTTTATGGACTGCTTATCAGCTGGATTTCCCCACCTCTGAGGCCAGAGATGCATTGGCTGGGTGATCTCTGTGTTCTGCTCTTGGCTTTGCTGGGATTGCAGGAGGAGAAGGAAAGCTGCCCATTTCCATGCTGGCCATGGTTGTCTGTCTGTCTTTTTTATGTTCACCACAAAGTGTGGTTGGCAGCAGGGATAAGAGAACCCCTGCCAGCCCCAGCCCTCGGCAGACCAGTGGACCCCTGAGCTCAGCAGCAGCTGCAGTCACTGCCAGAGGCTGGGAAGTCTGTCCATGCAGCCATGGCCTTTTGTCCCTGAGCTACAGAGGGGCAGAGACCATGGGGGCAGAAGCAGCACGTAGCTAGAGGCAGTAGCATCCATCTCTAGAACCTGTAGGTTCATTTATCACAGCTTGAGATCCAGTCCTTCATTCAGCATTTGCCTCTTCCCTCTTTTTGTTCTTACCTTAAAAGAAGGAGTTGGGAATTTGGGGGATTATTACATCCCTGATAGTCTCATCACAACCCATATTGTAAATAAATTCAAACACTGGTTTTTTCTCATTTGACATACTTACATATTGACCAAAGAAAGCTGTAATGTGTTAAAATCAACTGTGTGGGCTTGTTCATGTGATATTTCTGTCTCATACGGTAAAAATTATTTAAAAGGATTAACTAAGGAAAGCTTCCATGAGGTCTGCATGACTTTCTGAGTTGTCCCAAGTTGTTCTTGTTAAAACGGTGCAAGAAAACAGATTAGGGAGCTGAGAAAAGCAGAGTAAGGAAAGAGAGAAAGAGAGAGAAATAATGATTTTTTTAAATGTAGTTGGAAGAGGCAGCAGGAGATCATCCAGCTCTTTCTCTGCCTGAAGGCAGGATCAACCCTAACTATGTCAGCTGTGACAGATGTTTGCCTAACTGGTTCTTGAAAGTTTCTAATGATGACGAATTCACCATCTCACCAGATGTTATACTCCAGTGTTTAATTCTGTCTACAGTTTGAAAGAATTTCTTAAGCCTAATGCCATCTCTACATGTTCTGTTTCTCATGAAAATAGGGGACAGATGTTTGTCTGCCTCTTGCAGTGTTTCTATGTGCACTTGCAGACATGTCTCCTTGGTATTCTCTGCTCTATATTTAGCACATCCCATTTATTAAAATTTTCCTTAAAGGCCATGATCTCAAGAAATTAATAAATAGAGGTTTTTTTCTGAACTATCTCCAATTCAGCCACAATAAAACAAGCTGTATGTCCCAAACTATGTCCCAAACTGGAGACAAGGCTTTGTCTTACTGTGCACTGGGCATAAAAGTCCTGCTCAAAGAAAACAGCAGTCTTAGGGGATGCACAGTTTTAGTACAACCAAACATGGCATTTCCATTCCTCATAGTGGTGTGACCTGTTATCACTCTCAGTTCTGCTTCTCCAGAAGAATGGTTATGTAGGCTATATTTTTTCCTGTTTTATCTCTACTTATGCCACTCTTTTGTTTTTTTTTCCTTTTTGATCCTGTATGGAACAGTGATTTTTGCTGTTGAGTAACATGTAATTATTTTCTAACAATTTCTTTAATTTGCAAGATCACTTTGAATCTTAATCTTAATTTCAGTGTGGGACTTCCAGCATGCTTACAGTCCTGTCTCAATTTAGTGTCATCTGCAGTTTGCATCCTGTGATCTACATTGTAAATTCAAGAATTGGACAAAAGCCACAGGAACATGCCCCCATAAGATAAATTCTTCTATACTGACCACTCACTATTGGGCCATTAATCAGTGTTGGAGTTTGATCTGGATTATTTCTATGGCTAATGGGAATGCCATAGGATACCCCAAGTCATGGATCTGTCATAATGACACACTGCCAAAAGCCTTACTGAAGGCAACATAGATAACCTTTGCTGTTTTCACCATATTCATGAGCCTTCCTGCTCTGCTTCAAAACAATTTTGACATTGCACATTTTCACAAATCCATGCTGGCAGTTGCTCCCTAGGTGTGTGGAAGGGGCAAGGGTGTGGGTGTGCATTAAGTGATTATAGCTTCTTAGCATTTTATTGGCATAATAGTTCTCTTTCATTAAAAGTGTTTCAAGCTTGGTTGTGTCACAGCCCTGAAAATTATCTTTCACTTTAGAATAAATATAAAATCTCACTACAGAGATGGGACAGGAAATTGTCATCCTTTCCCCAAATGCATGAAGCTTTTGTTGTGTGCAAATAGTTAAACAGAGCCTAGTAACAGTAATCCTTTCTTACAAAGTTTATAATAATATGACAGTGGTGAATTAAATAGCAGTTTAAAAATGTCATGTAAATCCCAGTTTACCTGTGTGACCTTTCTAAGTCCCAAAGCTTTAAAGATAGCTTCTTAATGAGATTTTCAAGTTTGGAAATGAGAAGTTAAAAATATTTCTCTCATATCAAGATATTTCTTTTCTTTTTAGGAATGAGGCTTATCTGTCTGAAATGCAAAATAAAATGAAACAAAGAGTATTTGTTCCAATTACAGAAGCAGAAATGAAGGAAGGAACTCTGATCCTAGGAGTGGAAGTGTACCTGTACTCAATCTTTTTCTGTGTGCATTTACAAAAACCATTACTCCTGCTTTTGAATATCAAGATTTGAAGTAACAAATTATGGTAGTTTATAAAGAAACTCAAAGAAAGTATAAAAACAGCTCAAAGGATGATTTGAGTTTTTCCTCTTAAAAAAATAACTGCTCTATGTATTTTTCGGATCAGATGATTTTTTTTAACCAGTGCAGGCATGGATTCTTTTAGCACTCTATTTGCAGTAAAATGAGGGTTTATAATTTAAAAGCATAAATTAAACAGAAAGCAGTATACAATAACACATAAATGCATGTAATGAAAGAGTGTCTATGCCTTGCTCCAATTCCTTTGAGATTCAGAACAGTACATGACACAACTCTGTTACTGCTTATGCACTAATAACATGCTAGTGAACAAATTTTATTTGCTTAAGGCCAAATTCTGTTCTTGAAATATACTCTTCCAGAAGTCCAGTTCAGCCTTTCTCCCTCTCAAAAGTAGCTGGGGAAAAATAGATGGATCAGGTTCTTTAAATACAATTAAAAAAAAACAAAAACAAAAACAAAAACAACCAAACAAACAAAACCCTGTAAAAATGTTTGGTGAAAATATGTATTTGCTCCTGTGTATTTATTTATGCAAGCCCCATTACATTGTTTTGGTGAATTATGGGGAAATTATATGAATGCTGGGCCAAAGAACTTGAATTTCCTGTCTGTTTTTACTCTGTCAGTTTCTGTACTACATGATGTCAAAAATGCAACAATATTGAAGAGTTACAGCAGTGTAGCCTGATAGAAGTAAGCCAAAAACTAAGTATGGAAGCACACACTGGAAATGTATTTGTTTCAATTGATTCAGGAGAACTAAAATACCTTTTAGCCTGCACTTTTGAGGTTATGCTCCTCTCAGACTGCTTCCTTGAAGCAAAAAAGTGATTTGTCTCTGATTTGCAAACAATATGGGAGGTCTCAGCTGCAGATGACAAACCAAAATCCTTGATAATGATGCATGTTCACACAGTTATGACACTTCTTTTTGTTTCAAAAGTCATATATTCAGCATGTCAGGCTGATTCTGACGAAGCTGCATTTTTTAAGTGTTTTCAACTCCTTATGTATTAAATAAACAGCAGCTACTGCTTTCCATTCTAGAATACTTTTCTGACTCAATACAGATTCTAAGTGCTCAGGATATGTAGGATGCCATTAAATCAGAGGTGTTGAGGGATGACAAATTGGGCAGCAGATGATGATCCATGTGCTATTATAAATGGATTAAAGGATCTAAAGATAGCCTGCAGTCCTGTGGTGAACTCTGCATGGTGATGTGCTGTGGGAGCAGAATGAAATGGGAAACTCCACGATTGTCCCAGTGAAACTGCTGTTCCAGCCTTAGCCAGATTCATCCACAATTCAGCAGGTGCTTGTAAGTAATATTCACCTGAAAGTTGAAACAAAAAACCCCAGCAGAAGTATCATGGATGCATGGTTTCTGACAAGTCACAGCCTTTTGAGAGCTAGCCAGACCTTTGATTAAGGGTTAGCTTGATTTCTGAGAGGACATTTGCCCAAATGAATGAAATGGGTAGCAAGCACACTGTCTGAAATTCTACCCTCAAGTTTTTCTATCTCTTGCTTCTTAATCAAATACATATAAACTCAAAAAAGAGCAACTAACTACTTCAGAGAAATAGAGAAAAATAAACTAAAATGTGTTTACTTTTTAACAAGTGTAACTATACATACATACATATATACACACTTACATATATACATTTATATGTGTGTGTATATATATATATGTGTGTGTGTGTGTGTGTATATATAATAAGCTCAATATTGAAATAACAGTACTGGAAATAAATTACCTCAAATAAGCTCAGGTGGGGGAAAAAAAAAAAAAGTAGAAATGTTCTACAATGGTAGTAGAGCAGTAGAATGGTTCATGTTCCTAGAAAACATGAGCCACAATAGACAGTTTTAAAGTATCTTCATACACACAAAAAATGATACTTACATAAAATTATACCAATATAAAACCTGTTGTACTACAAAACCAGTCTTATTCTCTTATTCTTTCCCAAAGAGTGTTCTTTTTTATTGTTTGCTGAGTAGAAAAAAACCCTGTCTATGCAATGGACAGTAAAAAGGAAAAAACCCTTGGCTAAGAGAGAAGAGACAGTTTCCACCTGAGGCCTTACTCTGCCATCATTCTGCAGCTCACACAACAAAATAGTTTGGATATTCATTATTTAGATATGGTGATGTTGCTACAGCAACATCATGTGCTACCTACAACTCTAATCTCTTTTTCAGTGGCAGCTGAATTAGTTTTAACATTTTAATAGATTTTAAATTTTTTGCTAGATTTTTTTACTATTATTATTTAGAATCAGGTACAAACCACCAGCATTAGACAACTGGTCTTGCTGCTCAGAATTGATAACAAAGCAGAAACACTTTCCACCAATCCTATACAATATTTGGGGGCAAGCCCCAACAGAAGTGCTGTAAGGCTTTACCTGGCACAGACCCTGTTGATTTTACACCACAGCACAACTTCAGGGGGTTCTCTTGAGGTAGCTGAGGTAGACCTTCCCTTAACACAAAGTTGTTTGAAGTGATAGGGCACAAAAAGGGCATGAATCTAAGGAACAATAGTGTAAACAACAGAGACTTGTCAGGAATGGCTGTAGACGCATTTTGCTTGGCTAATTATTTACTAGTGAACAACAATTTTACCTCCTTGCCAATTTGTAAAATGTAACACAGAATGTGACTCTTTGTATCTCATCAGGTTTTAACTTCTTTATCAAACTCCTAAAACTGAATTTCCTTCTACTAAGAACAATGCAAATTCAATTTGCATCAATTTCAAAATGAGTAATTTTAAACTGATATTTTTGTTTTCTTTGGCTTCTTTCAGTGTTCAGGCTGTTATTATATTTCACTGATCTATAAACCTTCATAAAGTTCTCTGAAGGCCTACATACCATCTGCTATGCTCCTCTATCACTGGCATAGCAACAAAACTGTGTCTTAAGTAAAAACAAGTCAAATGTAACAGCTCTTAATGTTGCATGTAAAGCAAATCTGTATATAAATAGATTCTTTTCAAATTTCTGCTGTCATTCTTAAAAAAAAAAAAAATCTCACAAATCAGCCTTCAAAACAATAGGAGACAGCAATCTGTCAGTTCTCCAGTAAGCTCCAGCTGTCTAACCAGTGTCATTAGCACCTCAAAAAAGATGTTTTCCCTGCCTTGCGTGCCAGGAATTCACAATAGCTTGTTAGCAATATTAATACCTACCAATTACCCAGTCTTTCCAAGTTTAAAGCATGGTAAAAACTGAAGTAATCTGCTGCAGCATTTTCTAGGTTTATGCTAAGTCCTGTAAATGAAATGCTTTTAAATTCTGGCATGTTCTGGAGTGTTCTATTTAATTCCCTTCATTTTCACTGTTTTCTTATCTTGAATTTGCTTTTTCTCCCAAGTTCTGGAATTTATGGGTTTTTTCCTTATTACTTTTCCCCAAGACTAATGTTCCTGACTGTCTTGCTGAGTCACAAACACAGACTGACCTGAGTGTATGCTCCCCTTTACACTTACTTTCCCCAGTTTCACCTTTCTTTTCTCAACTTTTCCAACATTACTCGTTCAGCTTTGCAGCCTCACAGCCCATTTTTCTCTGCACACTTAACAGCATTGTTTGATTGTGTCCTCTAAGTCAGTCAAACAACTTGGCTCAACATCTATCACATGCACAGTTTGTCATCCTTTCCTCATGGAAAAAGTGGTCAAAGTCTTGTCAGAGTCCTTAACCTTTAGATGCTCAATGTGTTGCAATAAGTCGGTGTGAGGCAGGCACTTCAGAGGTGCTAACAGCAGTACTAATGCTTTGCAGAGAAGCTCATGAGCTTTGCCATGGTTACCAAGTCCCAAGAAAGAGCCAAATTCTCTGAGCTAAAGTAAAATACTTTAAAGTATTTTAAAGTAAAATACTTTAAAGTAAAGTAAAATACTATGGACCATACTTTTTTCCTCCTCTAACCCACACCCAGCTTTACTTCTGCTGTACCTACTTTATTCTTTATTCCCATTTTTGGGGTAATTTGCCTTTTAAGTGGGTGGAATTTCAAGTTGGTAGGAGTCTGAGCTTGTGCTGACAGGCAAAACTCTCTTCCATTTTCACACTGACCTGCTCTGTGCACGAAAGCCCTTGATCTCTTGCCTTTTTATATGTCAACAGTGAGTCTAGCCCAGGCACTCCTTCTCCAGCACAATTTAGTCCCCCACAGAGGATAACCTCAGGGGATAACCTCAGATGATCTCTGAACTGCACTGGTGTTCAGACACCAGCCAGTCTGCAAATCCACCTGTGTCTTGGCATCCACCTCTGGGGGCGAAATCACTCTTCTGCTCCATTTACACTGCCACTTATTTGTATTTGGGATTAGCAGAGGGCAGTTTCCAAGAAATTTAAACTCATCTATTATCCAAATTATTGATTAATATTTGATGTGAAGGCAAGGCATCATCACTGAAGCTTGATTTTCTCCAAATCCTTTTGCTTCTCAGGTGTTTGACTACTGCAATTTAAAAGTCAAATAACTTTAAGGGTGAAGGAACATCCTGTGAGTCCAGAACTACAGAGCTGGCACAATGGATGGGTAAGTGGCTTCTTCTTCTGGTTTTCTGTTAGCCAGCCTAATCTCTCCCGAATGTCTTCATTAGCTGCTGCACCTGGCTCGCCAGTATAATGTTTATTCATTTCTGCCAGGCCTTGAAGCACTTTATTTCATGGCTGGCTGGTATGTTAAACGGGTGAAGGTAGTTTCACTACCTCTTTGCCATTTAAGGTCACCATTTCAGCCCTGGCAAGGTTCTCTGTGCCAGGTAACCTCAGGTGCCTTTGCACACCCGGCTGCACATGCTCTGTGACCACACATCCACTGAAACCCAGCATGGCAGCAGGCCCTGACCCAAGACAGCAAAAGGAGGTGTTTTCCCACCTGTTCTGCCAAAGGAACACAATGCTGGGAACATGTCGAGGAAACTAAGCTGAAAACTGCCCTAAATCCACACCTGAAGGATAGGGTACCATGTAGGTACACAGATTGTGGTAATTGGGAGTGGGGCTGTGGCTGAGCCTCATCCCCAGTGGGCTCCAGCTGTGAGCAGCAGGTGAGCAGCACTGACAGCAATGAGCCATGGAGTGCCCAGGGGCACTGAGCAGCCACCAAAGGGAACAGAGGGCACACAGGTGCAGTGCAGGAACATGAGGGGTATAAAAGGTTGGGCTAGAGAACAGGAGGGGCTGACACAGCCTTCTGCAGTGGCATGGTGTTACTCTGAATGGGCTGAAGTCTTCTGGAATTGTATGATAATATTCTGTATTGTGGCCATCTCAAGTGAGACATGTGCTGTGACAATACCATCCAGAGGGTGGTATTGTCACAGCACCTAGACAAGCTTGAGAAGTGGGTCCATGGGAACCTCATGAAGTTTGACAAGCCAAATGCAAGGTGCTGCACCTGGGTCAGGGCAATCCCCCATACCAATACAGGCTGGGGGATGGACAGATTGAGAGCAGCCCTGCTGAGAAAGACTCAGGGGTGGTGCTGGATGAGAGGCTGGATATGATCTGGCAGTGGGCACTCACGGCCCAGAAAGCCAAACATGTCCTGGGCTCATCCAAAGCAGCGTGGGCAGCAGGGGAAGGAGGGGATTGTGCCCCTCTGCTCAGGTGAGACCCCACCTGCAGGGCTGCATCAGCCCTGGGGTCCCAGCACAGGAAGGACATGGACCTGATGGATTGGGTGTCACCAAGATGATCAGAGGGATGGAGCCCCTCTCCTGCGAGGAGAGAGTTGGGATTATTTGGTGTGGAAGAGAAGGCTTAGGGGAGACCTAATTGTGGCCTTCCAGTACCTGAAGGGAGCCTACAAGAAAGATGGAGAGAGATCTTTTACAAGAGCGTGTAAGTGGACAAGGCAAGGGTGAATGGCTCCAAACTTAAAGGGAGTAGGTTTAAACTAGACAATCGGAAGAAATTCATTGCAGTGATCCTGCTGAGGCACTGACTCAGGTTTCCCGGAGGAGTCGTGAATGCCCTGTCCCTGGAGCGTTCAAGGCCAGATTGGATGGGGTTCCAGCCTGGTCTAGTGGAAGGTGTCGCTGCCCATGGCAGGGGCGTGGAACTCGAAGTCTTTAAGGCCTCTCCCAACCCCACCTATGCTTCGATTGTACAACCCCGTATACTAGGGTTCCGAATCTCCTATGATGGTCTTTTCGCGGTTCTCCGCCCAAACTTTTCAACTCGGAACTGTGGGGCGGGGTGTGAACGCGATGATTTGGAGGCACAAACGTCACTCGTACGCGCGGTGTCTGGGGCTGGAACCCGCAAACCCGCTCGGTCCCGGCGGCAGCCGAAGCCCCCGGCCCGG